>CM062295.1:13468180-13852760 GCA_031216915.1 Pictodentalium vernedei | reverse complement strand
GATTTTGAGAAAATTCGAACCAGAAAAGTACTCCTACACAAATGAAAGCCCCTGTTGTTGAAAAATGGAGGATTCTTGGGAATCCTCATCGAATAAAGCGATTTGGTGTGGGTTTTGGTGATTTGGATTGAATGTTTCATCTCTTTGGATAATTAGATGCAGTTCCCTTGAATTGAACACACCCTCCGAGCACACCCCGTCCTATTATAGATTTTGGGGCCACATAGCAATCATGTGCCACCATAGAAACAAAGTTGATGGCCTCCAGTATATAAACTGGGCGACGGAAACACGTTATACCCTGAAATAAAAGCAGTTACATAACTTAGCCTAACTATAAGTAACATGATATACAGTTAAAACTAGAAGTCCTGTCATAAAAAGCGCACAAATAGCACGTTGATATGCGCGTTAATGTGCGCGTTATGGCCCAAGTAAAGCTATCAAATTCTGTACATATGGCCTGTGCACAAGCAATGTTTCAGCCAATGGACCTCCGGGTAACCCGGAGGTCCATTGGCAGAAACATTGCATGTGGTTGCTATTAGTAACCAGGAGAACCTGTCGTGCTTTGGATGCCATTCGATATGGCAATTGCGCGCAATTCCAACGCGCAATTAAGCCTAGATAAGCGCACTATTCGTGACAGGACTTCTAGTTTTAACTGTATGACGTATAATGAATAATAAAGGTCTGATTTATGGGCTTGTCGGACATATATTATCGCCTGTCTACTTTTTATACTCACCATACATGGGGGGTGGGGGGGGGGGGGGTACAGGAATGAATATAGAAATGGGTTCCATCTATCTATCTATTCTTCCATTCATCCTTCTGCCAATGCCCATCCACTCCCCCATTTCTTGTCATTACATTTTAAAGAAAACCGTTCAAAATATTATTCCCAGATTTGACATATCGTCGGCTGAGTACTAGAATGTTCTATGTCCCATAGGGGAGATAATATATAGTCCCATAAGGGACGTAGAACATTCTAGCACTCAGGCGAAGATGTAGCTTGTTGGTGATGATATCATGATGATGGCATGTAAACTAGCTGTATCTCAATATATCTTCAAGAGTTATTGCCCCTTGTTAAACTTGGACATTCGCGTCTTCACATTACCATTTCTTGTCAACACATTTCAGAGAGACCCATTACTATCTTCAAAAGATATCCTAGCCTTTAGGAGCCATACTTCTCTTCAAATATATATCCTCAGATAAGTCTCATGGAAAAGGTAAACTGAAATGATACATGACCATGTGATAGGTATCCACAAATACCCGTATGTGCAAATGTGGTGTGCGTATATTGTGCATCAAGCACATACGCACATATCGGCATATCCAGCAAGTGTCCATGTGCTGCACGCACATTGTGCACTAGCACAAATGCACATCTCGGTACGATCAACAAAGAGTTTCGTATATGTAACTTGCACCAGTTGCAGGGTTAGATAAATGTGGTGATCTGATTGGGTCTCTTAAATAATGTGGCCAAGGGAAGATGTCGAGACAGAACCGGACTTAGCTATTGAACATCTATAAGTGCTACATGTGCAAGTCAGTAATGGTGAGACACTCTAGCACAGAACAGAATAATGGTAGCCAAAGTAGCAATGATAAAAGACTGCAAGAGTGACAGAAGACCATAATATTGTATGGATGCAATAGTTATTGGATCACACAGCAGATGGTGGCGACTACGGATCTGTCAACAGTGTTGGAGGGGATTTGGGGTCTATGTAGGGTGTGAGGCGCCCTAAAACCTAGAAGCTGAATATGGTTAGGAGCCATAACTCTCTTCGGATAGATATCCTCCAAAAGATATCTCGAAAAAGGTTTCCTCAAAAGGTATCATCAAATAGTGCATTACCATGTCATAGATATCCCCAAATACTCGTATGCGTCTATGTGATGCACGTGTTCTAGTAACTACCACACAACACAATGACTTATCATTCCTAACTACCCATGGGACAGTACAAATCATAACGTGGTTTGTAGTACTAAGGGATAAAAGTAGAACTATGTATTACAAACCGTACATCCCATACCATCGTTATACATTCATCTCGTAATACCTCATAGCCATAGCTCTATACCAACCCCTGATGGTAAAATACACCCACTGGGTTAGTAGTACTAAGTACTAACAGTAGACAAACTCTGGTACAGACCATATACCCTATACCACCGCACTAGACAACTTACCCCGACCCCACACGGCTGCCTGACCTAGCACAATGTACTACCCATAGTATTAAGGAGTAATAGTGAACCGTCAGGGAAACAGACATTACATCCCATACGACTTCACTAGACGCCTATGCAGTACCTCTCCCCGAAACACCATTTTACCAAGAATAAGTACCACCAATACTGGTCATAGGATAATACAAAGCACCCGGTAGGTTAATACTACCAAGGGTTAAGATGAGGCCTGTAAGGATAACGACTGTACACACTATACTACCACAATCCACCGCACAATACCGCTTCATCTAACCTTATGTACTACCTATACTGGTTATAAAATAATATAAAGTAGAGTATCAGCAGTACAAAGGGTTAATTGTACCACCAGGTGTGCAAACCGTACATCTTTTACTACCGTTCTAAAACTCCAATAACTACCTCTCAACACTGCACAAGGCAACCTTACCCCTATCCACCCCTCTCCCCACAATACTGCTAGCCTAGCATTACGTACTACCTACACCAGCCATAGGATAATATAAAACATTAGGTAGATTAGATGTACCAACGGCTAACATGGGACATATAGCGGGAATATGACGCCCACACTATACTACCATATCAGTTCATTATGAGTAGCACGGCACCTCCGACTCGAATGATGTCATATCAAATTGTACGATTAACAACAACACTGGTCAACGTCTGTATGGTGTCGCGTGGGAAACATGACATCACGACGTCAATAGCAATACCAACCGTTTCACGTGAAAACTCTTAAGAAAACCCCACTTCTTCATCAATTTCCCATCACACACAGTTAATATATACTCAGAGCCCTGTGTAAACATACATCACTATGCTTACCACAACATACCATTTACTATACCCACCACAGCATACTGTTTACGCAGTATATACACTACTGTACACACCACATCATACTATTTACTATATCCACCACAAAATACTATTTACTATACGCGCCACGGCATACTATTTACTATACCCAAACAACATTCTATTTATTATACCCACCACAGTATACAATTTACTATACCCACCTCACCATACTATTTGCTATACCCACCACAGCATACAATTTACTAACCCACCTCACCATACTATTTGCAATACCCACCACAGCGTGCAATTTACTATACCAACCACATCATACTATTTACGATTCCCACCACAGAATACTATTTACTATTTACTAGACCCACCACAGCATACTATTTACTATAGCCACCACAGCATACTATTTACTGTACCCACCACTGCATACTATTTACTATACCAACAACAGCATACTATTTACTATGCCCACCACAACATATTATTTACTATTCCAACCACGGCATACTATTTACTATACCAACCACAGCATACTATTTACTATACCCAGAACAGCATACTATTTACTATATCCACCACAGCACACTATTTACTATACCAACAAGAGCATACTATTTACTATAACCACCACAGCACACTATTTGCTATACTCACCACAACATACTACGTATGCAGCATGTTCACTACTATCTCCACCACAGCATAAATGTACGCAATACATACACCACTGTCACCACCACAGCATAACATTTACTCTACCCACCACTGCACACCCTTCACTACACCCAGCAATCCATACTATATCCAATACAGAATTCTATTTACACTAGCCATCGCAGCATACTGTTCACAATCACCACCACAGCATATTATTTACGCAGAACTTACACTATACCCACGAATGCAAAATGTTTACGATATATGTACACCACTATACCCATAACATAATATATAAGCAGTATATTCACCACTATACCCACCTCAGCATACTATTCAGTATACCCACCACAGCATGCTATACACTATATACACAACAGAATAGTATTCATTATACCCACCACAGCATATTATTTACTATTCCTACCACAACATACTGTTTACTATACCCACCACAACATACTATTTACAATACCCACCGCAGCATACTATCCAGTATACCCACCACAACACACTATTTACTATAGCCACCACAGCGTACTATTTACTCTGCCCACCACATCATAATATTTACTACTTCCACCACAGCCTACTATTTACTATACCCACCACAGCATATTAGTTCCTATACCCACCACAGCATACTATTTACTCTGCCAACCACATCATAATATTTACTACCTCCACCACAGCATACTATTTACTATACCCACCACAGCATATTATTTCCTATATCCACCACAGCATACTATTAACTATACCCACCACAGCATACTATTTACTATACCCACCATAGCATATTATTTACTATATCCACCACAACATACTATTAACTATACCAACTACAGCATACTGTTTACTCTACCCACCACACCATACCATATGCAATACCCACCACCTCAGCGTACTCTTTACTATACCCACGACGGCATACTATTTTCTATACCCAACACAGCATATTATTTCCTATATCCACCACAGTATACTATTAACTATACCCACCAAAGCATACTATTTACCATACCCACCACACCATACTAGTTGCTATACCCACCACAGCATACTATTTACCATACCCACCACACCATACTATTTGCTATACCCAACACAGCATACTAGTTACCATACCCACCACGACATAGTATTTACTATACCCGCCACAGCATATTATTTCTTATATCCACCACAGCATAGTATTAACTATACCCAACACAGCATACTAGTTACTATACCCACCACAACATACTATTTACTATACCCGCCGCAGCATAATATTTCCTATATCCACCACAGCATAGTATTAACCATACCCCCCGTAGCGTACTATTAACTATACCCACCACACCATCCTATTGCTATACCCAACACACTATACTATTTGCTATAACCACCACAGCACACTATTTGCTACACCCAACACACTGTACTATTTGCTATAGCCACCACAGCATACTATTTACTATTACCACCGCAGCATACTATTTACTATACTCACTACAGCATACTATTTCCAATATCCACCACAGCGTAATATTTAATATGTCCACCACAGCATACTTTTTACTACACCCATCACAGAATAATATTTACTATACCCACCACAGCATACTATTTACTACACACACCACAGAATACTATTTACTATATCCGCCAGAGCATAATGTTTAATATACCCACCACAACATACTATTCACTATACCCATCACATCATACTATTTAATATATCCACCCTAGCATACTATTTACTATACCCAACACAGCATATTATTTACTATACCCAACATAGCATACTATTTACTATTCCCACCTTAGCATACTATTTACTATACCCACCACACCACACTATTTACTATACCCACCACAGCATAATATTTAATATACCCACCACAGCATACCATTTACTATAACCATCACATCATACTATTTAATATACCCACCACAACATACTATTTGTTATACCCACCACAACGTACTATTTACTATATCCACCACAACGTACCATTTACTATACCCACCACAACGTACTATTTACCATACCCACCACAGCATACTATTTTTATTATAGTATTATTTACTATTGCCAATTACAACCACAGCATACTCTTTACTATACCCACCACAGAATACTAATTACCATTCCCATCACAGAGTACTATTTATTATACCTACCACAGCACAATTTTTACTATAAACATCACAGTATACTAATTACTACTCCCATCACACGGTACTATTACTATACTCACCACATCATACTATTTACTACGCCAACCACATCATACTATTTACTATACCCACCACAGTATTCTAATTACAAGTCCCATCACAGTGTACTATTTACTTTACCCACCACAGCATACTATTTACTATACCCTTCACAGTATACTATTTACTATACCCACCACAGCATACTATTTACTATACCAACCACAACATCCACCACAACATACTATTCACTATACCCACCAGAGCATACTATTTACTATACCCTCCCCCCCCCCCCCCAAAGAAAAAAACATATAATTTACACTACCCTCCACATCATGCTATTTGCCATACCCACCACAGCGAACTATTTACTATACCCACCACAGTATACCATTTGCTATATCCATCACAGCAAACTACTAACTATACACACCACAGCATTCTATTTACTATACCCACTACAGCATACTATTTAGTATACCGACACAGCGTACTATTTACTATAACCACCTTAGCATACTACTTACTACACCCACCACAGCATACTATTCACTATACCCACCACAGCATACTATTTACTATACCGACCACAGCGTACTATTTACTATACCGACACAGCGTACTATTCACTATACCCACCTTAGCATACTACTTACTACACCCACCATACCATACTATTCACTATACCCACCACAGCATACTATTTACTATACCAACCACAGCATACTATTTACTATAAACACCGCAACATACTATGTACTACATCCACCACAGCATACTATTCACTATACCCACTGCAGCATACTATTTACATTCACCACTATACAACCACAGCATAGTATTTAGTATACCCACTACATCATACAATTCGCTTTTCCCACCACAGCATAATATTTACTATTCCCACTACAGCGAACTATTTACTATACCCACCACAGTATACCATTTGCTATATCCACCACAGCATACTACTAACTATACACACCACATCATTCTATTTACTATACCCACTACAGCGAACTATTTACTATACCCAGCACAGTATACCATTTACTATATCCTCCACAGCATACTACTAACTATACATACCACAGCATACTCATTCTGTTTTCTCTATCCACCACAGCATACTATTTACTATACCCACCACATCATAGATTTTACTATACCCACCACACCATACTATATGCTATAACCAGCACAGCATAATATTTACTATACCCACCAAAGCATGCTATTTACTAAATCCACCAAAGCACTACGTACAACACCATACCCCCACATCATACTGTTTATGCAGCACGTACACCACTCTACACCATCACAACGCATTATTTACTATACTCAACGTAGCATACTATTTACAATACCGTCCACAGCATACTATTTACTATACCCACCAGAGCATAATATTGGCTATACTCACCAGAGCATACTATTGTCGCAGTACGTACAACACTGTACCCTTACAGCATACCATTTATGCAGTACGCAGGCCACACTACCCATTACAACATATTATTTACTGTACCCACAGGGCATAATATTTACTATACCCACTGCAGCATACTATTTATCCATTACTTACACCACTCTACCAACACAGCATACTATTTACGAAGTACGTACACCACTCTACCCAACACAACATAATATTTATGAGGCACTTACAGCACTATACCCACCACTGCATACCATTTTCTGCACCCACCACGGGGCACTTTTTACTATACTCATCACATCATACTCGTTTCTATACCAACTACAGCAATTTATTTACTACTCCCACCACAGTATACTATTTACTACTCCCATCACAGCGTTCTATTTACTATACCTACCACATCAAACTATTTACAATTCCAACCACAGCATACTATTTACTATACCCACAACGGTAAAATTATTACCACTCCCATCACAACATATTATTTAATATACCTACCGCGGAATAATATTTACTATACCCACCACAGTATACTAATTACTACTCCCACCACAGCGTACTATTACTATACTCACCACAACATACTATTTACTATACCAACCACAACATACTATTTACTATACCCACCACAAGATACTATTCACTATATTAACCACAGCATACTATTTACTATACCAACCACAGCATACCGTTTACTATACCAACCACAGCATACTATTTACTATACTCACCACAACACACTATTCACTATACCAACCACAGCATACTATTTTACTATACCCACCACAGTATACTAATCACAAGTCCCATCACAGTGCATGGTGGTATAGTAAATAATATGCTGCATCACTTACTACACCCACCACAGCATACAATTCACTATACCCACCACAACATACTATTTACTATACCGACCACAATGTACTATTTACTATAACAACCGCAGCATACTATTTACTACACCCACCACAGCATACTATTCACTATACCCACTACAGCTTACTATTTACTATACCGACCACAGCGTACTATTTATTATAACCACGGCACCATACTCTTTACTGCACATACCACAGCATACTACTCACTATACCACTACAGCATACTATATACTACTCCCTTCACAGCATACTATTTACTACACCCACCACATCATATTATTTACTACTCCCATCACCGCATACTATTTTGTACACCCACCACAGCATACTATTTACTATACCACTACAGCTTACTATTTACTATACCCACCACAGAATACCATTTACTACTCCCATCACAGCATACTTTTTTCTACACCCACCACAACATACTATTTACTATACCACCACAACTTACTATTGACTGTTCCCACCACGGCATTCTATTTACTATATCCACCACAGCATACTATTTACTATCTCCCTTCGCAGCATACTATTTTCTACACCCACTGCAGCATACGATTTACTATACCACCACAGCTTACTATTGGCTATACCCACCACAACATACTATTTACTATCTCACTTCAAAGTCTACTATTTTCTACACCCACCACGCCATACTACTTACTATACCACCACAGCTTACTATTGACTATACACACCACAGCATACTATTTACTATATAGACCACAGCATACAGTTTACTCTGCCTACCACAGTATACTATTGACTAGACCCACCACAGCATACTATGTACTATATTCACCATAGCATACTATTTACTATCTCCCTTCGCAGCATACTATTTACTATACCACCACAGCTTACTATTTACTATCTCCCTTCACAGCATACTATTCACTATACCCACTACAGCTTACTATTTACTATACCGACCACAGCGTACTATTTATTATAACCACGGCACCATACTCTTTACTGCACATACCACAGCATACTATTCACTATACCCACTACAGCATACTACATACTACTCCCTTCATAGCATGCTATTTACTACACCCACCACATCATATTATTTACTACTCCCATCACCGCGTACTATTTTATACACCCACCACAGCATACTATTTACTATACCACTACAGCTTACTATTTACTATACCCACCACAGAATACTATTTGCTACTCCCATCACAGCATACTTTTTTTCTACACCCACCTCAAAATACTATTTACTATACCACCACAGCTTACTATTGACTGCTCCCACCACAGCATTCTATTTACTATATCCACCACAGCATACTATTTAATATCTCCCTTCGCAGCATACTATTTTCTACACCCACTACAGCATACTATTTACTATACTACCACAGCTTACTATTGGCCATACCCACCACAGCATTCTATTTACTATCTCACTTCATAGTCTACTATTTTCTACACCCACCACAGCATACTACTTACTATACCATCACAGCTTACTATTGACTATACCCAACACAGCATACTATTTACTATATAGACCACAGCATACAGTTTACTCTGCCCACCACAGTATACTATTGACTAGACCCACCACAGCATACTATGTACTATATTCACCATAGCATACTATTTACTATATCTCTTCGCAGCATACTATTTACTATACCACCACAGCTTACTATTTACTATCTCCCTTCACAGCATACTATTTTCTACACCCACCACAGCATACTATTTACTATACCACCACAGCTTACTATTGACTATACTCACCACAGAATACTCTTTACTATATCCACCACATCATACAATTTACTCCGCCCACCACAGTCTACTGTTTACAATACCCTTCACCACGTACTATTTACTATACCCACCACGGCATACTATTTATTATTTCCACCACAACATACTATTTACGCAGTACGTACACCCCTATACCCACCACATCATATTATTTATGCAGTACGTACACCTCTTGCCCGATTCAGTCTGAATGGTGCCGAAATTTTGCACTGGAAAAAAGTTTCTCCAGAAAACCTCCGGTCCCTATGGAAATTTAACACTAGCTGTACCGGTAAAACTACGGATAATGGAACGATACTTATGTGCGATACTACTTACACTTTATTAGAGAATGATATTTTTTATCAAGATCTTATTGGTTTGTTTTGTTTTTGTTAACCATTGTGCTACATTGTATATCAGAACAAGAGCCAAATGAATCAATGACGAAATATTCTGTTTACAGAAATAAATGATTTGTCAACCAATTAATATAATATTTTAGATTTCGATCAAATTATTCTCGAATTTCCCTCCAGTACCTTTTATAAACAACCTGATTGTTTTCCATAGAATTTTCAGTGAAGTATACGTAAGTTGTATACACACTTTTATACACCTCTATACCTGAACCTTTTACATTTGACACTTCATAACATTATTGTCAAGTTAACCAATATTTTCAGACACACGAACAACTGACATTTTTCAAAATCCTACGGCGATCTTCCTTTCAATTTAATTTCTTAAAACAGAAACATTTAGATACAGACTACCTAACACCGGAAATTATTTCATTCAATTTCTGCCCTTATTGTTTTGTGATACCTCCAGGATTTGAGCCTAAAGGCATGTGAAACTATTGAGTAGACTATTTAACTGCTACACCAAGGCAGCACCATTTACGCTGTGTTTGGCTTTTGTTTTTTGGGGTTCATAACTCAAGAAATAGACAGAAACAAACGATCGTTCCTTAGAATTAAAACTGGGGTAGGGCAATAAATTTAAACACTCTTTACTTTGTTGAGTTATAATAAAACCCAGGTCTCATCTCCTAGTGAGAACTGAATGAAAAAGGCCCAGCTTTCTAAAATCGGTTTGAAATGACAATACATTTCACTGAAACATGTCCTTAGGTCAGTAAAAAATTTCTTGACCAATGAATTACGTAAGTTAAAAGGAACGCAATAGGTAACGCCCACACAAAACTTCAATCTTCTTCTCCACATCACGCGAAGGTGATGTAATTTATTGCAACGCTGGGTTAAATTTAATTTCTGAATTTGATCAATTTCTGAGAAATTGAAAACACAGTTTGTAAATGTGGAGTTCGATAAAAACCAGATGACTTGAATTTGGCAGAGTTTTGTCTGAAAAAGAGTTTATTAGAGCTGTTTGGAAATTGGAAAGTTTTGATTGCATGAGTTTCGTTTGTGGGTGCCATCGACGTCAGTAAGATAACGTTTTGTTCATGTTACCATTGCTGTGCTCGGGGCTGAATTGTCACGAAGGACAGTGTTTGACTGATATTTTTTTTTTCTTTAAAGTGGGACATTTCCAATTGTAACAGCAGATGGAGCCTTCATTTCGATGTCCACTCACGTACTAAATGTGTCGTAGTTCAAATCCAGCATCATGCATTCTCTGGATACCAGTTTTTCATAAACAGTGTGCTGTGTATGTTGTGATACAATGCACACATTTTGCATTTCGTGAAATGTTAAACATATATTTTGAGAACTGATATGATTTTACACACTTGTCAGTAAACCACGTACATTCAGTTGATAGTGACAGGAGAGCACTGTGGAGTGCATGTAAATAGGTGGCAATTTTATTTAGATCAGTCCGATCAATTATATCTTGATGACAAGTTGGTTATGATTATGACGATCCATTGTTTACTCTTGATTTGGGTAAAACGATGAACGTAGATGATCATCTATTAATTTTAATTTCGTATAAAAAATTAAACACGGTATAAAAATCATGATAAAGATTCCATTGTTTATTTGATTTTAGTTTGAAAATATGTTTAAAATGATGACATAAATATTAATTACTATTTATTTTTGAAACAATATGGGAGTGCGAAGGTTCTTTTCCATTCATACTGGAATTGGAGCGTGCCCAAAAGCATTTTCTCGGATCATTGTGATACGAACAAAAAAAAAAGAAATAATTTATCCAATCATTTTGCCTGAAAATGCATGAACAGAAAAAAATGTTTAATTATATGTACATGATCCATACTATAATGTTGAAAGTGATCTTAAACGCTAATTGACAATCCTAAAGTCTAAATAACAAACTAACATACACATGTACTTATCCAGTCCTTCTTTTCTCCAATCTAGAGACATTGCTCCTCTCGATAGGTGGTATTTCTAGAGTCCTGACTAGTACCATCCAGTCAATACATTCTCTGCCTACATTTCAAAGAATAAGAAGGGTTTAATAGACGTATGGTCCTAGTAAGGAGTACTACGTGTATTTCTAGAACCTAACATAAGTTACGTTAATGTAACCCTTTAAATTCTAATGGTATCCTGCATGCTAGTTCAATGGCAGAAATTAGAAGAGTCCATATTCATTATTTGGTGTAGACCAATCAATATGTTCAACGTGCAGACCTGCGACAAAAATATTGATTGGTCTACCCCACACATTTACTGAACAGCCATCCTATATAATGACGTTATGACGTATCATGTTCCTAGCCGGAAAAAAATGCCGCTAGGGGTCAAAGGGTTAATCAATATTTTATTTGCAAAACTCGATAGGTCAAGGACTATTATTTATAGTCCTGACTTGTACCATCCAGCCAATACATTCCCTGCCTTCATTTCAAAAACAAAGTTGGAGAAGAGTGTAATGATCCTATGTGTACTACGTGTATTTCTAGAACCTAACACAAGGTACGTTAATTTAAACAAAATTCTATTTCCAAAACTAAGAAACATGATGACAAACTATATTGTGAGCAAATATAGATACGCTTAAAACAACAATAAAGTATAGTAAAGCGGATCCAGCAACAAGCCGATGCTTTTGTGTCTCCTTACATGGAACTTACAAGCGTATAATGTCAACATGGCAAAAAGGCAATATACTTACCTAGATGCAGTTAAAATTACTTTCTGGCAGAACTGGGGGGTGCCGAATCGGAGAAGACTAGTCGCATTCTTCGCGGCAATAATTTTATGAGTTATGTTGAGGAACTGTGAATCCTGGCGTTCGAAATTATTTTATGTAAAGTCTCTGTGCAAGTTTCTGAATTTTCATTTAATTATGGTTGTTTTTATCTAGGTTATGTGCAACACAGTATCATTTGATAGTTACTGTTTGATGTGCACATTAAAGTTCAATGTTGACTTAAAGGGTTGACAAGTGAATAAGGTGTTTTCGTGGAGATAATATATGTGTCTATAACTATAAATGTATTCCATACCACTGTGTACTTGAGAGGTCAGAAACTGCCTCAGTGTGTAAATGGCTGCTATGTGTCCAATATGTACGCTCTACCACAACATATGTATATCTGTGTTGCTGGAGTTGGCACTTACTGTGGTCCGGTAGTTGAATGTGGGTCATCTTTTCTAATTGTTAGAATCAGGAGTCGTGAAATATGACATTTGATGAGTAAATGTCTTTTGGCAAAGTGATCAGCCATCAGGCGAGTGTGTAGAGGCGTGACTGTAAAGGAATGGGTTGTGCTCATTTTCACACGTCTTGTGAATGAGTGGGACACATTATGGGTGCGAAGGTACAATTGCACCCCTTACTCTCTAAGCACTTTTTATAACACATTCCAAATTCAACACCGTTACTTTAGTTTCAGATCATTTAATGTTCAGGACACTCTATGTATAATCTCCTCGTGCATTTGTTCATATTGTAAGATCAGTGAAGAGTTGTCGATATTTGCATGTTTTGCTGTTGGGTGGAATAAAGTACAATCTCCACCAATACTCCTTTAACTGGTTACTATTCATACCTACAAATTAGTGATTTGTTCAATACAAATTATACAGTGCTAAATTTCTAAGGTGTACTTTCACCCAAGCACACCGATAATGCACCTTACTTGCTACAGAGGTTCACTTTTTTTCAAGAACCTACAGTTAAATCTAAAAGTCCTGTCATGAAATGCGCACAGATAGCACCTCGATCTGTGCGTTAATCTACGCGTTATGACCACAGTAAGGTTATCAAAGTCTGAACATATGGTCTGTGCACAGGCAATGTTTCAACCAATAGATCTCCGGGTAAGACATTACATGTGTTTGCTATGAGTAACCAGGAGAACCTACGTACTTTGGATGCCATTCGAAATGGCAATTGCGCGCAATTCCTACGCACAATTAAGCCTAGATAAGCACAGAGTTCGGGACAGAACTTCTAATGTTAACTGCACATGTAACATGTTAAGAGTAGGATGTATGTATATCCTTTCTAACCTCAGATAAACTTTAGGTTCAACAAAGGATTCAGTACTATTGATATTTGTTGCATGAGAACGTGTAGACCTGGGCTGAGGCTTTGTGCATGTATTAGAACATTTCCTTGAACATGTTCCATAGACATGGCATACAATAATAATAGTCAGACAGTTCATGTTTGCCTAAAATGCGGCAACATTATAAGTTCGCTGTTCTTTGACCTGACCAGAATGTCCCATGACTCAGAAATTATGAAAGATGTCAAGATGGGTTCAAAAGCATGTGCCGTCTGGAATTTCATAATATATGCATGTGCCAAATTTCAAAACAATCAAAGAATACCTCCTACCCCACCCCCACCCCCACCCTCCCCTTTCAACCACTCTGTAAAAAATACCCTAATTCTACGGTTAACTACTGGCAGATGACTGTCAAATACAACGGCCTCGTAGCCGTAAATTAAATTTAACTTCGTTGCCGTAGAAAAGCCCGCAAAGTTGATCCAATGAACGTATTTCTCCCGTCACGCTATCCAATTACGTCGCACGGCATCCAACATCCAACCCTTTTGAGTCCACACACTTCAATTCTAGTGTCAGAATTCCCAACTGTTTCCCACAAATACAGTGCACAGAGTGAACAAGATATCTGGAAAATTAATAAATCATACATTTGGGTGATACAGGCACTGCCATAATGAGATAAAAGTGGAAATTTCTCCTGGTTTTGTACTGAGACAAGATTAAGAACTGGTGTGCTCTCTGAACTTTGGCTGAGCTTGAATGTTATAATGCAAATGTGTGAGTACTAACCATATGAGGCTCCAGTGGTACACATGGGAGCCGTATTTCAAAATTAAATTGATCAGGATAGATTATACTTGGGAGCAGGGGGGGGGGGGGGTGAAATATTTTTTTTCCAAATAAAACCACAATTCAGGTTGACTCTCTCCATTTTGTACAATATCACAACTTCTTTTCATGCCACCTACATTCTCAAGTATCAAGCCAGCATCGTACATTTAGCCACATTCCAAATCCACTCTATCTCCACTTTATCAAAAAAAAAAATAAGTTGCTTAACCTGGATGGGATCAGCATAATAGCTCATTCCAGCCAGGCCCAACAACTCAATTTAACTGAAATCTCCCTAATGCAACAGTCTTTTAAACTACTAGGTATCTCTCTTTATTTGCCTATAACAACGGATAGTATATTATATTCTACATGAACAGGAAGCAAGTTTTTAAGGTGGTTGTAGGTTGTAGTAGTACTTGGTAAGTAAAATGACAAATGAAACACCAAGGAGAGAGGAAGCACATAAAATGTCATTTATGAGACAGATATCTACATTCTTGTGAAGGCCTCACTTTGTGAATAACAAAGCACATATAATGGACCAAACTATCACAGATTAACCCATTAGAAGTGCAGGTTTGATTGTGAGTGTAGAAATGTTAAACCCACTGAATGCTGTCAACATGAAAGGAGCAGTTGCATGCAGTGCAGTCACTCTGTTCATCCAGAAATTGCCAAAAATGTAGTTTTTGCACTCTTGCATACAAAAAGCGCTTCAAAGCAGAGCTTTTCTCCAAAATAAGATTAGAAAGTTGCCCAGGGTGTCCAGCAATTAAGAGTAATAAGGTAGCTACAGTTCTGTTCAAAAATAAATGAAAATAGTTATTTTAACATAGAAAAATCAAATAGTGCCACACCCAAATTGCTCTCATGGAGTAAAAACCTCCTATGCATCTCATCAAAACAACATTTGAAACAAATCACAGCCTGAAACAGGATATTTCTCATTAATTTGATCATCACACCTGCCAAAATAAAGAAAAATTCCCGTTCAGTGACTGTTTCTCACACTGCAGAAGGTAACAAAGCATACTTTCATCAAGCATATATGGACAGAGGGGGTTAAATTCTGGAATAGGAAAAAATGATACTTCCACTACCTATATTTGGGGATGGAGGTTAGTTAGCAAGTGGAAATCAATATTAAACTTGACTGAATGTTTTTCAGATTGAAAATATGCTCCATTCCAAATTTGGCCATGGGGTGTTAAGGCTTGCTTATTTTGCACAGATAACAACATTTTGCTCAATTAATATGCCATTTCATATTGGACTGCCTCTGATTAACTACAAACACAACAAAATAACAAAATTGTACCAAATTTTCTCCACTTAAGATTCACTCATTATTTGGCCAGCATTTTATGCATATGGGCACTCTAAAATAGGCTTGATTTCATGAAAAATGGGCATCCAACATCTTCAAAATTACCGTTGCTCAAACATTTCCATCCAAGTACAAACCGACTTGGCTTAGACATCAAAGTAATAACACCGGTAGACTCAACATCCAAAGCTATTTTTTTAAAACATCACTCGACAGAAATCACAAGAAATACTGCTTTAGGTTACAATGCAGTGTTTTTTTTTTTTTAACCATTGACGACAGTACTAATCTTTCCTCCTCTCCCCATCTTATCAAGCTGATTTGGTCAAAAACAACCATCTATCCGTTTAGTTTATCATCTCATAAAAACAATACACTGAAAAAAATATACGTCTCCATGTGAATTTCGTCTTTAAATTTGGAGCTTACTGTACTCTGGTCTAGTTTTGCACTGAATGAAATAGACATATGTTTACCTACCGCCACCCAATTTTAATCTTCTCTGACACATTTCAGAAGACAATAGTCACCAATATTTTATATCTTTTCCAAAACATGCTCATTAACATTTTATTCACACTTACAAGCTCAGTTCATTTTCCACCAATCGGATATTTCCAGGAACTTTTATCCTCCATTAAAGGTTGGATGAAAACCAATAGAGGCGCTGTTTATGCTTTTATTGGTTCAAGGTAAAATGCGGTTAATAATTAAAAAAAAAGAAAAATGCTGTTAATGATGGCTGGAATTAAATTATGGTTTTCAGTTAATTATGGGCAATATGGCTGGAACTCTGCCTCCGGCCATTTTGACCGTAAATATTTTGAGGGTATTTTTACGGGAACATAAGGCAAATGATGGTTGAAATGTTTTACGGTCATATGACCGGCAGCTAGTTTCCAGGCATATGGCCGTACAAATAACGGCAAACCGTGAAGAAAATATTACGGGAATATACGGCAAATAAGAGACAATAATTTTTTTTAATGTTTTGCCGTAATGCTTACGGTCATATGTCTGGAAACTAGCTGCCGGTCATATGACGGTAAAAATTACGGTATTTCTTTACAGTGCAACACATCAATCATTTGGTGATATGCCTCTAAGAAGCCCCACCATTCCACAAATTGATTGTACTCCCCTCCGTCAATTTAAATCCATGGCTTTGCAGTTATTCAAGTTACGCTGCCCAGAGGTTTATTTCGGTTCTGTCTTTCTGGACTGAATATTTTAAAAGAGATTTGTTGCTTGATGGTATAGTTAATCACCTCTGTCACAATCCCGCACAACAATATTGCTGAGTTTATTGCTTATTGTTCAATTATCTTCGATATTCGTTGGGATCCTACCATTTCCCAACAAGAATCCCTCATCCCTTGACCTGGTAAATATAGTACATTCCAAAACCGAATTGGGGTGTCTTTACTAGGAAACAGAACAAAAACATGTTTGCGTGTAATCGAAAAAAACTTTTGATTCCTAATCATAGCTGTCCATGTCTCTCATTTCTACTTTACAAGGAACTCAAGGACAAGATACTACCAAACCATGTTCAAGACAAAATTGGTCTTCCATCAAATTGGTTCCACCCGCCCAAGTGACTTCAAATTCAAAAAAAAAATAAAAATAACAATGAGTTGACAATAATCGAGATCTAATTAAAGGATCAGTTCTCCCGTTTCATTTTATTAAAGTTTATTATCAGCGTATTCCGAGTTTATTACACGCCTGTTATATGAAATCCCTCTCTACAGTAACACTAAACTGTACGGAAAATACAAATCTGTTCCTCACACGCCTGTTATATGAAATCCCTATCTACAGTAACACTAAACTGTACGGAAAATACAAATCTGTTCCTCACACGCCTGTTATATGAAATCCCTATCTACAGTAACACTAAACTGTACGAAAAATACAAATCTGTTATTACACGCCTGTTATATGAAATCCCTATCTACAGTAACACTAAACTGTACGGAAAATACAAATCTGTTATTACACGCCTGTTATATGAAATCCCTATCTACAGTAACACTAAACTGTACGGAAAATACAAATCTGTTATTACACGCCTGTTATATGAAATCCCTATCTACAGTAACACTAAACTGTACGGAAAATACAAATCTGTTCCTCACACGCCTGTTATATGAAATCCCTATCTACAGTAACACTAAACTGTACGAAAAATACAAATCTGTTCCTCACATGTGTGGAACCGCAATCATTGACGGTCTATTTTATAAAGAAGCGATTTTTTTTCAAATCGTGTACCGCAATTTCAATTTCAATCCCTAGCGATAGCAAAAAGTCGTCCCCTGAGTTCTTTGTGCCAGTAGGCTGCCAGTAGGAACATAGAACACATTGGAACTCAGGGGACGAAAGAGTAACACAGGTTCCCCTCGCAAGTTTGTTTGGGGACGAAATGTGTTCTTTTTGGTGACAATTATCAAATGAATTGTTGAGTGTCCTTCTAATAATTGTGTTATAGACGCGAAAGCGTATGATAACACAGAACGACATGCTTGTGTGTGTTAATGTAAATTCTTTGATTTTCCGTGGCAAAATAAATCTCTCACATTTCAACTGCATCTTAATGTACTTTTTAAGAACAAGACAAAGAGGAGATCCTTTCGTTTTTTGTTGAATTTACTAGAATGCTGGTAAATCAACAGGAACGTGTGTAGATATGGCAGCATGGTGTACTAAGAAATAGCCTTAGGCACGTCAATGCTCAATAATTACTGATGTACATACACATTCATTTTCACATACACTTATACAGATATATACATTTGTATAGATATTGCATGTATCTCTTTTAATCGAGCCATCAGTGAATTGTTGAGGTTGACATCTGATGTGTGTTATTTAACTGGCTCGATTTGCGGCTTCGACAATTCATTTCGAATGAGATTCGATCTCTTATTGTTTCCTAGCGATTTCACACCCAAAGTTTTGATGAAATATTGTTACGTTTGAGGGAATATATTTTCTAACAGGTGCCAGAAAAAAGCTGAATATTTAATTTAAATGATTTTTTTCGGGATCCTGTCACTGATTCTTTACATTAAACGCCTTTGCTTCACTCAAGGATTCAGAACCGATTTTCATTTTCTAAAAAAAGTCAAAATATGTAAATTGTTTACTTACCCACTTTCGAATCCCATCCTAAATGAAATGAAAGAAATATTATTTGAATATGCGGTAGACATGAATGTTCATCCGTTTCGTATTCAATGCTGTCCATTTTAAGATACTGATTGATTTTAGCACAGGTTCTTCCCACTGTGTCCTAGAATCACACAGCGTACTAACCACCTCTCCAATATTAAACTATATGTGGGGTAATTATGGGAGGAGGGGGTTTATATAGACTTCTACTCCAGGACATAGTTTTCAAGCTCCTGTGATCAGATTATTAAAAAACGGTCTCTCACTGACACTTGGCTCCAAACTAAAATTTGGTATGTAGGTATATCAACATAACATGCAGGTCAAGTTCAAATCAGGATTTGGTCTGACATGTTTTGCCAGAGTTATGTCTCTTTTTCGACTTTGAAAAATTCCATTTTTTTCAAATCTCGAATTGCACACTCCTTTTTTCTGTGTGGGGGGGGGGGGGGGGCGTGGAAGGGCGGGGGGGGGGGGGGTCATGTGGCCGGGCGTCTATTTTTGTAGTTGTAGGGCTTCATTCTGCAGTACGGGTACCACAGCTTTATATAATATGGATTTGTTTTGTATTATATTATTTCGAAGTGCACTTATTTTGTCTATCGGGATTTGCCTTGTTAGAATATATGGGAGAGTGCCTATAGGCACTCTCCCATAAATTGTAACAAGTAAAAGACCTGCAAACAAATTTTGATGACTAAAAATAATTTAGCACTCTACCAGTTAATTATTAGTATCTATTATTGTTGATTATTGCAAATGTCAGCAGTCATATTTTCTTGATTCAACACCAGCCAGTGCTAAACGTTATGTAAAAACAATACAACATTTATATGTTCTAATTCCTCATTGTAAAGGAGCGAAGTGGATCAGTGGTTGCCGCTTGAATTTCAAAACGAAAAAAATACGGTTCGATTCCCGCTAGGGATAATCGCGTTGTGTCCTTGAGCAATGCACTTTATCCCAACTGCCTATTTGGGGACACAGTGTCGCAGTTTACTGAGGCATATTGCACGTCGATGGTGAACTTGCTATCAACCAATTCTAACCTTGCTTGTGCGGAGTTAGTACGCTGGGGATTCTGGCATTTGCTCGACGTTGCTCGGTGCTTCTCTCGGAGTACTGCGGCTTTCTCTACCCTTAAAATGGTACGACTGTACGACACGGGGTGACCGTTGGTGTCAAAATGGTTGCTCAGCCTAATCAATAAATAAATACACGCACGAATAAATAAATAAATAAATTTCTAGTTGTATTTTCGTTAACTGTTATATTGATGGGCATTTCGGACTAAAGGATTGGTTGCCAAACGAATTGTCTGAATATCTCTTTTTTAAATTTATGGTATTGTTTTTCTCTCAAAAAATACCCTAAAATGTGCACCAGATTGCTCAAAGGCAGCACATTAGAAATGTTAATTGTTCTTCCCCAGTTTTATGAATATGGGCTCTTTCGATTGTTGCCATTGAACTGACGAAGAAGATAATACCTGGGTTAAGAGGCTTAAGAATATGTTGTCATTACATATCATGCAAAAGTATGTTATAAACAGAGTTTTGTTTTTCTAAACATTTTGATTCAAGAAAAACCAGAAAAAAAATGATACATCGCTCAAAAAAAGTAGTTTATTGTTGACGTGTGATTTACTGACATACTTGGCGCTATGTTACCCGATATAATTAAACGCTTCAATATGTCGCTGGAAACATGTGTACAATTTCGTTACACAAGATCAGGTATCCAACATGCAGCCACCATGCAATATCGAATATACGAATCACATTAAACCGAAACAGCAAAGCTTATTTCACGCGTTTCTGCGCCTCTGCATGGAATTAAACCAAACCCGTTTCATTAACATATTTTCAAAACATTCAATCTTTATTCATTCGTGGCTCAATTTATCGAATGTGTGGGCCTCAGCTCATATACACTTGTAGCGTCCATCTCTGTCCGAAAATCGACAATATCCAATAGGTTAAAAGAGAGAGGGACAGCCAAGGTTTTAAGATTGTGGTGTTGGCACGTTTCCCACATCGATAAGGTACCCCCCCCCCCCCCTCTAAAAATAAATTTACAAAAATGACTATTCAAAAAAAAAAACAATCAGAAAGTATATAAATTTAATTAGTAGTTGGGGCAGTTACATTAAATCACAAGAGCAATATATTCTTAGAATCATAAATATAACAAAGCAATCTACAAGGCAGATACAGCCGAATTCCTTCACTAACAGAAATTCCAAGAGCTGTCTGACTTAACGACACAAGATATATCGTTAGAGCAAAGCGCTTAGTACATAGTCTGTGATGACAATGTCGGTGTAGCCACGAGATTTAAACACATCATTCAAGCGTCTTTGCCTAGTAGAACGTTATAGCTTAGAATTCCTCCGAAACAAATTTTGGACACTGTAAATAAATCATATTACCACGGCCACAAAATTCAATGTGTTGCTACCAAACTAATCCAGCTCAGTCCGCGTTCGGATAATCCTCAGAACTCCAGCCCTGGACAGTATAAATTCCACATACCGTGAAAATATAAATTAAATCACACCGAACGGCTAATTCATGCATATCTTCGGGCATCGGTATACAGATCAACTTTCCGTAAATTTCAAATTATTACTGACGGACTTTAAATCATCTAAATCGCCATGCGGAGGAGGTCACAACAGAACTTAGTTCTTTTAATTTAATAGAAATAATCGAAATCTATCTTACCGGCTCAACGGTCCAACAGAGAGTAACACAGTATACATTTCTCCTTTAGTGAAAGTAGCTAGCCTGCACGATTTTCTAGCTGAGACCACAAGCAAACAACTTTGTTAACTTTTTTATCATGTCCATGCAAAATGTGCTCTGTATCCATGATAACAATATTATCAGAAACCCAATCGGGGATGGATACAAGGCAGACTGGTAAAATAGAAACACACAAACAAAGAACTCAGTTTTCTGCAGAATTCATGTTCCATTCCTTCCCAAGAATTTGGAATAGTATAGACCCGTTAACTCAGAAATATAGCTTAAAAAAACATTAACGCATAAAGTTTACAAGAACTCATTCCAGCCAAAACTTCAAGTGTTACAACCTAGCCTGTCCCGATTGTATCAGCCATTAAACCCTCTGGTATCTCATCCTTCTCCCAGCATTTGACCTATTGATCCCACCTACCCGCATGATTCATAGACAAACTATCAGATCTTCCTGCCTTTGAAAGGGATTTTTGTTACAATGATGCCAAACCGAGTTGATACCATTTTTTACGGGAATGGCAGGAAGACAGCCTTTTAGGTCATGCCATTCCAACCTGTATATTAGGTTATGTTCTTGTAGTTTGTAATGTCAGGTTGTTGTTAATGTACTAGTATACTGCAGATTAAAGATATATCATCACACCGGATATTTAAGACAGGTACCGAAGTTTATATTTGCCCACCTACTTTAGGTTGGTATAACACAACGGTACAATACACCCATCCCAACCCAAACGTCCCCATTCAAGATATGTCCTAAAATATTACTTTTTTATACATATTTACAAAATATATATTTACTCCGTAAATAATTTCAAAAAAATGAAACCTACACAACGGACTGCATAACGACAGAATACACAAACAATCCATAAACATGAACAATATTTCATTACACGGTTGACCAAATGACAATCACCATGACGGAATCTCGCATGGATACAGGATACCACCACCCACCGACCGATCTCGTCTGGAAGCCCGATGAGATCGCTTGCGGCCACGCAAAAACATGCGACAAGAGATCTTACCGCCAGTTTAAGCGATGTCCAAGAACCTGGCCAGATGCTGCGACACACTACAGCCCACATTTATTACAGGATTTGGGCAATTCCTCCTTGGATCCGGATCCAAAAATATCTTTGGCCTACAACTTTCAATTGAACACCATTCGGTGACATATGTGATGCCGTAGTTTGTCCAGGAGAAGATACAATACATCTGCGTCACATAGATTCCCCAAAGCCACAGTCACAGCAATTCTCCGCAATTTATAATTTTCCCGATATATATTCCTAAGGCAGTAGCAAGTCAATCTGGTAATCATTGTTTTAAATGTTTGCTTCAAAAACAGAGTTTAATGGTTCAGGTCCGATCACTAGATTAATGACAATAGCACTGATGAAAACTTCAAAGATGTGCACGCTTGTAACATGGGTATATTTCTGCTACCAACAAAGGGAACCGAAGTTCAGCAAGATTTAAAAAAAATAATCATTTGTTACAATTTATTGGAGCATGACAACTCGTATTAAATGAAAAATAGTGGACGGGGTTAAATCGGTTTACTGTATCCTTGTTTAGTAATTTTCTGGGACATGTACAGGGCTATATAAAGTTTTTTACAGCTCAGATTGTGAGGGTAGCAAGTGACCCTGATGAGAAAAGACGGATAATTAAAGCCTGTCATGTCGGCCTGGGAAATACATCAACATCAAAAGCACTTGGTTGCCGTTTTAATCGTGACAAAGGTGGGGGTGAAGATAACCAGGCCCTGATATCTTCCCTCCCCCCCCCCCCCCCCTGTGAGAGACGTGTACAACCATTGGTTGGACTTTCTCATGGTAGGGTCCGAATGTAAATAAAACCTATGCATTTATTTTTTTCAAATGGTTGCTATGGGAATGGGTGAATGAGAAGATAATCATATTACGAGATAAACTTGAAAGAAAATGCATAAATGTTTGTATTGAAGAGTTTGAACAACTTGTTCAATGTTAATATGATTAATGTTATGTTATTATAAGCAGTTTTATTTTTATTTTTTGATATTCAGGGTTGGAGGATATCCTTGGATTCCCCGGGGGTGGGATACTGAGTGTGTGTGGGGGGGGGGGGGTGGAGCTATCGTGTTACACCGGGTTTGTAGTCCAAGAAAAATACTTCCCACAATATTATTTTCCCAACACAATAAGTTTTCAACTTCAAAATTAACAATTTAACATTTTCTATAAATACTGTCCAACTAAAGTTTATATGATCCAAATCCACCACCCCCCCCCCCCCCCCGGCAGTTTGCACAAATATCCAGGTTATTCCACGTACATTAATACGGTTTAAAATATGAACCATTCCATCAGGAATTACAACGAATTCCACCTGAGACTTCGATATTCACATTATCCCCAGCCTCCAGTGTCTTAATATAAATGTATACAATCTAGCTATAAAGCTGTGTCCTCTAATCAAACCCTTCATGAGTCCACACACTTAACATGTCTTAATAAAAAAGTATACAATCTAGATATAATGCGGTGTCCTCTAATCAAACCCTTTATGAGTCCACGCACTTAACATGTCTTAATATAAATGTATAAAATCTAGCTATAATGCTGTGTCCTTTTGTGGTTTCAGTAAGATAAGACTATAAAAGTTATATTTAAAGTCTATCTGACAGGCATTTTAAAACAATATTTTATTCGCTTGAGGTGCTAATAATTTTCCATTATGGAACGTCCTGATATAATACAGATACCTTATTAAGACTGAATGCCGCCCTTGCTACCACTTGGAACATCCAGATTTGAAAGGGAATAATTCACTCATCAGTGGATGTTTAGAGAAAGACAGAACCAGAGTCCTTGGAGATGTGAAATTCTTTTCGTGATCCCTTACCGCACTGGCCAACCTACGAGTGACTCGGATAAGCTGGATGAAGACCGACGGAGCCGTGCAACCACCACCAAAACCAAGAAGGGGAGAAAAAAGAGACACTCCTCCAGACGACGAGATTCCCGCAGAATGGTGGAGTTTCTGGAAAAGGGAAGGAGAAGGAAGAGGAGGATACAAGTGAAGTCCTTGAAAGACAAACATCTGATAACTCTGACCAACCTCTGCCCAGCTCAGTATCTCCCTCACAGGAAGAGTGTCTGAAGGACAATGGGTTGCCATGAGTATCTTGACACTTTTCTCCTTTAACGCGGCCGGACATGGTTGAAACATTACACTACACAGTTAAAGAGAGTTCAAAGGGGCTTGCATCACATCGCCCCTGCGCGCCTTCGGGACACGAAACCATTCATTGGTTCATTCATTCATTCATTCATTATTTGCACAGACTAATATTGATTTATTATTTGGTAGATAACAAGCCCTTACATATATTTCAATCGTTTGTTGTGAAGGAAAACATGTCATCCAAGGAAAAAGATTCTCGTTGTTCGTTGTTTCGCGATCTGCACGCAATGGGCCTTATCAATCACTCACACCACGTGTATCCTGTAATGCTCTGAATTTATCATCTGTTTTGCGAACTCCATGTCGACGAATCACCAAAATATTAAGATACCATCATTATATTTCTTTAGATGACGAAACCTTTACATTCCATAATATTGTTTGTACTATTATTGTTATACAGTTAAAACTAGAAGTCCTGTCACGAACTGTGCGCTCATCTATTCTTAATTGCGCGTAGGAATTGCACGAAACTGTCATATCGAATGACATCCAAAGCACTACAGGTTCATAGCAAACACAGGCAATGTTTCTGCCAATTGACCTCCGGGTTACGGAGGTCAATTGGCTGAAACATTGCTTGTGCACAGGCCATATATACAGAATTTGATAACCTTACCGTGGGCATAACGCGTAGACTAACGCGCAGATCGACGTGCTATTTGTGCGCATTTCATAACAGGATTTCTAGTTTTAACTATAAGTCCCTCAAAAGTCCCTAAAAAAAAGTTCATAGCAAAGCAGTAACTTGTACATAATTATTTAAATTCCTTACAAACTTACAACAAAATAAAATGCTAATTGAACGTTTAACAATTCTGGATTGGAACGACAGCTGCTTTGGAAGCTTCTATGGGAATTAAGCTCTTTCCACGTAGGCGCAACTTGGTCAACTTACATCCTCACATCTCACGAGCACACGGCAATCCTACTAATTCCATACATGCGATGGCCATCGCTTTATCACCGTTAAACCAATTTTACCCATGCTAGACCCTTTCTGAAACTTGCAAATCCTAACACCACCTAGCACATATTAACACACTCATCTTACCCCCACCCCAACATCCCAACCCACAAACGCGCTATGCATGTCGATCGGACCTAACCACGCGACCGCGATTACTCACCATCCCGTTCAGTTCACAACTTTAACTGAAGACCTCAACTTGCGAGCAACCATAATATGAGAAACCCTCAAGGTCTCCACATAGAGACGCCCCTCTAATTACAGCCTACATTCTTAGCTCAACTTTGACGTAAGTCAAATTTGAGCGTATGCCATGGCCAGTCGTCTGTCTGTCTGTCTGTCTGTCCGTCTGTCTGTCAGTCCGTCAACAATTCAATACGGCTCGGGCTAGAGGCCGTATTTATGAACCGATCTTTACGAAACTTCTTGGGTACCTTTGTTATGACCGTGGGACGAGAACGAGTGTTTTGGGGCCGATCCGAAATTAAGTTGGCCGCTGGCAGCGATTTTGTTCAAAATTAGGTGCAATCAGATTTCTGCGCAGAACTTCCATATGAACGCTCTGATTTGAATAATGTTGTGTATTACTGTTTAGTACAATGGAATACATCACATATAATACGGGTTTTTTTCTCGTGCGTAAATTATGCAAATTAGACTAACTTTGATGTATTAAGTGTTACTTTCAGCACTGTAAGTGCAAATGCTAATATGGCTCGGGCTAGAGGCCGTATTTATTAACCGATCTTTCCGAAACTTCCTGGGTACCTTTGGTATCACCGTGGGACGAGAACGAGTGTTTTGGGTCCGGTCCGAAATTCAAGATGTCCCATGGCAGCCATTTTGTACAAAATTTGGTGCAATCAGATTTTTGCGCAGAACGTTCATATGAAAGCGCTAATTTGAATAATTTTTTATGTGAATGTTTAGTACCATGGGATACATCACATATAATACGTTTTTTTTCTCGTGCAGGAATTATGCGAATTAGATGAACTTTGATTTCCTCAGGGCTACTTACACACAGTATGTATACATATCAATACGGCTCGGGTACCTTTATTATCACCTTGGGACGAGAACGAGTGTTTCTGGATGCGGTCCCAAATTCAAGATGGCTGCCAGTGGCCATTTTGTACCGAAATTAGGTCTAATCAGTTTTTGGTACACAACTTCTATACGGCTCAGGCTAGAGGCCATATTTATAAACCGATCTTTACGAAACTTCTTGGGTACCTTTGTTATCAGGGTGGGATGAGAACGAGTGTTTTGGAGTGTGGTCCGAAATTCAAGATGGCTATCAGCAGCCATTTGTACCAAAATTCGTGTAATCAGCTTTTTGTACAGAACTTCTGTATGAAAGTTCTGATTTGAATAAATTTTTGTATGAATGTTTAGTAACATGGAATACATTACATATAGTACGGGTTTTTTTTTTTCTTGTGCAGAAATTATGCAAATTAGATGGACTTTGATTTATTCAGTGCTACTTGTACACAGTAAGTGCACATGTCAATATGGCTCGAGCTAGAGGCTGTATTTATGAACCGATCTTCACGAAACTTCTTGGGTACCTTTGTTATCGCCTTGGGACGAAACCAAATGTTTCTGGGTGCGGTCCAAAATTCAGGATGGCTGTCGGTGGCCATTTTGTACCGAAATTAGGTCCAATCAGTTTTTTATCACAACTTCTATACTGCTCGTATTTATGAGCTCATCTTCACAAAACTTCTTGGTTACCTTTGTTATCACCTGGGGACAGGAACGAGAGTGTTAAGGGGTGTCCTTGTTATCACTGTGTAATGACAACAAATATTTTGGGGTTCAGTCAGGCCCACTCAGGGACTCAAAAGATTTCTTTTCTAGTTTAGCATCTGCCTCTCACCCACCTTTATAATACTTTACCTATGCATTTGTTACAGCCTACGGTCAGTATACAGACCGTTACGATACTTTATATGTACCTTTGTTATCAGGTCATTACCTAGATGTTTGTCATTGCTGTGTCACATATTATACATGTAAATGTCTTCACAAGTTGAGCTACAGTGTCATTGACACTTTCGTTTAACCTTCACCCTACCGACTGGTGTCAAATCGGACCCCGAAGCATATTTTTCGGTTGGCATTTTCTAAAGTTACCAAGCTTCAAGTTCGAGCTTTTTATGACTTTGTCAGTATATGTATCTTCATCGTAAAACACGTTTCTGTGACGCGGTTAACCCTTTCCTGCAATGTCTCTGAAAAAAAGTTCTACTGGGGTCCAATCGGACCTCAACTTTACTTTTGATGTGATTTTGTTTAATCCTCTTATCTCTTTTGCAACGAATCATGACTGAAACAACAAGACAAGAGAAGTATACTGCTATAGAAGCCTTGAAGGCAATTTTGGAGAATGGTGAATCAGATCTGGAAGATTCTAGCTCGTCTGAAAGTGAAGTTGACCATGTATCTGGTTCATCGGACCACAGCGACGCAGAAGTGGTAGCTATTCAATCAGACAATCGGTATAGTTTAGTGGCTGACAATACTGAATCACAACCTGTGAGAGGTCGAGGTCAAGGATATGTCAGAGCTAGTGGTACATCTAGAGGCAGGGCCCGTGGAGAGGTCAGGTGAGGTCCACAGCCTCATACAGTACTCAATTAGATGCTCTGTCAAGAGCTTATGTTGGTCGGAATGGAACAGTATGGGACAGACAACCCCCAAATGTTGGGAGGAGGCAGCCACAAGACTTAATCAGACAGCAACCAGGCGTCACCAACTCTGTGAATTGTGACAATCTTAGGCATATGCCTTCACTTCTTTTATCACGCCAGCGATAATAAATATTACCGCGAAGTAAGGCGGAAAAATAGTTGAATGGAACGCTACTCATCCTGAAAGTCCGAAGACTTGGAAAATACTGACGATGTTGAAATGATGTCTTTCATAGGCCTGTGTTTGCTTGCTGGAGTTCACAGATCCAACCATGAGTCAGTTTCTTTGTTGTGGTCACTGGAGGAAAGCCGTCCCATATTTTCATCAACAATTTCGAGAACCAGATTCACAGACATCTTGAAATTTCTTCGTTTCAACAATCGAGTTACCAGACCCGAGAGACTAGCAACAGACAAGCTAGCAGCTTTTCGCGAGTTCTGGACCCTTTTTCAACAACAGCTCCCGAAGTTTAAAATTTCCCGAACTGATCTATATGTTGACGAACAATTGGTTCCGTTTCACGGACGGTGTGGGTTCCGCCAATACATTCCGTCAAAACCTGCTAAGTATGTCATCAAAATGTGGTGGTGTTGTGATTCTGATAACAGTTATCAACTGAAAGAGGGTGTATACTTAGGACGCAACCAGGTGAACAGCGCGAAGTTTGGCAAGGAGTGCGTGTTATTAAACATCTTGTTTCACCTTGGGTCTGGAGTGGCCTGAATGTAACATCTGATAACTTCTTCACTTCTGTTTCATTAGTCGAGGATCTTCTGCAGAAAGGACTCACGTATGTTGGAACTATTTGCACAAATAGAAAAAGATGTGCCAGATATAATGCGGCCTGGGAACACAAGTAGAGAGGTTCAGAGCTCAATGTTTGGGTTCAAGGACCAGTCTTATATGTGCCGAAATAGAAGAGATCAGTTTTGCTCTTGTCCACAATACATTAATCACGATGATAAAGTTGAAGGTGTTGATTTAAAATCTGAAGTAATTTTGCATTACAACTCCACTAAGATTGGGGTGGATAACCTTGACCACCTGACCACAATATACACTGCCAGACGAAAGGTCTGGCAGTGTATATTGTGGTCAGGTGGTCAAGGTTATCCACCCCAACCTTAGTGGAGGTAACTGTGTTGATGTAGCTGCTGTTACTGATTTTATCAGCTGGGTGATCAAATTTCCCGTTTGGAGAAGGTCAGAAAGGAAACGCCGCCGCAGGTTCTTCCTCCACGAATTAGGTGAGGAGATGGTGATACCTCACATCAAGCTTCGCGCCGCAACACCGACCCTACAAGCTCTAATCCGGATGTCCATGAAGACGGTTGGTGTCGATATGAGTACCCCAGCGAGCCACATCGATTCTCCAGGAAGCAATAAAAGAAAGCGATGTGCCTTCTGTCCCCGCAGTGATGATAAAAACGTTCGTGCGAGGTTTGATACGTGCACACGTCGAGTATGTCAAGCTCACAGGATCCTGCAGACAGTTTGTGAACAGTGCCTACAGGGACAGAAAGTCTATCATAACTATTGCAAAGATTGACTTTGGATTGTCGCTTGATCTGCTTGTATCTGAGATGTTCGAAAACTCAAGTACATATTGTTTTGGTTGCGCAAGTTCAGGCCTAAACTCTTATTTCACTTTTTTCGGTATCGACGCTATTTTGTCTATTTTTTTCCGTTTCCAGTCAAATTTTTAGTTATATGTTGTACTTTTGTTGAAATAATAACTCTAAAATTGAATTTCGTTGATAGAAAATTAAATTTGTTCCCAAACAGGTAAATTATACAAGGGGTCCAAATAGACCCTTGACGGTCCGATTACACACTAAAAACTAAAGTGTTAAAACTGACACTTTCAAGGTGTTAAACCCATTCTAACTCTTAGGGTTTGATTTTAACACTCAAAGTGCAATGCTTTAAGCACTTAGACATTACAATCGTCAGACATCTGAAACTTGAATGGATGGCACTTCCCATGTGTCTAGCATTGGTTCTTCCAGAATCGTCCATAAATTGATTTGCGTTTGGTGGGTACATAATTAAAAGGACACAACGCAGATGACGCGGATCAGGCTCGAGAGTTCGAGCCTGATCCGCGTCATCTGCGTTGTTTCCTTTTAAGTGTCGCGACATTACACTTGTCAAGTGGTATTATTGTAACACTGTCAAGTTCTGGGATATCTACACTTGAACAAAGTGCTAGTTCAGCACTTAGTAAGTGTTAAATACAGCACTTCAAGTGTAGTTTTTAACACTTTAGTTTTTAGCGTGTACTACACAAAATATGTTGGTAGTATGACGGTTAATCAATTAAAGAGGACTACTTGTAACCGCCAACCATGTTTCTTACATAATATGTAATTTGAATCAATTTCTTATTTTTTTATGAACGGCCGAAACCAGTATTTGGAAAATTTGAGGGTATGAACCATTTTTATCCAGGGTGTATAAAAGCCAAACTCGATCCCCAGGTTCATAGGGCATACCAACGAACCCCCGGGTCATACATTTGTTTCCGCTCATCATGCGTGAGAGCGTGTGCCTGTATGAATTTCATGTTTCCAAATATCTGTTCGCCCCAAATCACCATCATACTGTATAAATACATCTTTATATTTTTCTTACAGCTGCTCTGCGTGACTTACCTGTTCATAACTTAAATCAGAAATATCAAACAGTTCATACAAAGAGAACTTATCACTCTTTTCAAAAGTCCCTCCAATCAGGGTCCCTCGAACCAATCATCTGTGTTTTTCACACAAAAATTTGAAAGAAATAGTTATTCAATAATTTTATTTGCATGTGTCGTCTACCTTTCGTGTTCGGTAAAGCGTTACCATCGATTATTTGACTTTCATGTGCGTGTTTATGGAATAGCTACACAGATTGGCCCTATACATTACTAACAAACAATACACATTTAAAACTCATTTGTTTTACATCTAAACTATCCGCAAACTTGTCTTAATAACAACCATGTAAGGCAATGAAGGGTTTGGGTTATAGATCACTAACGTCCCCATAACATATCCTCACGTGAGAACCAGAAGATTTTGTCTTCCAGTGGAAGATACTTGTTGTTTTCACGTGACGACATGTCCTTAGACTTGCTCGTGATGACAAAACATTGCACGCAGCTTGCAGTGATGGGGCTCTTCTGGAGCCCTGCGGCCAGGTGGGTGAGTTGGCTTTCTTCTTTCTCTTTTCTTTTGTTCATTTTGACAAATAACATATCTTTAACCTAATCAACTAGCTGTATCATAGCAACCAACTCACCGTTTTTTAACCCTTTACACAAAAACCTTTAGGGACAAAACCGGCCAGCGTCATTCACAAATATCGCCAATTAATTTTCATTATTTTTTTCATTTTATATCTCAAGAACCTAGGTTATGTCTTCTCTTTGGAACGAGCTCAAAAATGAAAGAACTTATTCAAGAATTTTGTTTGCAAGTGTCATCTGTTTTTTTTATATTAGGAAAAGGGTTAAATCCCCGCCTGCAATATTGTCTAATCGTAATGATGCAATACATCTCTTACTTTTCCCAATATAACCCCAGCCTAGCATAACCCCACCATGTGTCCTAATAAAACCTAAATTTGCTTCACATATTCCATCCAAAAAAGAAGCGCTCCCTACCTGTCCCTCAACAATCATTTCAGACAAAGGAAGCAAGATTATATATTTTATTAACATCATTTTATCCTGACCACCCAACTCCTGACAGGACTTCGGAGGAAGCTCCACTTCCGCTTTTTTAATTTTGCTTTTCCTCAAATAAATCTCCATATATAAATTTTGCATCAAATCCATACTAAAAATGTCCCAAACCGACAATTCTGCCACATACAAGGTATGTTTAAGTTTAGATCTGCCGACCACAGCAGGTAAAGTAATAACTCCAGACACATTTAACCATTAGCACAAAGATCCTCATTAAACAAATCATTGCATGGAAACTATAAGGATGTACCTTCCATTAGAAGACAGAACCTTAGGGTTCTCATACGAGGAAATGATTCATTTACTTGTTAATCGTATATAAAGGAGATGACGTGTCTTAAGTGTTCAGTACCTGCTGTCCAATCCTTTTTGTTTATTTTGACAAACTATGTTCAAACTAATCACCTGGCTGTATCACAGCAACCATCTCACCGTTTTTAAAATGCTGGGACACGCCTGTAAGAGTGACTAATCGTAATGGTGCTATACCACTCTCACTTTTTCCCATTTAACACATCCCCAGCATTACCTCACCATGTTTCCTAATAAAGCCTAAATCTGCTTCACATATTCCATCCAAAGCAGAATTGATCCTTACCTGCCACTCAACAATCATTTCAGACAAAGGAGGCCTGATTATATAATTTATTAACATCTCTTTATCCTGACAACCCAACTCCAGCGAGGACTTCAGAGGAAGCTCCACTCCTATCTATTAATTTTACTTCTTCTCAAATGAATCCCCAGATTTAAATTTTTCATCAAATGCATACCAAAAATGTTCCCCAAACGACAACATGTTTAAAAAATTATAATACACAGTTAAGGAGTGTCGAAAAGGGTTAGCGCGCGAAACCATTCATTCATTCATTCATTCATTCATTCATTCATTCATTCACACGTCCCTTCCTTCCTTCCTTTGTTCTTTCGTTTGTTCGTTCGTTCGTTCGTTCGTTCGTTCGTTCGTTCGTTCGTTCGTTCGTTCGTTCATTCATCCATTCATTCATTATTTGCACAGATCAATATTAACTTATCATTTGGTAGCTATCAAACCGTTGCATATTTTTCAACAGTTTGTTTTCGTTGGAAAAGATGTCACCTAATGAAGAAGATTCTGTTTGTAGTCGTTTCACGATCTGCACGCAATGAGGTTTTGTTTTTATCACTCACACCACGTGTATCCTATAGTCCTCTGAATTTATCAGATGTTTTGCGAACTCACTCTCGACGAATCACTAAAATATATACTACTCAAAGTTAACCAAGCACCACATATTTGACACATCATTGTGGAATTTGCTTGTGACATATTTGCGATATATTTGGTGGATATGATTGAGGAATATATTGAGATAGTCCCCAGTGTTTGCATTAGATCTCTCGACAGGCAGACTTTTCTCATGGAAAGCATGTACCCCTTGATTTTCAGAATGTTTTCGTGTACTGTCTATATGTACATGACATGTGTAGGGTATTCATTCTTCATTTCAACACAAACCCTTGTGATTTAATGATCGAATATGGCGAACGCAAATGTAAGAAGACATTTGTCTGAAGCAGAAATGTGGCGGGCTGTTGGGATTGTAGAGCAAGGGGCTACGCATCGTCAGTTTGGTGAAGCCTTTGGTGTGCACCATATGCTGATCACCAGAGCATGAGCACGATTTCGGCAGCATGGCACACCAGTAAGACGGCATGGTAGTGGTAGAGACAGGGCAACATCTGCAGCTGAAGACCAGTTTCTGATCATTCAGGCCGGTAGGAAGCGCTTTGCAACAGCAACCCAGTGACCTTCAGAATGCATCTGGGGTAAATGTTTCGACGCGGACTATCCAGGCAAGGTTGAACGAAGGTGGTCTGCGATCGAGACGACCATGTATTTGCATTCCGCTGTCCCAGAACCACCGCCAGATACGATATGAATGGGCCATGGACCCAGAGAAGATTGGCGTGCAGTGGGTGATAGATTCATTCTGATGGACGATAATGCCCGTCCTCATGTTGCCTGTGCTGTCCAGGAGTACCAACAGGGGGAGGGAATTGAGCGTATGGACTGGCCAGCAAGATCCTCGTACCTTCAATCCAATCGAACTTGTCTGGAATGAGTTGCAGCTTGCAATTTCAGTCGGTCCAGTCAAGCCAAGAAGTATCCAGGAGCTTGGTGCCATGATGGTCCAAGAATGGAATAACATCCCACAAAGGACCATCAGGAACTTGATTGGGAGCATGATACTGCGTTGTCAAGCAGTAGTTAACAGTAATGGGTCTCATACTCGATATTGAACCCATACCAGTACGCTCCGTCAATTTATTTGCAAATTTGAAAAAAAATCCTCTTTTAACAATAATACCCATTTTTCATGGTTATCGTATTTAAAAGCTAAAAAATAATGTCAAACACAAATAAAATCTTCATTTCTGTACTTAAAGCATTAAAGATATAATTACATAAAGAATATATATACACTTTTTATAATAATATTTCAACTAAAACAGGCAGTTGGATATACTTGGTGCTAAGCAAACTTTGAGTGGTATATTAAATTGTCATCATTATATTTCTCCATTCCACTTATTTTGTTGTGCTATTACTGCGTTTACGTCCCTCAAAAGGTCCGAAGAGGGAGTTAAAAGCACAGCAGTAACTTGGAAAAACGCAAATTAAACGTTCAAAAATTTTGAATTGGGAATGACAACCAGATTCGTCAACTTCTATGAAAATTAAATTCTCCACTCGTCAAGCGTAAGTTGCATTTTCCCATCTCACGAGCGCACGAAAATCCTACCAGTTTCATATATGCGATGGACATCGCTTAATCAACATTTAACTCGTTCTTACCCTTGTGAGACTCTTTCTTACCCTTGCAAAAACTAACACCACCGAGCACATATTACCAAGCCCCAACATCCCAAAACGCGCTATGCATGTCGATCGGACCAAACCACGTGACCGGGATTATTCACCATCCCGTTCAGTTCACAGCTTTATTTGAAGACCTCAAGCAGCAAGCAACCATAATAAGGGAAATCCTCGCGGTCTGCACATGGGAATGCCCCTCTGGCATAATTATTTTCTAATAATATATCACATAAATCACACATTCACGCTTCACAAAGAACAGGGTGTAAACTTCACGCATTTTTCCAAATGGAAAATATAACTCACACCCCGAAAAGTAATTTAGAATCCAATGCTATATTATTAACAAGCTATAAATATACTGCAAATATTTCCAAGGGGAAACATAACTCACATCTCAAAAGAAATTTAGAAACCAATGATTCGTTAGTTCCCATGTACACACCCCGAGTACCCAAGTGTATTGGAAAACACCGCCAATAGTAACACCAACAGTGTGTTACTAACTTCATCAAAAACAATTTAAATTGTATATAAATTGTATATAATTCCAGATCTATTAAATCAAAATGAGTTCAGAGCCGGAACAATAAATAGAGAGTAATCGCTTGACTGGACTGGTTACGTGAAATAATTCAAGAGAGGCGAGGGACGTTGTACATATATAGTCCCTCGCCTCGAATGAATTATTTCACGTAACCAGTCCAGTCAAGCGATTACTCTGTTTATTACTTTTCATTATTAACGATCATTATATTATTTAACCCATTACCTAACGTAACGGCCAAAACCGGCCAGCGCTATTCTCAAAAATCGCCAATTAATTTTCATTATTTTTTTTTTCCTTTTTTGTCTCTAAAACATAGGTTATGACCCCTCAATGGAACGAACTTGTTTTGAGACAAAAATGAAAGCAATAGTTATAGTAGAATTATTTTTTGCAAGTGTCGTCTGCTTTTCATGTTAGGTAAAGGGTTAAAAACAACAACAATAAAAATACAACGAAGTCCCCATTACACCCACGGCAAGGCGTTTTCCTTTGCGCGCACGGATACGTGACCCAATTGTTGATTGTATAATTCACTTGTGAAGTTATCGTTTATAATCAAACCGGGAAATCCCAGAAAATCACACTTTGGAAAGTAAGAAAACATAAAATTTACGGTAATACATAAAAAGCTCTTGCGTCATATTCTATTCTCTGCTAGTTATATCTATAAAGAGGACACAGCGCATTATAAACACCTTCATGCTCGCAGGTCAGGTGGACCCTCAACCACAAAAAAAACTGGACATAGCGTAATACAAACCCCTTCATGCTCGCAGGTCAGGTGGACCCTCAACAACAAAAAACACTGGACACAGCGTAATACAAACCCCCTCATGCTCGTAGGTCAGGTGGAACCTCAACCACAAAAAAAACTGGACATAGCGAAATACAAACCCCTTCATGCTCGCAGGTCAGGTGGACCCTCAACCACAAAAAAAAAACTGGACATAGCGTAATACAAACCCCTTCATGCTCGCAGGTCAGGTGGACCCTCAATCCCAAAACAAAACTGGACACAGCGTAATACAAACCCCTTCATGCTCGCAGGTAAGGTGGACCCTCAACCACAAAAAAAACTGGACATGGCGTAATACAAATCCCTTCATGCTCGCAGGTCAGGTGGATCCTCAATCACAAAACAAAATTGGACACAGCGTAATACAAACCCCTTTATGCTCGCAGGTAAGGTGGACCCTCAACCATAAAAAAAAAAATTGGACATAGCGTAATTCAAACCCCTTCATGCTCGCAGGTAAGGTGGACCCTCAACCACAAAAAAAAAAAAAAATTGGACATAGCGTAATACAAACCCCTTCATGCTCGCAGGTCAGGTGGACCCTCAAGCACAAAAAACACTGGACACAGCGTAATACAAACCCCCTCATGCTCGTAGGTCAGGTGGAACCTCAACCACAAAAAAAACTGGACATAGCGAAATACAAACCCCTTCATGCTCGCAGGTCAGGTGGACCCTCAACCACAAAAAAATGGACATAGCGTAATACAAACCCCTTCATGCTCGCAGGTCAGGTGGACACTCAATCCCAAAACAAAACTGGACACAGCGTAATACAAACCCCTTCATGCTCGCAGGTAAGGTGGACCCTCAACCACAAAAAAAAAAACTGGACATGGCGTAATACAAATCCCTTCATGCTCGCAGGTCAGGTGGACCCTCAATCACAAAACAAAACTGGACACAGCGTAATACAAACCCCTTCATGCTCGCAGGTAAGGTGGACCCTCAACCACAAAAAAAAAAAAAATTGGACATAGCGTAATACAAACCCCTTCATGCTCGCAGGTCAGGTGGACCCTCAACCACAAAAACACTGGACACAGCGTAATACAAACCCCCTCATGCTCGTAGGTCAGGTGGAACCTCAGCCACAAAAAAACTGGACATAGCGAAATACAAACCCCTTCATGCTCGCACGTCAGGTGGAACCTCAACCACAAAAAAAAACTGGACATAGCGTAATACAAACCCCTTCATGCTCGCAGGTAAGGTGGACCTTCAACCACAAAAAACTGGACATAGCGTAATACAAACCCTTTCATGCTCGCAGGTAAAGTGGACCCTCAACCACAAAAAACTGGACATAGCGTAATACAAACCCCTTCATGCTCGCAGGTAAGGTGGACCCTCAACCACAAAAAAAAACTGGACATAGCGTAATACAAACCCCTTCATGCTCGCAGGTAAGGTGGACCCTCAACCACAAAAACACTGGAAATAGCGTAATACAAACTCCTTCATGCTCGCAGGTAGGGTGGACCCTCAACCACAAAAACACTGGACATAGCGTAATACAAACCCCTTCATGCTCGCAGGTAAGGTGGACCCTAAACCACAAAAAATCTGGAAATAGCGTAATACAAACTCCTTCATGCTCGCAGGTAAGGTGGACCCTCAACCACAAAAACTCTGGACATAGCGTAATACAAATCATTTCATGCTCGCAGGTAAGGTGGACCCTCAGGCACAAAAAACTGGACATAGCGTAATACAAACCCCTTCATGCTCGCAGGTCAGGTGGACCCTCGACCACAAAAAACTGGACATAGCGTAATACAAACCCCTTCATGCTCGCAGGTCAGGTGGACCCACGACCACCAAAAAACTGGACATAGCGTAATACAAACCCCTTCATGTTCGCATCGCAGGTAAGGTGGACCCTCAACCACAAAAAAAAAAAACTGGAATAGCGTAATACAAACCCCTTCATGCTCGCAGGTAAGGTTGACCCTCAACCACAAAAAACTGGACATAGCGTAATACAAACCCCTTCATGCTCGCAGGTCAGTTGGACCCTCAACCACAAAAAACTGGACACAGCGTAATACAAACCCTTTCATGCTCGCAGGTAAGGTGGACCCTCAACCACAAAAAACTGGACATAGCGTAATACAAACTCCTTCATGCTCCCAGGTCAGGTGGACCCTCAACCACAAAACAAAACTGGACACAGCGTAATACAAACCCCTTCATGCTCGCAGGTAAGGCATCTCAACCACAAAAAGTGGACAAAGAGCAATACAAGCTCATTCATGCTAGCAGGTAAGGCGTCAACTCAATCACAAAAAAACACTGGACACAGCGTAATACAACCCCCCTCATGCTCGTAGGTCAGGTGGACCCTCAATCACAAAAAAACTGGAAATAGCGTAATACAAACTCCTTCATGCTCACAGGTAAGGTGGACCCTCAAGCACAAAAAACTGGACATAACGTAATACAAACCCCTTCATGCTCGCAGGTCAGGTGGACCCTCGACCACAAAAAACTGGACATAGCGTAATACAAACCCCTTCATGCTCGCAGGTCAGGTGGACCCTCGACCACCAAAAAACTGGACATAGCGTAATACAAACCCCTTCATGCTCGCAGGTAAGGTGGACCCTCAACCACAAAAAAAAACTGGAATAGCGTAATACAAACCCCTTCATGCTCGCAGGTAAGGTGGACCCTCGACCACCAAAAAACTGGACACAGCGTAATACAAACCCCTTCATGCTCGCAGGTAAGGTGGACCCTCAACCACAAAAAAAAAAAAATTGGACATAGCGTAATACAAACCCCTTCATGCTCGCAGGTCAGGTGGACCCTCAACCACAAAAACACTGGACACAGCGTAATACAAACCCCCTCATGCTCGTAGGTCAGGTGGAACCTCAACCACAAAAAAACTGGACATAGCGAAATACAAACCCTTTCATGCTCGCAGGTCAGGTGGAACCTCAACCACAAAAAGAAAACTGGACATAGCGTAATACAAACCCCTTCATGCTCGCAGGTAAGGTGGACCTTCAACCACAAAAAAATGGACATAGCGTAATACAAACCCTTTCATGCTCGCAGGTAAAGTGGACCCTCAACCACAAAAAACTGGACATAGCGTAATACAAACCCCTTCATGCTCGCAGGTAAGGTGAACCCTCAACCACAAAAAACTGGACATAGCGTAATACAAACCCCTTCATGCTCGCAGGTAAGGTGGACCCTCAACCACAAAAACACTGGAAATAGCGTAATACAAACTCCTTCATGCTCGCAGGTAAGGTGGACCCTCAACCACAAAAACACTGGACATAGCGTAATACAAACCCCTTCATGCTCGCAGGTAAGGTGGACCCTCAACCACAAAAAATCTGGAAATAGCGTAATACAACCTCCTTCATGGTCGCAGGTAAGGTGGACCCTCAACCACAAAAACTCTGGACATAGCGTAATACAAATCCTTTCATGCTCGCAGGTAAGGTGGACCCTCAACCACAAAAAACTGGACATAGCGTAATACAAACCCCTTCATGCTCGCAGGTCAGGTGGACCCTCGACCACAAAAAACTGGACATAGCGTAATACAAACCCCTTCATGCTCGCAGGTCAGGTGGACCCTCGACCACCAAAAAACTGGACATAGCGTAATACAAACCCCTTCATGCTCGCAGGTAAGGTGGACCCTCAACCACAAAAAAAAAACTGGAATAGCGTAATACAAACCCCTTCATGCTCGCAGGTAAGGTTGACCCTCAACCACAAAAAACTGGACATAGCGTAATACAAACCCCTTCATGCTCGCATGTCAGTTGGACCCTCAACCACAAAAAACTGGACACAGCGTAATACAAACCCTTTCATGCTCGCAGGTAAGGTGGACCCTCAACCACAAAAAACTGGACATAGCGTAATACAAACTCCTTCATGCTCCCAGGTCAGGTGGACCCTCAACCACAAAACAAAACTGGACACAGCGTAATACAAACCCCTTCATGCTCGCAGGTAAGGCATCTCAACCACAAAAAGTGGACAAAGAGCAATACAAGCTCATTCATGCTAGTAGGTAAGGCGTCAACTCAATCACAAAAAAACACTGGACACAGCGTAATACAAACCCCCTCATGCTCGTAGGTCAGGTGGACCCTCAATCACGAAAAAACTGGAAATAGCGTAATACAAACTCCTTCATGCTCACAGGTAAGGTGGACCCTCAACCACAAAAACTCTGGACATAGCGTAATACAAACCCCTTCATGCTCGCAGGTCAGGTGGACCCTCGAGCACAAAAAAAAACTGGACATAGCGTAATACAAACCCCTTCATGCTCGCAGGTCAGGTGGACCCTCGACCACCAAAAAACTGGACATAGTGTAATACAAACCCCTTCATGCTCGCAGGTAAGGTGGACCCTCAACCACAAAAAACTGGACATAGCGTAATACAAACCCTTTCATGCTCGCAGGTAAGGTGGACCCTCAACCACAAAAAACTGGACATAGCGTAATGCAAACCCCTTCATGCTCGCAGGTCAGGTGGAACCTCAACCACAAAAAAACTGGACATAGCGAAATACAAACCCCTTCATGCTCGCAGGTCAGGTGGACCCTCAACCACAAAAAAAAAAAAACTGGACATAGCGTAATGCAAACCCCTTCATGCTCGCGGGTCATGTGGACCCTCAATCACAAAACAAAACTGGACACAGCGTAATACAAACCCCTTCATGCTCGCAGGTAAGGTGGACCCTCAACCACAAAAAAAAAAAAAAACTGGACATGGCGTAATACAAATCCCTTCATGCTCGCAGGTCAGGTGGACCCTCAACCACAAAAACACTGGACACAGCGTGATACAAACCCCCTCATGCTCGTAGGTCAGGTGGAACCTCAACCACAAAAAAACTGGACATAGCGAAATACAAACCCCTTCATGCTCGCAGGTCAGGTGGACCCTCAACCACAAAAAAACTGGACATAGCGTAATACAAACCCCTTCATGCTCGCAGGTAAGGTGGACCTTCAACCACAAAAAAACTGGACATAGCGTAATACAAACCCCTTCATGCTCGCAGGTAAAGTGGACCCTCAACCACAAAAAAACTGGACATAGCGTAATAAAAACCCCTTCATGCTCGCAGGTAAGGTGGACCCTCAACCACAAAAAAACTGGACATAGCGTAATACAAACCCCTTCATGCTCGCAGGTAAGGTGGACCCTCAACCACAAAAACACTGGAAATAGCGTAATACAAACTCCTTCATGCTCGCAGGTAAGGTGGACCCTCAACCACAAAAACACTGGACATAGCGTAATACAAACCCCTTCATGCTCGCAGGTAAGGTGGACCCTCAACCACAAAAAAAACTGGAAATAGCGTAATACAAACTCCTTCATGCTCGCAGGTAAGGTGGACCCTCAACCACAAAAACTCTGGACATAGCGTAATACAAACCCCTTCATGCTCGCAGGTAAGGTGGGCCCTCAACCTAAAAAAAACTGGACATAGCGTAATACAAACCCCTTCATGCTCGCAGGTCAGGTGGACCCTCGACCACAAAAAAAACTGGACATAGCGTAATACAAACCCCTTCATGCTCACAGGTCAGGTGGACCCTCGACCACCAAAAAACTGGACATAGCGTAATACAAACCCCTTCATGCTCGCAGGTAAGGTGGACCCTCAACCACAAAAAAACTGGACATAGCGTAATACAAACCCCTTCATGCTCGCAGGTAAGGTGGACCCTCAACCACAAAAACTCTGGACATAGCGTAATACAAACCCCTTCATGCTCGCAGGTAAGGTGGGCCCTCAACCACAAAAAAACTGGACATAGCGTAATGCAAACCCCTTCATGCTCGCAGGTCAGGTGGACCCTCGACCACAAAAAAAACTGGACATAGCGTAATACAAACCCCTTCATGCTCGCAGGTCAGGTGGACCCTCGACCACCAAAAAACTGGACATAGCGTAATACAAACCCCTTCATGCTCGCAGGTAAGGTGGACCCTCAACCACAAAAAAACTGGACATAGCGTAATACAAACCCCTTCATGCTCGCAGGTAAGGTGGACCCTCAACCACAAAAAACTGGACACAGCGTAATACAAACCCCTTCATGCTCGCAGGTAAGGTGGACCCTCAACCACAAAAAAACTGGACATAGCGTAATACAAACTCCTTCATGCTCCCAGGTCAGGTGGACCCTCAACCACAAAACAAAACTGGACACAGCGTAATACAAACCCCTTCATGCTCGCAGGTAAGGCATCTCAACCACAAAAAGTGGACAAAGAGCAATACAAACTCATTCATGCTCGCAGGTAAGACGTCAACTCAATCACACAAACTGTATGCCACAACCAGCATCACACTATTCGGATTTTCAATCAGTTTTCCCCACCACAATCCGCAAGTAAATTCCAACCGGAATTCCATTACGAACTGTGATGATACAATTAAGTTAAGAATCTCTTCCACAATATGAATTTAACAAAAGATGCCGGTTTTAATTTCCCTAATAATTGTTTAAAATATTCTTTGCAGACTCTGAATTTAATATTTTCCAGAGTCTACGACTTTCAGTCCGTGATGTAGTGGCTTCTCTCCATCCAGCGGGGACGACAGAGTAAACGCGGCTAAATGTCGAGGCTGATCGTCAATATCACCACTTTTATCAATAGAATCGTCAAATATGGGTTGTTGGATCTCTACCCACCTATCATCTTCTGAATTCATCCCCGGACAATCAAAACATTTTTCAATCAATTAGCTTGGACTGCTTGTAACCGCCTACCATGTTCCTTACAAATTACGTAATTTGAATTACCATGAACCCGCTGGTCATACATTTTTCTGCTCATCGTGTACTTGTGTCAATTTCATATTTCCAAATCGTCGGCTGAGTGGTAGAATGTTCTATGTCCCATAGGGGACATAGAACATTCTAGCAATCAGGTGACGTAATATCAGTTCTCCCCATATTACCATCATTCTGAATCGCTCTACTTTTCCCAACTGCTGCTCCGTGTGACTTACTTGTTCATGACTCAAACACTTGATGCAAAGACTTCGTATCACTCTTTATCAAAAACGCCCTCCAACCTGGGGTCCCCCCAACAAATCACCAGACAAATCAAATAAACTCTGTTTTAACACAAAAAGTGGAAATAAATAGTTATTCAAGAATTTTATTTGTAAGTGTCGTCTGCGTTTCGTCTTAGGTAAAGAGATAACAACGATAGGGGAAGCTTGACTATCGTGTATTATGTTTATGGGATAGTTACGCATGTTCACTTTTACCCTATTTATTTAAGAATTGAATGCAATTTTTATAATCTTTATTGGAGTATGAACGTGTGGGAATGGGTACAAATTATGTATGATTCCCGAATTCCGTAACTGTTTAAACTACTTTTTACCAAACAAGAAAGCAGAAAGACGAAACAAAACATGCTCAAACGAAGGAGGCGAAAAAACACCCTCACACAAAAGACAAAGCGCACAACTTTAGCGCCGGTTTTCGGCATTGACCCAAATTTGTCAAATTGCCGTCTTTCGGAAGGAAACTTGGAATATTCAAAACAATTTATTTAACTTATCAGTAAACTATAATCACTGATCACTGCGAGAGACGCTAAAAGTTATAAACCTGCCCAAACAACGCCAGAATTACATTCTGTCAACTGCGCTCTACAGTAACTGCGGGTCAAAGTTCGACCAAATGCATTCATTGGACAATGAATCGCATTTGGTCGTGACGTTTTCATCCAGCTGGCCAATGGGAATTGAGAATTTGGATCCAAAACGTATAACTACATTAACGGTACCATCCCATAAGTTACACATCCCATTTGTCGCACAGTCTAAATGAATATATAAACACCACCCTTGCACACTTCTTATTGGTCTGTTCTGAATTAATTTCATTCAGTGACCATTTTCATCATCAGGGGATTTAAAAAAAACAACAACAAATTAAATGGATTTTGATGTTTATTGCTAATAAATATGCAACATGGCAGATAAATAAATGAAGAAAATAATAATGAAATGAAATTCAAATACACAATACAACAAATTAACCTGATAGAATATTTGGACTACACATAATATTACACAATGATACACAAAAAGCAGATAAACAAATAGAGAAAACATACAATGAAAAATAAAATAAATGAAAATAATAATGAAATGGAATCTTTCAAATACACAAGATAATAGTGATTGACAAAGCAGATAAATAAATAGAGATAATATATAACAAATTAACCTCATAGAATATCTGGAATACACATAATAATAATACACAATGATACACAAAAAGCAGATACATAAATAGAGAAAACATACAATGGGTTATACAACGGATTAATCAATAAAATTAATTTAATTATAAAATAATAAAAAAAAACAGATAAATAAATAGCGACAATATATAATGAAATAAAGAGCTACAGTCTTATGGAATGAAATATTTCGATATATATTTTATTTTACATATTAGCCAAGTTTCAACAAATGGCCGACACAATCGAGAAAGTCCATATCACTTTTTCTCATGCCTCAACAGCTGTTCTTTCAGTTTTATCAATCTGTTGTCCATCTCTTTATACACGCGTTTCCTTTGAGGAGGGGCTGCACCCATTTGCAATTGTAAATTTTTTGCTCTTTCAGCTACTTCTATTTTCTTTATTGTTTCAACAAATCTATAGATATTGGTATGATGATGAGGTATAGACCTGTTTATTCTGTGGTGAAAGCCTTCTAAATTATTGTTTGTCAGTGGCCCAGTTGATGGACATGCTGAAAAGGTTCCATCCATATAAACTGTACTAGCGGCCTGAAGGGCACGAAGCTGTTCCTCTGTTGAGAATGCTAAAATTCTATCTGCGTCACCATCATTAACAAGAAGAAATGGATGACCGTCGATAGTGTTGATCCAGGGTTCTTCCAGGATCACCTCTGAAAGAATTGATGGTAGATTTGGAATTGTTGTTTTTCTGTAACGATAAAGAGCGCTTCTCATACTTGGGTAGCTTGGTATCACGCCTTCCTGACCTGGCTTACTCATCTGTCCAATTTCATCATTGTAAATCATTGACAGGGGAGCTATTTCTTCTCTTGCTCTTTTTCTCATATTGCTGACAAATTTAGTAATTGTTATATTTTCTGGTGGGTGGTTGTGTTCTGTGGTGTTTCTGATGAATTCATCAACAGTTGTGCAACGACCTTTGCATGATTTTTACAGCACATGTCCAGTGCTGACAAAACTTCCTAGTGACATGCTTGTTGTAGATGTAACCTTCAAATAAAACTTGCTGTGTGCCACGTTGTGATAAAATGTATTCTACTTTCTGAAGAGCTGCCATGTTTACTGTGGAGAATGGTAAGTGAGGAAAATTTAGTGTGGAGAATCCAAAATTTACTCCTTAAATAGGGAATATGCATTATGTTTATTCAACATAGAAGCCACTTCAAAAAAATGTTTAGGCTAAAAACAAACAATCAAATAAAACCTCTAATGTTTATTAATAATAAAAAAACATAACATTTGTTTTAAGCAATCAAATCAAATCAAATCAAAAAGCCATTCAGGTGATAGTGTTTATACAGAGTGAACAAGGTATGAGTTTTGAATACTTGAAAACAAATAAAACTAATAAAACTAATTGATGATTATAGTAAAGCAAACTTCAATTGATTGCTTCTCACGTAATAACACAGCTTTATCTGTCGAGGGGTAACAGGTTGTTAACACTCTTTTATTAACTTCAGAACTGTGTGACTAATGACACATTTGGATTGTGTGACAAATGGGATGTGTAACTTATGGGACCAAACCACATTAACAATGTAATTATTACTAAACCAAAGTGCTGGGAATATTGATCATTTGAGACTATTACAACCTTGTCCCCATAACATATCGTAACGTGAGAACCAGAAGGTTCTCTTTTCCAGTGAAACATTGTGGTTCTTACGCGAAGATATATGGTTAGACGAAGCTTACCGACTTGAACTGTGACGATAAAACATTGCACGCACCTTACATTGATGGGGCTGTCCTGGAAAGTTGCAGCCTGGTGTTGGTATAGAGACAGTTTGGTATTTTCTTCTTTCTCGTTTTCTTTCTTTGAATATCCACCACAATAACACCATTGTATTCTTGAATGGCATATTGTTTATTATGATGTGCATATATTGAAAAAATGCTGCATTTATTTGTTAATCGTATATAAGGGAGAGGACGTGTCTTAAGTGTTCAGCACTTTTGGCAAACTAAATATGTTTAACTATACACCTGTATCACAGCAATCAACTCTCCGTTTTTTTTTAAATTTTTTTAAATGTTGGGGCACACCTGTAACATTGACTAATCGTAATCATCACCCTGGCATTTCCCCACTATGTTTCCTAATAAACCTAAATCTGCTTCACATACTCCATCCAAAGCAGAGGTGCTCCCTACCTGTCACTCATCAATCCTTTCAGACATAGGAAGCAAGATTATATATTTTATTAAGTTTTTATTAACTGGTAGAGTGCTAAATTATTTTTGGTCCTCAAAATTCTTTTGTGCATCTTTGCCTTGTAACAATTTAAGGGAGAGTGCCCGTGGGCACTCTCCCATAAATTGTAACAAGGCAAATCCCAATAGATAAAATAATATCATTTCAAAGACAATATGAAGCACAACCACAGAATATGAAGCCTTTAATATGCGGCACCGGCATTTTAGATAAAATAATATCATTTCAAAGACAATATGAAGCACAACCACAGAATATGAAGCCTTTAATTTGCGGTACCGGCACTTCAGAATAAAGCCCAAATATGGGCTTCCGGCACTCTACCAGTTAACACCACTTTATCCTGACCACACGACTCCTGAGAGGACTTCAGAAGAAGTTCCACTTCCACCTTTTTTTCTTCATATCCAAATTTTGCATCAAATCTATACCAAAAATGCCCCCAAAAGACACTGTTTCATTTCAGATCTGCCGAACACAGGAGATAAAGTTATAACTCCAGCCATATTCAAAGGTTGACCATTCGATCCAAGAACCTCACGAGGGCAGATTCTAACCCTGAAAGTTCCATACCGAGTCTCTCTTCCCCACACATTGTATTCACTACACTAATGGACAAACCAGTATCTAACAACAGATTGATATCTTTCCCACATCAATTAAGGGTGAAATAAGCATAAACAGTCTTTTTTCTCAAGTAGGTCCTATCAAATTCAGACTGACGTTTAACTGCAACTTCAGTCCCTAAACTTTTAAATTATCTTTCATTTGACCACCCTCCAAAAGTATCCAGCATTGGTGGCCCTCTGACGTACTGGCTTGGGACAGATCAAGTTTGATATTTGTCAAGAAGATAAACATCAAATTCCGTAAGCATCATTGCAACCTCTTTTTTCTTTTTTCTTCATTTTATACTTTTTTCTTCTTTTTCCAATTTTTTTTTATAAAACCAAACATCTGTTTACAACATCTATTTACATCTTCAGACTGAGAGGCTTCTTGAAGATCATGAATTCAATCACCAAATCCGTAATACAACATTTCTGTTCATTTGTGAAAGGTTTCTCGAATATAACTTCATACTCTTTCTGTACTGGTGGTGAATTCATTCAAGAAGTATTATGGTGCCACAGTAGATGAACACCATTCTTGTTAACCCCTTAAAGTGCTTCATTAAAACATGTTATAATCCTCTCTTCTCAAGACATCATGAGGTATACACTATGCTGAATCTGACTTGGGTGATCGACTGTACATCCATAGTATTTATCTTTCACTACAGCGTGAATGTTATCTTCCACATAATGAGCATATGCCAAGCAAAATTCATGTTGCAAGCAAACTTGCCTGAGTTCACTATCAATTTCATCAATGGTCAGTGGTCGTGGTTGGGTTATTCTTACTGTGGTATTCTTCTTATTTAAAGGTGGTTCTTGAAATGTTTTTTTTAGTCTTCATGGTTAGTAGGGTTAGAAGGTCAGTGTCTTCAGGTTTAGCAGGGTCAGTGTCTTCAGTTAAAGTTGTTTGTTGGGTGTTGATGGCTGTATTTACTTCTTCTATTTGGGAATTCCGGGCATTTCATTCTTCTAAAGATAGAGAATACCTGTCTTCGAAGGATAAGGTTCTCGTTTTTTTCCCTCAAAGTATCTTCTGAAATGAATCTTCAGTTCACCCTGGTACTGGATGGCATTAGCATAAGTCTGCATGGTGCCAATTCGGAACATATTCTCTGGTCAATGGTTCAACCGTGAATGATGCCAAGTCCATGCTTTGCCTAATCTTATATATCCTTGACGGACGTCAACAAATTTCGATCGACTTTTTGATTCTTGGTTGGGGCTTGTGTTTGTCTCCTATAGGATTATAGGTTAAAGTTGTGAAATTTAGAAAATTAGTATAGAAAGTAATGGAAAACAAACACAATGAGAATATACTAAATCGATTGGTTGATTAACTACGATCTGATTGTCAGTTTGGCAATCAAACTGCAATCTTGATCCTTAAACTGTAGGATATGACCCTTTGCACTTTATACTGGCTTCGCACAGTCCAAACTACAAGCCTCTGTCCAATGTAGATAAGTCAAATCGCTCGAGTGCATTCCCACTCCCTACAGTTCGCACTAGTACCATTTTTGAGGAATATTTTTTGCTCTTTAAAAGACATGACCAACTTAGCAATTCAGACTTTTTGTTCATTTCTCATTTTTTTTAATATTCACAACAAAGAATTTCTTAGTAGTGATGATGATTTATTTCATTGGTTATACAATAGGAGTAGCCTAAAGGACACCAGGAATCAACTTTTTTAAGTGAAACTAAAAAGGTTTGAATGGAACTAAAACGTTTGTTACAAAAACAAGATGTGTATCATCCGGTTCCAATGGGGTAACCTAAAAGATACCATGAATGAACTTTTTTTTAAAATAAATGAAATTAAACTAAAAGGTTTGGAGCAAGGACAAAATGAGTATCATCTGGTTCCAATAGGGGGTCAACTTGAAACTAAAAAAGTTTGAATGGAACTAAACAGTTTGGAACAAATGTGTATCATCTGGTTCCAATAGGGATAACCTAAAAGATACCATGAATTGGCATTTTTTAAATCAATGGGATGAACTACAAAAAACGTCTGGAATGAAAATAAAGAAGTATCCTTCACTTCCAATAGGGTTAGCCTAAAGTGGACCAGGAAAGTACAACATGATGATGATGATGATGATAAAACATTCTGTATTAGAATAAATAAAAAAAACAAACTTGACAAACAAACCTTCAATCCATGCCCATGTATTGCCGTGTAAGTCTTTGTATTGCCATAAAGGACTTTTTGAGGATTTGCCATTTAGTACTTTCTGGGGACCGTAAAGGACCTTTTAATAAGAGAAAGAGACGGCCATATATGACTTCAGAGAAAGACTGCCTTGTAAGACTTTCTAAGGACTTGCCATAAAGGACTTATTCTAGGCAAAAGCTAGACGTTTTCTGGTTGTAAAAAATATGACTCTCACTGAATAGTTTCTTCTTCATTCTTCATGAAGGTTAAATCTTTAGTGGTATGGTGCTAACTCCATCTTCTGAAACTCTTCGTTTTGGGTAGAAATACGATAGTCCATCTGTGCTCTGCTGGTAAGTATACATGATGTTGTCATTCATAACAAATCCTCGGTTGATGCCGGATCCACTGTGCTGAGTCTTCAAAACTTGCAAATATTTTTCTTTCGTCAAATCATTGTGGCGTTTGCTGATTCCTTTACAACTAAATTTATTGGTGTCACTGAAACAATAATATGTTTAACTACACAGTCCAACAATGCCGATTCTCTGCCATTCCACCTTGAATAAACCTCCAGTTCTCCTGTCAAAACGCTTTCTTTTTTGGCAACATGAGGGTGACAGCCATTCTTTGTCTTCTGATTTGGTTTTCACATAATCATCACTGTGGAAATCACAGCACTCAGTGATTCGTTTTGCAAAACTCTACTCTCTTCTCTAGCTTCACAAATTCATCTCTGTGTCCATATCAGCATATTCGAAATCTTGGTGGTTGACAAAAGTATCGATGACATCATAGTGGAACTGAAGCATCCGGAGTTTCGCGCACTGGTAAACAAAGAATCCTATGTGGTGTGGCAGATCCAACTTGATAGTCTTCTTGTTGAGTTCGACTTCATATGAAGTTTCATCTAATGGATTCAATGCTCTGAAAGGCATACATTTCCAGCTTTGGTGACTTCATCACTGCAATAGCACACACGTCGATGCTTCCCTTTGTTGGTAACGGGTTTGCCATATCAAGAATTTCCAGAACAGCTTCATGGTATCGGCAACGATCGATTTGTCGGGGTCAACATCTTCTTGTCTTCTAGCTTCAGATACTTCATCTCCAAATTTCTCAAAATATCTTCTTGGTTCATATTGGATAACCTGGTAGAGGTGGTCACCTTTAATACCATGCTGGAGATACCACTGCCGCAAAGGGGTTGCAAGCAACATTTTGTCTGCTACATTGCTTCTGATCAAACTTCTAGGCTGTTTCTTCATCATTCCATTCCTCTCAGCAAGAGACTTCACGTGTTCACCAATATCAACTATGGAGATATCAGTATTCTTGGAGATAGGTGTCATCTCTTCAAAGTACTTTTTTAGGTGATCTAGCACATGTATATCACATTCAATCAAACCAAACAGTTCACCGGACTTCACTTACTTCTCCTTCTGTCATAGTACCATCTATTTTGTCTACAAATTTCTCTTTCAGGAAGGCTTTGAATGTGGCCTCGATCTTCCTCTCTCTCTCCACTCACACTCCCAGATTTCAACGAGTCTATAGCCCAAATCGGCGAAGCAGTTCTCTCATGGGTTTATCTCTGACGTCATTATGGAGCATAGGAAGCCCATTCTTATCTTTCACGAAGGTATGCCCATGCCAGAAGCAACCATGGGATTGGTATACAGTCTGTGTCTCATTGCACCATCCATCAACAGGCCACTGCCGTCGACCAATCATTTTTTTCAGCTCCATTAAACTGATGTCTGATGTGAATGTCATCTCTCATCGATAGAAACTCTAACCATTGTTCAGCAATTTACCATACTTCATTGGATGTTCTGGTTTAAACTGGTTTTCTTCACGTCGTCTAATACTCCAACCCGTTGGCATCTCTTGCCTTAGGCACCAAAGATATAATGCATTCGCATCAAAGCCTATAATACTTCCACATGGTTTTGCTTATTTGCCATATTTTTTTGTTTCTCTGATTCTGGTAACATCTTTCTCGTGGTACCGGTTGAAGATAATTGAAGGTCCACCAACGATATTATCTTTCACTCAGTGATGACGGTCTTTGTTTTTCTGGTTAAATAACGTGAAGTAGGTGTCATCATTCATGGTCTGGAACAGGTATTTCAACGTAAGGCCCAGAACACTGATACCATCTTTAAATATGTCGATGTAGCGTTCTTGATAGAAAGAAAACTCATTGTAAACGGCTTAAAGGAATGGTTTTACATCTCGGTTATTGTACCAGGTCTGAAAATCACGGACAGTTGTCATCTCCGGGTCATTCCATACATGCTGGCAGTACCGGTATTCTTCATTGGATATATTTTCTTTCTTGAGAATACTGTAGAAGGCTTCAGGGTCTGGTAGGCGGTCTTGCTCCAGTTTGTCCAAGCTGTCGATCCATATGAATCATATGGTAAATAACCCTTTGTCACGGAACAGACAAATGCTTTCAAAAACTTGTCATAGGTGAATCATGGAGCGAGGTAGTTGCAAAAATGCTTTCAAAAACTTGTCATAGGTGAATCATGGAGCGAGGTAGTTGCAAATATCAACACACTTGAAAGATGCTGTGGAGACGCACATGTAGTTATTAGATTTCTTGACTGCAAACTTGAGTGGATTCTGTCTCTTCAAGTATGCCATCAGTTCACGCTTCACTACATTCATGTCGTAGTTGAATCCGATTACGGCCATCTCTTGTAGGTGGTCTTGACACTTCTTCTCCAACTTATGTAAAGGGTACATTTTGGATGTCTCTTCTCCCGAAGCTCGGGCTTCCGCTTACAGCGTTTAATCAATTTTTTTGCCTGAGTTCAAGTAAGGTCCACGCATGATAGGTCTGCATCAGCTGGATGCAATGAGATGAAATATCTGTGAGTAAAGTCATCATTTCTTCAACACGTTCTTGAGAATTTCCGTTAGTAATAAAACACTTCGGTTCTTGGTATTCAGAAACATTACTACATACGCTCACACTCAATGGTCGGTGTTCTGCTTCCCACATCAGTTTAACACTCCCGACTTGTAGACTGGACTTGTTACAGTAACTTTCAAAATCAAAGGCCGCTCGGTATGGATAAAACTTCTTCTCTCCAAGCACTTCTATACCTTCATCTTCTAACAGATCAAATGCGGACTGAGATGGATGGTACACACCGGCAACATACTGGTACTTCACTTCATTTATACATGTCTTCTTGTGACAGTTGAGTAGAATCCATTTTCCTATAATTTGCCGCATTTGCGGCATTCAAATAATTTACAATACTGGCCTATATCGATGATGTAGCTAAAATAGTTTTTGTAGACGTTCAGATACATGGTATTCTCAAAATTTCTATGAGATCTCGGGACTAGTTTGGCAATAAATTGGTCATCATCATTTTTGAAACGCTCATATACATGAATATTAACTTCAAAACATTTCTCCAGGTCAGGTAATTCGGCTAAAATTACTACACGGAATCCATTCTTTGGCTTCTTGGTATATTTGTTGTACATGGAATCTATTGTATTATTCAAATTGCGTGGTGTGGAACCACCCCATAAAGATAAACATCGGAAGATGAACAGGTTGTCATCATAATAAAATTGGTTAGCTTCATCTTTCACCAAAAGATTTACTGGTTGTTCTGGAAAATGTAATCTAAAAGATCTTCTACCATTCCAATTGGGAGGTCTTTCAGCTTATTCACACAAAATGTGTCACCAGTAACACTCTCCACTAGCCATTTGGTGTTTGGCCGTTTTAACTTGTCCCATTCCAGGATATCTTCTTCCATGACATCATCTGGGAATTCTTCAAAGTCTTCCTGGCTGTGGAACATCAAGTACCCGGGCGTTGGTTTGTGGGGGTGGTAATACTTCACTTCATTCGTTTCATTGTCCCTCGGGATAAAACCAAAACTAAGATTAATTTTAAATCTTAGCTGTTGTGACAGAAATATAGTAGTCATCAATTCATCATTAATCATCTTCAGGTTCACATCGTTGACCCGATAGTTATACTGGTCCTGGACGCTTCTATCATCATACGGCGAGTTCTAATAGAACTCCAGTTATCTTCGTGTACATTCAACATCTCATCGGTCTCTTCTTCGGACATCATATTATGGTCAAAACCAATCGGGTCATCATCATACCGGGTGGCCGTCGTTGTCCGTGGTTGTTTGGTTGGTTTTCACTTCGGTTCATCAGTCTTCCTTTTAGCTGGTACAGGAACTGGTCGGTGGGCGACGTTCTGGTGTCGGTTAAAATGGAGTAGTTGGTTAAACTCCTGAACGCATTCCATGCATGTGTTGGTATCCAAACATTTTTTCAGATGCTGGTTCACCTTCTCTTTCCTAATAAAGATCTTGCTACAATTGATGCAGTCGTAGGTCATCTTCTCTCCATCGTGCTCGGTACGCACATGGCGGTTCCGGTTGCAGCGGTCCGTAAAGGTCTTCCCACACTTTTCACAGGCATAGACATCCGTCCTGATAACGGCAGTAGCAGCATCAGACTCCATCTTCATAAATTTTTTTTGCGAAGGCAAAATTGCTGTAAAAACTCTCTACCGATGTATTCAGTTCCAAGGTTTGAAACAGAATGACATGACGGTACTTTTCTCCGGAATTTATCTCTCCGCGACATACGCTTTTGAAAAATGTTTTTTCACCGACATTTTCATTCTCGGTGGGCGTTTGTGTTTATTTCCTATAGGATTATAGGTTAAAGTTGGGAAATTTAGAAAATTAGTGTAGAAGTCTATGAGAAAGAAACACAAGGGGAATATACTAATCTGATTGGTGGATTAACTTCCCTCTGATTGGTTAGTGTAGAAATATCTTTGATCCTCATTAAATATATTATTTAACATGTAGTTATGGGCATCATCAAAAGAAATTGCTAAATGTAGGTCCTGACAATTAGTTAGGGGAACAGTTAATGATGCTACTAGAAAATAGAGCGTAGTAAAGTCTAAAAAATATAGTTCCATGTAGAAGCAAATGATTCTGGGTAATCACCAAAGGAACTTGCCTTTTATTGGGGACAACCGTCATGGTGTATTCTAAAACGGGATTCTGGGGAAATCTGAAGCAGAAAAACTACTCTAGTTCAATCAAACTCACTCCTTGCCCCCACCCCATCCCTCGGTAATATGGCACTTCCTGCTACTATTATATGCCCAATCAGGTGGAAATCCGGTATCACCCTGACAACACGCGTTGGGCATGTGCACCAACACCACGTATCATGATGGGGATGACGTCACACGATAGCCGCTCCCGCGGGTTACCGTTACAATACAACATGGCGCCACTGGGTTACGTGACATGACTCACTTCCGATGTCCCCCCACCGAGGTTCCCCACGTGTGAGGTGAAACATACGAGACATTCTACTTGTGTACGTTTAATTATAAAACATAGCAAGTTCGACAATATTCACTTGATCAGAGTGCAGGAAATCCCACCACTCACTCTCCTCTTCCTTCGTTCCCGGACAGTCAGGACCATGGACCTCAAGCAGATAAACTACTGGACCACACACAATTCATGGCTAAATGCAAAGACCGCGATAGGCGCCCCGATGTAATCACCAGGCTACCATGCGAATTTCTCAACAAACAAAAACTACCGCCTGACACAGCCAATTGCTCAACAACGCCAACCATCACTTGTGGTCTCTCCATCACAGCTACCTCCTCCAAAGAAAATAAGCAGAAATCACAGGCGCGGATAACGTACTTCCTTAAGCTTCACTCCTTTGCCACATCCAGATTTGGCACAAAAGTTGCCTAACAGTCAATGATGGCCGAAAGGGGGCATGCCCCACATCGTCTCTGCGCACCGAATGCGCGCAAAACTGTTTCATCTCAATATTCACTTGAAGTCTGGGTGTAAAGAAATAACGTATTTTGTGCAGACATTTTGTTGACTTTCACCGCATAAGCATCATAATTAGTTGGTTATCAATCCAAATCGGACATATATTAGATTTATTCATGTAGAAGAATCTGGTTTACAGTTTTTTTTCAACTTCTACAACCTTGTATAAATTTGTTTAATTTCGTGTTTAATTGAAGAAAAGCTTGTCATCGATACTTATTGAAATCGAGAGTAGGTTCCCATGACTTTACGGTAGCCATAAATTTCAGAGTCCTACATTTCACCATCGCAAACTATGAGTGACTGTAAATAAGACTTTTCGGTCATTTTTTCATGTCTACACGCGGCGAAGAAGCGAATGGTAGAGTACTAGCGGTGTCGGTGTTTCGTGCGTTTTTTCTTCAAAGGAGGGACCAGTAATAAATCCAGCTTCAACAAGGTGTGATCCCGAGTTACGGGTCACGAGTAAGTAAGTCATTTAAAATTTAAAAGAAGGGAAAGGGATGGGTGTATTGCGTGGTATCACTGTTCGACATAAAGTGGGGGTAGGGGTATGACGTAGTAGCAAAAAAAAAATATGTGCTGTGTCATTCAATTGAAACATTCAGAAAGTATATAAATGTATTCAGTATATGAACCCTTGACCCTGGTGGTATCTTCCATGTCAGTTGAAATGCAGCAATTAGAAGAGTCCATATCCATTTTATTGGGGTAGACCAATCAATATTTTCAACGTGCATCCTTTGATTGTTTTACCCCACCCTTAACTTAGCAGGATCCTACTTAATGAATGTATGACGTACCATGTCTCTGGAAGGGTAAAGCGGCATCTGGTGTTCAAAGGGTTAAATCACACGTGGAATATATTCATAGAGTGATGTATATTACAAATAATTTTACAAGCCAGACCCTGCCGAACACCTGCACAAAAATAATTCTCCAAAACTTTCTGACTTAACCACACAAAGTATGTCGATGAAGCAAAAAGTGCCAAGAATTTAGTCATGTCAGACATCCTAAATAGATTATTATACCGCGCTCCTAAATCTTTCTTAATGTTACCAGTCGGTCAAGGCAGAGCACCTGCACACAAAAAAATCCCAAGAGCTTTCTGACTCAACGACAAAAATCATGTCGCTAAAGCAAAAGGCATTTAGTACTTTGTCATGTCAGACACTGTATACAAAATCATATTACCATGGCAACAAAATTCAATGTATAGCTACCAAAATAATCCAGTTGAGTCCGCTTTCGAATAATCCTCAAAACTCCAGCCCTGGACGGCATAAATTCCACATTCAGGAAAAAAATGTATATCAAATTTCACTGAACGGCTAATTCATGCCTATCCCAGGGTATCGGAATCAAGATGAACATTCCGTCAGATATCAAATTAATACTCACGGGAATTAAATAGAGAGTAATCGCTTGACTGGATTGGTTACGTGAAATAATTCCTGAAAAGTGAGGGTCTTTGTACAAACACGAGTGCGCGAACGCGCACGAGTGTTTACAATATAGTCCCTCGTCTTGGCAGCAGTAAGTGTAGCTAAATGCATTCAATATTTATGATAAAACTCGCATGTTACAGGACTCAAATCCAGTGTGATAAGCGTGTCTTCTTCTGTATCTACATAACGCCTTGGTTTGTTTTCAGGTGGAATTAGAAGAAACCTACCTTCCACGTCTGAATAAAGTTTCAGTATTAACGAACCTAGCGTTTTAGTCAATATGGCTCCGAAAGCAGATTCATATTCAGAATGTAAAATGTTAACTTCATTTTCTGATATGTTCTCTATATCTCCAGGTGTTGCATTTGTACGACAGTATTTTTTTTAAGCTAACCTGAGGTTGCTAAAGCATATACATATATATCTACGTACAGTATCACTAAATCATCCGCAGAATGGAGATTCCACGGAAGCAATAATTGCAAATTTGTTGCAAAGCATAACAAGCACAATTAAGTTTCAGCCAATGTACCTCGGGTTAAACCCGGAGATCCATTGGCTGAACCATTGCTTGTGTTTGTTTGTCCATATGTACAAAATTCGAAAGTTATATATTGGGTGATAACTCCACTATGCTTGGATGATAACTCCATGTATTGTTACCTCTCATGTTTTGTCCTCTCCAATTAACATCTCATCAATAATGGTATCACAATCCGTCATATATAATGAATTATATTTTAATAGTTTAATATATATTTTATCAAATGCTAGCAAAAATATCAAATTGCGACAGCAAATAATAAAAAGCATAATCGAATCAATCATTTGGTTATAGAACTTTCTTTTCACTATTGTTGGGCATATTATTACTATGTGTTCAAATGTATCTTTAAAGACACTCTCAAGTAAGCCAACAAGGCACTTAACCCCGTTTGTCCACATGGAGGCACGATGACGCCGTGTACTGAGGCGTACTGCACGTCGAAGGTGCGCATGTCTTCAACCAGTCTAACCTTGCCTGTGCTGCAGTTCGGAGTTACAATGTTGAGGAGCTGGGGGCTTCTCGTCGTTGCTCGGTTGTTCTCTCCGGGTACTCCGGCTTCCTCCACTCGTAAAATTGTCACAGTCATGATTAACCATTGTGCATAAGTATGTGACCTTAAACACCAATAAATAAATAAATAATCAAGTAGGCCAAGCGCAAATACGGGTTTCCCACAGCCTGTCATACCTGCAAATATTGCAGAATGTGGTTCTTTAACTCTTTTGGCGCGGAATAATCTGAGAAACAGAACTCTTAAGGCCTAATCTTCATCAGGAATTTTACAAAAAATATAGGTTGTTAGACTAAAGCGTTATTATTTTAAAAGGTGTTCTAATGACCTCATTGACAGTTTTTCAAATGATTTCCAGTATATATTTAAATGGCACCTTTATATTTTCGAGGGATGATATCGTTGTTCATGGATAGGACATAAATGGTGCATAAAACATAGGAATACGTATGTTTGTTCAACCCTTTACCTAACAAATCGGCAGCACCCCCTCCGCGTAATATGCAACTTCAACAGCTGAAAAAATATTATTTTACAAAAAAAATTCAACACAACCATATCATGTGACCCCTCGTTGGAACGAGCTCGTCGAGCTCGTTCCAACGAGGGGTCACATGATATGGTATTGTTGAATTTTTTTGAAAAATTTGAAACAATGATATTAAAATAATAAATTTTGATATCGTCTGCGTTGGGTAAAGGGTTAAAAACACTTAGAAATGGAGACACACACAGTTGGCTAAAATGACTACTGCAGTACTTTTCCGCGGTTTGCCATCTGTCGACTTTAGTCGCCTGTCGATCTCCTCCTTTTGCCTTTTTTGTGTTTAGTTATTTGTAAAGATATACTATCGGTTATTGCGCTGCCGTTACCATGGAGACTGCAATCATTTATACTTCTAAAATCTAACCACAAACCAAAGTGTGTAGATTAAATCTTTCTATCTGAAACCGTCTCAACACGCTGAATTTCACAAGCATTTTCCAACATATTCATGTACAGCATCCCATCGATCAAGCATACGCATACCAGAACTATACAAATGATTTGACAAACAGTCAATTCTCCGCCTGGGTGCTAGAATGCTCTATGTCCCTTATGGGACAAAGAACATTCTATCACTCAGCCGACGAATTGTAATTTCACTTTCTCGATTTTGGGATTATAACAGTTTTCTGGTCTTGGAATGTGAGATTTTTTTGTCCTTTTAAAAGTATCAGCACCTCTTTCATACTTTTAGCAGGCTTATTAATTTGTATGTTCAATATGGAATCGTTCTTGTTGAAGGAATGTACTCCATGATAGTGTATCTGTTCATTAAGTATCACAATACGAGCATATCTTTGTCTGACTTGTCTCGTGAGATCTTGGTTATTTACTTTTTCAAATTCTAAGGAAATTCCAGATAACTTATATGTTGAATCAGCAGCAGCGGCTTCCGCTGTCTCCATAATATGGTTTGCCGGACTAACGGGTCAGTTCAAAGAAAAGTCTGTCACCTAATGTCAATGGACAGAAAATATTTCGGTCAATTAATTCAAAATCTAATGGTATGCAGAATCGATTACGAAAATCTTTAGCCACATCAGTGTCTCCAACTCCTTAAGCTCTGTCGTCAACATTAATTCGCAATTTCATGGTGGTGTCAGGACATATTCCATGGTAAACCCCACACCCATAGGCCCTAAAATGATATCCTATGTAGAGATAATTGAATCATTTTATAACTTCAGCATCATCTATTTCTGAGACTGTCTGGCCCTCCAAAGTAACATTGATTTTATGACAATCGCCTGTCCCACATTATTAACGAGTGTGCGTTACGGGTATTTACTTGTACAGTTAAAACTAAAAGTCCTGTCCTGAAATGCGCACAAATAGCACGTCGATATGAGCGTTAATCTACGCGATATGACCATAGTAATGCTATCAAATTCTGTAAATATGGCCTGTACACAAGCAATGTTTCAGCCATTACCCGGAGGTCCAGTGGCAGAAACATTGCCCGTAACCAGGAGAACCTGCCGTACTTTGGATGCTATTCGATATGGCAATTGCGCGCAATTCCTACGCACAATTAATCCTAGATAAGCGCGCAGTTCGTGACAGGACTTCTAGTTTTAACTGTAAGTCCAATCGTAAAAGCTACTCTTACTGATCCAGGCACAATAACATCATTCTGTGCTAATTCAGGGAAAATGACACTCACGGTGTCTCCAGGGTCAGCTGTATTTGGTGTGTTTGTGATAACGACTTTTGTACGATCTCCTTTAATACCAAAGTGTTTACGTGCCGATCTGTGAGGGTCAAGTTTTTTTCCCTATTCCATTTTAAATAATATATACTATATAAATATATTTTAAATTGGACACAAAAATATTGAAAGGGATACCAGCGATGAATTACTCTTAGATGATAATGATGTGGAAACATCTTTTACAAGACCAGTTGATGAAGGAATGCCAGATGTTCCAGATATCACATTACTTGATGGAAATATTAAAGTGGAAACTAGGACGACTGAAATGAATCGTTTCTATGATTATATTCAGGAAATGACTGGACTTATTCCCAATATTAGAGACCTCGGGAAGCTTGAGATGAAAGACGGAAAATTATATGTTAAATTAGAAGGACGTAATTCATTTTGCCTTATGGGGAGGATAGGTAATGTTCTTGGATACTTGTCCATAGAACGTACGTTGGGGACACAAAGTATGAGAACTGATCTTGGGTTTGTAGATTATGTAAGTAGAAAGAAGAAGAAGACTACCCCAAAGACTGCAGAAATTCCTCAGGTAACGGAAAGGACAAGCGATAGTGACCTTACAGACGCTAACTGGAGTGAACAACACGATTATAATGATGGTTTAATCACTCTTTATCAAGTTAGACCGCATTATTACAACTCTTTAGCCCTTCACCATCCACGGCGAATATTTGATAACACGGTTAGTTTTGCACAGATATATTTGGTCACGGTTACACATACATGCCGATTTTATAAGATTTATTGGAGTTCATATATTATTGATGAATCAAAAGAATTAACAAGAGCCGATCTGGAAAGAATTAATGATTCTATAACTTATGTTTGGGCGTTGATACTGCATTTGATGTTCCAAAACAATTTGAGGCAAATATAGAAGATGCAATTGCGCGGCCAGAAGATTTACAAAATTCCATAAAACGGTATCAAGATTATATTATATCACGCTCAATCAAAAACTGACTTTGTTTTCGGAGTGGGTCTCTATATCGCTCCATCAGGGTGGGTCTCTATATGGCTCCATCAGGGTGGGTCTCTATATGGCTCCATCAGGGTGGGTCTCTATATGACTCCATCAGGGTGGGTCTCTGTATGGCTCCATCAGGGTCCGTCTCTATATGGCTCCATCAGGGTGGATCTCTATATGGCTCCATCCGGGTGGGTCTCTATATGGCTCCATCAGGGTGGGTCTCTATGTGGCTCCATCAGGGTGGGTCTCTGTATGGCTCCATCAGGGTGGGTCTCTATATGGTTCCATCTGGGTGGATCTCTATATGGCTCCATCCGGGTGGGTCTCTATATGGCTCCATCAGGGTGGGTCTCTATATTGGTCCATCAAATATAGAACTAGGTGGACTTTGTTTTCGGAGTGGGTCTCCACAAGGCTCCATCAAATATAGAACTAGGTGGACTTTGTTTTCGGAATGGTTCTCCATATGGCTCCATCAAATATAGAACTAGGTGGACTTTGTTTTCGGAATGGTTCTCTATATGGCTCCATCAAATATAGAACTAGGTGGACTTTGTTTTCGGAGTGGGTCTCTATATGGCTCCACCAAATATAGAACTAGGTGCAACTTTGTTTTCGGAATGGGTCTCTATATGGCTCCATCAAATATAGCACTAGGTGGACTTTGTTTTCGGAATGGATCCATAAAATATAGAACTAGGTGAACTTTCGAATTTATCAGTCTACAATTACAAATACTTACAGCTACAGATTCCCAATTATTAGGGGTTAATGGCGAATTAAGCAAGGAGATGCAACTAATCCACACCTTACAAATAATGTGATTTCAACCCAAGCCACACCAATTCCCAAAATGTTGAAGCCTGGCAGTCATGACAATGAACGAACTGTCCTGACGGTGGAGCTCATGGACGCTTCTTATTTGGTTCTGGAATCGAAAAAAATATATATAAAATATTATATACAATGCTTATTACTCTTGATATAAAATACGCAGAATTGTCAATTCCAATGAATACTGACAATTTTTCTGGAAATAAAATCCTCGGTATTACCCCTATTATAGTTCGTCGCCTGAGTGCTACAATGTCCTATGTCCTGTAGGGGATTTCCCATAGGTAACACAGGTCATTGTAGCACTCAGGCGACGTATTATAGAGCACTCTAATATAAAAACGAGAACCTCGATATTATGATTGAAGGTGAAATATCAACCCTCAGATTTCAACCCAGTTTGTATAATGCCCACTTATCTCGCAGTATTAAAAATATAGCAAAGGTTGAAGTTTTATTAAACCTCACCAATATGGGAATATGATTAACAGTACCCGGAGGTAGAAGTGTTAAGTTTCCTCCAAGTATGAAACAAAAAATAGGTTTACACGATAAGGGGTGGTTAATACCAGGAACCTATCAATGAGATACGTCTGTAAAGCTATATACTGGTTCACTACAATTACCTTGTAAGCAGATTATTAGAACCTTAACCCAACGAATCTGCTAAAACCCATACAGTTTGATGGATTGAAATTTGGACAAGACATTACATTATGTTTTGCTCAGCCTACGTTTAAAAAACTGACGAACGGCCACATATAAACACTCGAGTTTTCATTAAAAATGGAGGATGGCATAAAATTTCAGAATGAGTTTCATTTTATGAACGAGTTGGAAATTAAAGACTGTACTACAAACACCATATGAATTGAATTGGTAACAAGTGAAGTCCGTGAGTGGATAAGTGTGTACATACCTTTATAGTCCAGGCACATTAGACATAAAAATGAGAAAGTAAGGAAAAAAATCGGAGAAAGGTGATTTTTTTTATATGTTTCCGGGACACACATTGCGGATAAAGTGTGAAAAGTCCCCGCGAATCCGAGTTGAGCTTTTTTAGTTATAGCGTTTTTTTGATGAAAAAAATTTTTTTTTAAAAAATTCGACACAGCTCCATATTTCTCATTCTTATTCGCCCAGTAGGGTGAGAATCATAAATATCGTGTTGAATTATATTGAGAATACATATCCCCAACAGAAAATGCTAACTTTGTACCAATCCTCACACTCAATGGTGAAATATTCACGAAAATGTACAAAATTACGAAAAAAAAATTATTGTTTTCATACACACAACGGTACACAACGTCCATTAAATCAAATCTACGACTACTTTGGGAGTTAAATTATATATCAAAAATTGCAGAAAAGCAGTGGCTTTATAATGATATATAACAAAAGTCATTTATTCCATAATGAACTGGTGAAACGTGTGAAATATTAACCATACCCCCTAAACTCAAATTCAAACGGCATCGACTTTTCTCATTCAAATACCGTATTATAGCATCATTGTTTCAATTTCCATGTTCGATTAAATCACATAATGTGGAGATTGTGTCTTCGTCAGATAAGTTGACAAAAGTTTTCGTTAGACTCGGCGGCTTCCATATGATTATGTCATATTTAGGGGCAATTGGTTCGATCATGGCTGGTAGCGGCTTGGATGAACTTTGGGGGACTGTTTATGCTGGTGGGTCAATCCATCATTTGATCAGTGGTCATGCATATTCAAGAGCAGTTCGTGCCCATTTGCTAACACAAATTGCCATTACAAAACTTGTGTTTGAAGAAAGCCGAACACTAGATAACATAGACTGCACAGAAGTCAATGAAATATTCTGTGGACTTGCCAGAGGTGACTGTACAACAGCTGACGCTGTCAATCAAGAAAGTGTCAACCATCTACTGTCAAAATTACACGAACTGCTCCAGAATGCGTCCGTAGGACGCACAGGAAAGCTTTGGGTACAATACTACGAGCAAATAGGTCTTCTCCAGTTGTTCTTGAGAGCAGAGCGCACAGGCGACTGGGAACTCCACACATATTGTGTTCGCAATATGATTCCAGTATTTCACGCAGGTGGTCATTTTGCATACGCAAAAAGTTCTCATCTCTATTTGCAGCAGATGAATGAGCTAACAGAAATAATGCAACAGGATGATTTGAAGTTGTTCACTGAGAAAGGTTACTTTACCATAAGGCGCTCAGATAAATTCTGGGACGGGATATATTCTGATCAGACCATAGAGCAGTGTTTAATGAGAATGTTCAAGCTCCCTGGTGGTCTCACACATGGCAGGGGAATAACCGATAGCACTGTTGCGAAATGGGTACATGGACTACCTCTTTGCCTTCCGATATGTAATTTTGTTCATGTTCACACTGGTCATGGCGAACAACATCGGGATCTCCGTCAAAGTTCACAATTGACTGATGCCAATGATATCACCAAATTATTGAACTGGCTCAGAGTGCATTCCCCCTTTCAGAATAGAGATCCACTACAATTAGTCTCTATAGCGACCGGGCTTGTGGCCGACGAAACTGTGAACTGTGACCAAGTTCGCAAAATTGGTGAATGTTGCGTATCGAATGTTGTAAGCAAAACGTTCAACAGCATCAAACTACGACGTGTTGACACTGTGAAGTCTTTCGCATCGATGGCAAATAGCATCAAAGTCCGTGGAAGTAAGGTAGTGATTGACCCCACAATTCTGTTCAACCGCATCACATGTGTTATTCAGTCACAAGCAGAGATGGAAGAGTATCTCAAATATGAACTCGCCCCGAAACCACCAGCATTGTTTGATTCTGCTGGAATGAGGAAGACACAGAAAAGCACGCTCGGTAAGATCCTCAAAACATACGGTTCCGAGCAAACTAAAATCCCAGAACATTCTCTGTTTGTTGTAGATGGTGGATTTTTATTGAGGGCAGTTGTATGGCCTAAACAGTCGTCATATAAGGACATATGTACATCATATTCCAATTATCTAGTGAGACATTTTGGGGCGAACGTCGTGGTTGTTTTTGATGGTTATGCTTGTACAATGTCGACAAAGGGCATGGAACAAGCCCGTAGATCTAAAGACAGGTATTCCATTGATATCAATATCTCACCCGAGTTACCAGCCACCACACCCCAATCCGATTTCCTTGCAAATGCCAAGAACAAAACCCAACTGATCGATCTTCTAATGCAGGAGCTATCTGCTATCAATATTCAGTCCAAGCAGGCCGAGGCTGATGCTGATGTACTGATAGCCGAAACTGCACTTGACATCGCTCAAGATGACGACAATGTTGTCGTTGTGGGAACAGACACAGACTTGTTAGTCATTCTTACCTCTCGAGTTCAACCGGGATGTAATATTCACATGATGTATTCCATTACCCCAAACTTACTATTTTCAGTTAGTGAAATAGCAACCAAAATGGGTGACCATAGAAGCAACCTCCTTGTAGCACATTCTATAAGTGGTTGTGACACTACTTCTGCACTCTTTCGAGTTGGTAAGAAGAAAGTATTCAGTACAATTGTCTCCGATGTTACTAGCGACTCACAACAGTATGCCAACACAATTTTGGCGGATGACAGTACACCAAGTGCAGTAGCAGCTGCCGGGGAACAACTTCTCCTGATCTTATACGGGAGTAAAACTGTTTCCTCTCTCGACCAATATAGATATGTCACTTACAAGCGTTATGTAGCAAAATCTAAACTGAATAAACCCATCGACCTAGCCTCACTCCCACCAAGCAGCGATGCTGCACAACAACATGTCAACAGATGTTATCTCCAGGTCCAACAATGGCTGGGCACTTCGCTTCCTCCGACGGATTGGGGGTGGTCGCTAGACAATGGACTTCTTGTACCGACTGCAGCCACAAAGCCATGTGCCCCCGATAACCTACTGAATCTGATCAGTTGTGGTTGCAAGAGTGCTTGTACAAAAAGGTGTTGGTGTAAGAAGGCAGGACTCTCTTGCTCAGGTTTGTGTAATTGCAGTTCGGATTCTTGTAACAACCACAGAAACACTGTCCTGTCGGAAATTTCTGAGTTCGATGAATAATATGTATGTAGGTCATGTCATTTCTGTATATAGTGTTGATAATAGTCAATGTAACTTAATCCATGTTGATTGATTTGTACATTCTGTAAATATTATTTATTGATTTTTGTACATTCTGTAAATATTATTTATTGATCTAATGCTGCCAGACACAGACGTGTCTGTTCGGTCCCAAGCCCGAAAATAGTTGAGTTCTCATGCTGACGAATTTTATGCCAAAAGGGGAACTCGGCTAGAAGCAGAGGGGGTCTTCCATAATGTCTATTTTGTAAGCAATGATAAAAGTCTTCAAATGGTGGTGGATTTTTTATCGTCTGTCCAACTAACATCCCGTTCTGTACTACGACCCTTTGGGCAAATCCGTTAGGAAAATCGTCATTTTTTGCGTAAATCCGATACTTTTTTGTGAATTTTCAATAATTTTTCGCAGAAATTGTCACAGAATGCACATTTTCCTCTAGGTAAATGTATATTAGACATTATGTAGCTCTAAATACGCGTAAACAAAAAATACAGTTGGATCAATTCGAGGTTACAAAGTTCGTGCGATTTTTTTTTATTTTTTTCAAACGCGTTTTCGAAAAAAGGCTGTAGAAAAAAAAGCTCAACTGGGATTTTAGGGGACTTTTGACTAATCGTTCAGTGACATGTACTCGACATTCCCTGAAAAAATCAGCTTTCTCCGATTTTTTTCCCTAGTGAAACCTAATGTTCTTGGGCTATTATGTCCGCAATTGGATAATTTGAGATTGGAGTCATACTACGAAATAAATAACTTCAGATTAACCTCTCTCATGCCAGACTTATTTAAAAAGAAAATAACTTTCGCAGTAGATAAAACAAAAGTCCTCACCAGGGAAACCTTACTTGCCTTTAACTTATCTTCTCTCCAACTGTCTTTCCTCCCACTGGGATGCCCAGCCCCGAAGGAATTCTATGTGCTAGTACCTCTATATCGGAGTCTTCTCACCTTTTACCAAATGTGTGAGAGCTCTAGAGGTATTGCCTTTTTGTTTCAGGCTAGGACGGACACCAGGTTTATTCACGCCTCTTAGCAGCTTAGGGGTTCACTGAATTGACAGATGGGCCAGACCTGAAACTCAGTTCTCTCTTAAACCACTCAGCATACAACAAATACCAATCGGATTTTACAACACCCAAAACCGGTTTTTACACTGAAATGGTGTTTAAAATTTATATGTGAACAGTGATTTATGGAGTAAAAGTAACAAAGTATCTCTATCACCATTTGACTCAAAGAGATGGATTTCACCAGATGAAATTAACACTCAAGCTTTCGGACACAGAACTATTCCTTGAATGTAAAATAAGCCCGTGCACAATATGATGAAAGGGGAAAAATGGGAGTGCGCTAGAAATCCCTTTCCCTTTCAGCAACAAGTTACACATGAGGATCGTCTGGATGAAGCGTTGTTTGCACGTTTTATAAATAAAAAAGGCTACTTGAGAGCAAAACTGTTTTATCTTGACGGAATCTCCATTCTATGTGTATAATGTTCGAACTTCGCTCTCCATGATCTGTATTTGATAATTTATTCATCGAATGGTAATTATGAATGTCATTTTCATTTATTAATATTAATTTCTTTACAAAAAACAACATATTGGTATCTTATTACAGACACCCTACAGATCGTACCACTTCATGCAGTGAATCAGAACGATAAATTAATTAACTTATTCATCAGTCAGTGGAACACCTTGTGCCAAAATCATTATAAAAGATGGGGTCCAGGGACTTTCTCTTCAGTAGAGATTCATCGACCAAATAAGGTAAGTGTAGATAGTATAAACTATTCGATACCCGTGTATACAGATGCCCTTCTTGTTTTTATTTCTAACATAAACTGTTGCCACAGAGCCGATTACCAGTCGTCGAGCTTGTTGATTCTAAAAAGATGGAACAAACACAATTGCTGTACAGCCTTCGTTGTGTGGACTCTATGCCCGATTGAATTGCGAAGAGAAATCTGGCAACTTTATTCTCAGCATTCTAAATTCAGTTGGGTTCATATTCACTCAACCCATTTGATATAGAGTAATATTTAACCCAACTGAATTTCGCATTGCAAACAAGAACACAATGTATACTACATTTTTGTTATAAATATGTTGTGATGCATTGAATGTCTCGTTCTTGTACAGTACTGGGACAGTAGGATCATGATAGTCATGAGCCCGTCGTCACTGTTTTCCTAATCAAACTGTTGATGCAAGACCTGTTACCAGTCGCCGAGAGTAGTCTTGGTTCTGAAAAGATTGAACAAACACAATTTCTGTACAGTCTTCGTTGTGTGGACTCTATGCCCGATTGAATACGTTTGGTAATACAACCCTGGTAACTGTATTCTCAGTTTCACTCAAAATTCAGTTGGGTTAAACATCAACCCAAAGCAACTTAGTTTAGTGAATATGACCCACCCCCCCCCCCCCCGGGTTCATACTCGCTCAATCCAATCGAAGTGGGTTAATTTTTAACCCAACCGATATTATAGTGAATTTCACACTGTGACAAGAACACGGTGTATTGTACAGTTGGCGTCATAAATATGTTCAGATGCACGGAATGTCTTATTCTTGCACAGTATCCGGGCAGCGGGTCCAGTGTACGCATGCGCCCGCAGTCACTACTGAAACGCTACATAATCAAACGTTGACTTTATATATTACAGATTGGGTAATTCCAAGATGGCTGCATTTTCTTTTTTTTTAAAAAGAGCTTTTTACCTATACTAACAGTTTAATGTCATCTATATTTGGTCAGGTTTCTGATCACTCGAGGCAGAAATGACTCCGCAATGTACAATATAATACGGACAATACAGACCCTCTGCTGCTCCTGGCATCTCAAAAATCATAGACAGAGATTATTTAGTGAGTTTGATTATATGCATGTCCTCACTTTATGACAATGCAATGCACGCTGGATTTTTCTCCCCAGAAATATTGAAAACCTTTTTCAAAAGCAATTGGCAATTGCGAGGTATTGGATAATTCACAATTATCGAGATATGTTTGTGTTGAACATTTTCTATTTATAACAACCCTCCCCCCCCCCCCCCCACACACACACCCTCGTCCTCAAGATGATGTAAAAGGGAAATGCCTATATTCGGGACCAACGAGTGTTCCAGCCTGCACTTGTGAAGCGGCCTTTAGAACACCTCGAGATTACAAAACACTTCAGAAGTAAAGCATTAGCCAATGCATCTCTTCTTCGTAGCAATGCATAATTTATACTCATAATAGTAGAGAAAGCAATCAGTTCATGTTGATCCATTTTGTCCGTGTTCTGAGAAAAGGGACCTTAGAGGATATCTAACGAAATCGACGAAAAACGTCAAAAAAGAACGCCGTAATAATTATGGGCGTGTCCAAATAAAGTTTAGATTACGAGCACTCGCGTTTTTCGTTTTATTTTCACTTTACGTCAGCAAGTTCTGAATTGCAGTAATTTAGATACATTATTTCTTATTACTGTTACGAACTTGAAATTTTTCGTTAAAGAAAGAATCACACGTCTCAAAAAAAACAATCATTCTCATGAATTGGGCTATTGTTTGGAAGTGAAATCGTCGAAGCGGCCGAACACAGATTTGTTCTCGACATTCAGTAACTGTTGTTTACGGTAGAGGAAACATCTCTAGTCTTTTCAGATTTTTTGGATGTTGGCTTTGGCTTTATCTGCTCCCCCGCACCCCCCCCCCCCCACACACACCCATTAAACTGTGAAATTAAAGCAATAAACTGCGTTCTAGTCTAAAAATATACTGACGCGAATAATGTAATTTTATGGCTTCACAAGCATTTTTTCGAAGTTCCTCCAGTAGACGAGAAACTAATGTTTTATTTCCGCCCTGCTGATTCGCCCTTGTTTATGACGTTTCACACATTGAATTGTTCATATAAACGAGTATGCGAGTATGTGCTTCTATTTATAAGTCGTTGCGTGACATCGAAATGAAAGTTGCATTGAGCGTATGTTTCGAAAACCGTTTTGTTTCCCTTTCATCTGTGCAGGCCTGTGAAATTAATAAATCATTTAAGGCTTTACGAGAACCAGGAATGAATATTCAGTGATTTTTAATATCCGTTAAGTCAAGTGAGACGATCTTTAACGTTAGTTGTTTCAATTTATTCGGCGAAATTACGATCTCCTGTAATGACTGGTTAAGATCTGCACTGCACGTGCCTAAATGTCGTCAGTACTAAGTTTCGTAAATGGTATAGACTCTGTCAAGTTGCAATGAATTTTCTAATACCAACGATATTTAGAATTTGCTACTTTCTGTCTGTGCAGGCAGCTAAAATCCGTTGCATGGCGACAGAACTGCCGCGCCACCCGGAACACACTTTGAGCTATGCAGGCCTATTAAATTGTGAATCCATAATGCGACTACACGTACTTCTACCTGGGGGGGTTTCTACAAATGTAACATCAATAAAATTATGAAGTGGAAATAATTTTCAAAATTTTCATTTAAAACTTTTCAAATACAACAAACAGTTTTGGGTTTTGTTTGTGATTTATTTACACTGAGGTGAAGTTTGAGGCCTACAAGGCCAAAAATAGTTTCCTGCATTTTTTTTTAAATACGTCTTTTTCGAATGACTGGTGATTAGGAACTCACATAAGTCGACAATGCTAATAAAATGAGTTATATTGGATTTCTCTATAAAGTAGTATAAAGTTGCAACACACCGTCAGAAGAACATGGAAGATAGCCTAATATTGTGAACTTACTGATGACGACAGTAACTCAAGAGTATTGTGCAGAGACAACAGTGTACAGATATTTGAACTTTTTTTCGACTTCAGTTTTATCTTTTTCGGAGGTGGGGGGGGGGGGGGGGGTGGGGGGTGGTAAAGTAAAGACACATGCGATTCTTCAAAACCTGTTGGTTTCCAGAAATACTTGTCTTTCTTTATATTTCACACAATCACAAAGTGATTTCAACCAAATATAGAACCGAGGCGATATGATTACTGATAACAGTAAGCCTACAAGAGTGTAACTGGAAACTCAAAGTGATAGCCTAAATCATTGTGTCTGATATTCTGTTGATTGCCAATTACTTTGGGCACCAGTTGGATCCAATATTTTTTTTAGAACATCAGATTTCAGTATGGGCTAGACTAATGTTTAAGATAACCTCAAAAAGTTGCAATTGTCTTCAATCTTAATCTTATTAACAATATTTGCTTCTCTGGCATCATTTATTTAAAATACATGAAAGTTTTTGCGTAGTAATGTCAACAGTTAGTTTTAGTCCTTCTCTTCAAGAAAAATATAATAGAAGGTTTGAGTGGTTATCTTGCATCATATTCCATCCGTTTTGCAATCATGCTATCTGTTGTGTGCCTATTTTGTAATATTTAAGGAAATCAATTGCTCAACCTCAGCTTACACACAAAAAGCGCGCCCCCCCCCCCTAAAAAAACCCAAACTGTTCATGTGCAATCAGTTTGAAACTTTCCTTGTTTTTACTTTGCTTCAAACTTATAGGGGATAACCCATTATTATACTAGCCTGATTAGCAATTAACTCCAGCGAAAGGTTGAATTCTACACAGTAACACTCGACTCATCGCCAGGTATATATATTATAGGAGGTCACTGGAATCTTTCTTTTTTTGGAAAGCAGGGGGTACAAATATTTTTAGGCCGCAGATGTAAATCCTGAAGATGTAACTCTTTAGTTGGGGAAACATATGGGGGTGGTGTTCTTCGAGTGTGGACGCGAAAGAGGTATTTTACACAAAATTCTGTAGGTTTGTCTCCCCCAACCCCCACGAAAGATTTTTTTAAACATTAACCCCCAAATGACACAAAAGACATGTTTAGGCTAGAAAGAACATAAATGTTCACCAAACCTCCCCAACGTACTAACTCCACTCAAGCAGGGTTAGCATTGGTTGAAGAAAAGTGCATTTTTCGACGTGCAGTACGCCTTAGTACACAACGTCACCGTGATTCCACGGGGGCAATTGGGATTAAGTGTCTTGTTTAAGGAGCGGGAATTCAAACCGAGTACCCCTTGGCTTGCAGCCTGCGCCTCTACCTATTGCACCGCCGCGCTCCCTATAACTTAGTGTAAGACTACATATCATTTCATGAAATTCATTCGATGTATAGTGTACTGTTGGAATGGTCTCGAATAGCTTATTCCAGTGTATAAATGTGTTACATCACATGTAGCTTCTATTTGCCATATCCAAAAGGAAGCTATTTTTTTATCCTTTTATAGGTTGATCCTAGTTTCGAGAGAATTATCAAAATTAATGTTAACTGATCAGAAATCACGAAGCTCTAGTCTAGCGGCTGAACGGAAAGACGGTGACCTCAAATTTCTTTTGAGAACATGAGGCAAAAGAGATGACCGTTCGCCCAATTTGTGGAATTCTGACTGACCAAATTGAAGTAGGGCAGGAGAAATTTGAAAAACTAGTCTAACATACATTGAGACCCATCCCCTCCCCCTCCATTTTTTAAGACGAACATTAATTTATTCATTTCTAAAGATCGAGACCTGTGGGGCATGGTTTTATATCTCATAACACGTGGTTATCCACTGCAACCAGTAGTGGATCCTCATGTGTGCAGATAATAATATTGTACACTATTGTATGCAGCTATAGCCATTGCGCGGTCGCCTTTGAGCTGCTATAAATTGTTTTTTTTTTTTCATAATTTAACGATTCCATTCCAGTAAGAGGGGGAGATTTTGGCTGAAAAGCATTCTGAACATGTTAAAAAAATAAAACACTGGAGGTAAAACTACCCTTATGTTTTACATAGAGAGCCACCTCCCTCCACGACCCTCGCCCGACCCTATCACAACTCGCTCGCATCATGACCAAAAACAAAATTTGGCGCCCTCCCTCCCCTGAATCCTGGATCTTCCACTCAGAAGACTCTTTGTCCGCCCCGCAATTACTTAGCCATATAGTACACAAAATAGCGACATATGTGATTTAATCCACAGCCCCTCAATGTTAACAAAAGTCAAAAAAAATATATTTTAGAAAGTTTGACACGAGTAAAACCACATTTTAAAAGACTTTTTGCTTGCTCTACCCCCTAAAAACAAAATGGGCATAACCCATTGTTTGCTTGCTAGAAAGTCATTGAAGTTATGACACGCATCAGGAGTTCAGATTTTGTGAACAGATCTGTGGCTTCGAAGTGAACTCACATCATGACGTATTTTTTTCTCTCGCTAATATAATGTCTCAGCTCAAGGGTGGAACACTTTTTCAATACCTAATCGAAAGTGCGGCAGATAAATTTAATAATCGTTCATTTTTAAAGCATTTGGAAGAATAATTTTTTTTATCTGAAGAAGAGGTTTGCTTTCCCTCAGGGGTGGCGGGTGGTGGTGCCTGATTGCCGTCTTAATATTTGAAAAAGGGCGGGGGTTTTAGGTTATTTATTTACTGGTCTTTAAGGTCACGTTTCTGCAGCTATGGCTAATTGTGACCGCAAAAAAAGGTGCAAAGTCAAGTTTAGCCAATCGTTTACACCCATGCTGCCCATTTTAGGGGACTTCTACCCCGGGCACTGGTGACCAGGTCCTATTTTACCAGTAAAACTGAACTTATTTACCACAGCAAACAAGCACTGCTTCATTTCCGAGGTTTCCACAGGAGTCATTTTTTGGTTACCAGGGCTGTTGGTTATTAAAAGCAACAACAAATTAAAATGTACATTATAATTTGGACACGATGCTCACTCAATTCAGTTGCTCTGTCGAGAAAAGCTTGTCGATAATTCATGTGTTAGTAAAGTTTTTCACACCTCTTTTACAGCATCTTCACTTTTGAATGGTTATGATAACAGTACCGTGAAAATCGTACAAATATCTAGTTATTGGGACTGTTTCAAAACCGCCCCAATATCCAGATATTGGTACTGTTTTACTGAGCTGTTCTCATCAAAACCGTACTTGGTGTAATTTTATAGGGCTTGTTTTCATGACAGAGAACAAAAGAAATATTAGGTAGCTGTGGTTTAAACGATATAAAGCATGCATAATCTCTTGTATTGTCGAATAAGGGCCCTTCTTGTAGATTTGAAATCTGAATTTGTCAGTGAAATAACAAATTTAGCCGATCTGTTATAAATTGTCCAATATGTAACCAAAATCATACGTTTGTTACCAGTTTTTATCAGAACATAAATATAAACGGAAAGCACAGCATTATACCAGGAGCCGTTTGATCAACAAGGAAATAATTTAGATCATGATGGCATCAGAATAGTGTTTTTCGTTCTCCTGTTATCGGCATGTTCAATATTGTTAATGTTTTATCAACATGTGCAATATTGTTAATGTTTTCAATGTAACAGCAGGAACAGTAATATGGGGTCATTTGGAGGTTCTGACGCCGATTCTCCTAAATGTGCTTTCTGATTAATCCAAATGACATTTTGTAGGTATGGTCCCGTAGAGTTTATCTTGAACAAAATAGTCGAGGAGAGCATCGTGTTAATAATAACGCACAAATTCTATAGATACACTATAAAATCGGTTTGGTTCAAAATCAACACAAATCATATGGGTTGAGTGAACATGAACCCAATTGGGTTGATTTGTAACCCAACTGATTTTAGAGTGTATTATAATAGTTGGAATTTGGTGGATATATACACACCTGCTTTGTTATGTTGAGAGATATGTACACACCTGCTTAGTTATGTTGAGAGACATGTACACACCTGCTTTGTTATGTTGAGAGATATGTACACAACTGCTTAGTTATGTTGAGAGATATGTACACACCTGCTTAGTTATGTTGAGAGATATGTACTCACCTGCTTAGTTATGTTGAGAGATATGTACACACCTGCTTAGTTATGTTGAGAGATATGTACACACCTGCTTAGTTATGTTGAGAGATATGTACACATCTGCTTGGTTATGTTGAGAGATATGTACACACCCGCTTAGTTATGTTGACAGATATGGAAAAATCAACCTCTTTTCTGAGGCGCCAAATTGATGATTAAGTTGAATCAGCTACCAGTTACACTTACTTATTCGTCCAAGTGAAACCTTGTATATTCTATGATTTACTCTTTCGGAAACGTAAGAACAAAGTTTTGAACCCACTGTTGCCATTGACCTTGGACATTTGCTGAGAATTCCGCGTTTGTGGTTCATAGGCACCACGCTTGATGTAAACCAAACCTAGATGAATATTTTAAAACTGTAATACATTACCGATTCTACCCAGGGATTTTCCAGGTTCAGTGGGTTGTATATAAACTTTTTTCACAGGAATTATATTACTTGGAAACAGAATGTTGACAACGGTGTCCATTAATACTTGTAAAATAATACATAAAAACCTACCGTAATTAAATAAGTATTATAGAATGTAGTAAGGATTTATGTAGTTACAGAAACCTATAGTAATTATATACATATAATAAAGTGTAGTAAGAACACGGGGGGGGGGGGAGGGTGAGTATTTAGATAAATGTTTGATAAATTTTAAGGAACGATCTCCATTAGTATTAGTACAGAAATTACAGAAAGCTGTAGTTAATTATATAAGAATAAGAGAGTGTGGTTAGGACATGGGGGAAAAATAACTTGAGAAATGTTTGAGACATTTTTGACAAGGGTGATTGGACTTCTTGTTAGTCATGTTAGAGGTACCCATACTACAAGTAGTAACACAATTTCCACTCCACAGAGTTATTTGCCCATATATAAATGTAGATTTGAACCCCCTGGCCGACAAGGGCCTTGGGATGGCATATTAACATTTAATTTGAAATAACTTTCACAGTAAAAACAAAAACCTATTGTAGTTATTTAAGTGCAATGGGCTGTAGTAAGCACGTTAGGGTGAACTGTTTTTAGAAATATTTGATCTATTTTGATGTGGGGGACAGGTCGACATATTAAACATATTAAAGGTAACTGGAAAGTAATTGTACAGTAATTTCAGAAACCTATAGTAATTATATAAGTATAATGGAGTGCAGTCAGAATACTGGGGGTAATATCTAGAGAAATGTTTGTGAGATTCTGACAAAGGAGACTGGTCAACATATTACTCATATAAAAAATAACACGGTAATTACATAAATCGATAGTAATTATATAGGGATAATGGAGTGCAGTAAAAACACCGGGGGAATGCATGGGGGGGGGGGGGGGGGGGTGCAGGGAGGGGGGTTATTTTGAGAAATGTTTGAGACATTTTTGACAATGGAGATTGGTCGACATGATGGAAAATAACTAAAGAAATGTTAGTGAAATTTGACAAAGGAGACAGGAATATATATTAGTCCTATTAGACGTAACTGGAAATTACTAGTACAGTAATTACAGAAACCTATAGTAATTATATAGGTATAATAGAGTGTAGTAAGAATATTGGGGGAAACAATTAGAGAAATGCTTGGTAAATTGTGACAAAGGGGTTTGGACTACATATTAGTCATAATACAGTAAGTCATACGGTAAGTGGTTATAAATTATCAATTCTACATAGGTATATTCCAATACAAATGTAGATATTGCACACCCTGTTGAACAAGGTCTAGGGAGTGACATATAAACATTTACAAAGAAATCATAGTAACTGGAAATAACTAGCACAGTAATTACATGAAGCTATATTGAGTATATAAGTATATTAAAGTGTAGTAAAAATACGTGGGGGGAACATTCAGAGAAAGGTTTGATACATTTTGACAAAGAAGACTGGATTACATATTAGAAGTAGTCATACCATTTTCTCTCTTCCACACAGTTATTTTCCCATATAAATGTAGTTAATGTACCCTCTGTTCAAAAGGGGACCATGGAGGTGTCATACATACATTTACACGGGAATCATAGTAACAACAAATATCTAACAGAATAATTACACAAAACTATAGTGAGTTTATCGCTATATTAGAGTGTAGTAAGAACACTTTGGGGAAATATTTAGAGATACATTTGATACATTTTGAAAAGAACTTTGGATTACATATTAGAGGTAGTCATACTACAGGTAGTTACAAATTCCCCCGACTACACAGTTCCCCACATAAATCGTCCCCTGAGTAACAATGTGTTCTATGTGCCAGTAGGCACATAGAACACATTGGGACTCAAGGGACGAAATGTAGTGATTGCCTTCCCTGGTTCATCAGGGGACCATGGGGTGGCATATAAATATTCACGCAGGGATTATAGTAACTGGAAAGTACTAGTACAGTAATTACAGAAACATAAAATAATTATATAGGTACAATAGAGTGCAGTAAGAACACGGAGGGGGGGGGGGGGGAGGTATTATGAGAAATGTTTGAGAAGTTATGACAAGGGGGATAGGACTACAATTAGAGGTAACTGGAAATTATTAACAGAGTAATTACAGATACATATATTAATTATATAGATATAATAAAGTGTGATAAGAATACTGGAGGAAATATTTAGTAAATGTTTATGTGCCACACAATGGTCGACAAGGGACCAGAGGGTGGAATATAAACATTGACACAGGAATTATAGTAATTGGAAATAACGCGCACAGGAATTACAGAATCCTGTAGTATTTATATAAATATAATAGATTGAAGTAAAAAACACTGAGGGAAATATCAAGGGAAATGTTTGAGAAATGTTCACAAAGGTGATTGCACTAAATGTTTGTTATATTAGAGGTAATTAGGACTAAATGGGGTTAAGTGCCTTTCCCAAGGACTCGAACGCGGGAATCCGAATTGATCGCTCAGACAGTCATCCATCCGGAGATTCTGTGATCTGACGAGAACCGGTTACGGCAACACCACCGCGCACCCAAGAAGTAAATAATAGTCTCTAGGACGATATCGTCCGTCACGACGTGACCAAAGCTGTTGAAAGTTTCGTTAAACACCAATAAATGAATAAATGGGACGATACCATTCAGATGGACATGGATTTAATAGCTAATATGGCATATCAACACAACCACCTTAGGACGATAGCATTCCAAAGCACAATGTTAAAAGGGTTAATTTGACATATCAACAGAAGCGTTGCAGGGAGGGGGGTGGTAACGGTTTGTGCTTCCCAATAACTTTGCCAGTCAGACATTTTCGGCATCAATGGAGTTTAAAATACCAGTTCTCTCTTGTTAGTAAATCGTGTTCTTTCTATAATTTCTAGATTTAATACTCTGTCTTGTGGTTGACATACAGAGGTCTGTACAGCACACTTAAGACTGCTGGGGTCTCACTCTCACAAAGTTTGAGTACCGTTAATGCATATTTTAATTACTAAGAAAGTTGCATCACGATCCCTGCCTGTATATATTTTATGTATTCCCAACAAGTCTTGAGGTTTTTTTTACCTATAAACCCGACTGATTATTATTCCAGTTACATCATCAAGGCCGGTCTTCGACTAAGGCCTATCGTGATTGTGTTGTGGGTTCCACGAAGGCCTATCATAATGGTGTAGCGGATTCGAAGAAGGCCCATCGCGATGGTGTAGTACATTCGACGAAGGCCTATCATCATAGTGTACTGGGTTCCACTAAGGCCTACCATGATTCTACATGGGTTCGACGAAGGCCTATAATGATGGTGCAGTTGGTTCGACGAAGGCCTATCATTGTGGTGTAGTGGATTCGATGAAGGCCTATCATGATGGTGTAGTGGGTTCGACGAAGGCCTCTCATTGTGGTGTAGTGGATTCGATGAAGGCCTATCATGATGGTGTAGTGGGTTCGACGAAGGCCTGTAATGATGGAGTAATTGGTTCGACGAAGGCCTATCATGATGGTGTAGTGGGTTTGACGAAGGCCTATAATGATGGTGTAGTTGGTTCGACTAAGGTCTATCATTGTGGTGTAGTGGGTTCGACTAAGGCTTGCCATGATGGTGTAGAGAGTTCGACGAAGGCCTATCGTGATGGTGTAGCGGTTCAACGAAGGCCTATCATTGTGGTGTAGTTGGTTCAACGAAGGCCTATCATGGTGGTATAGTGAGTTCCACGAAAGCTTATCTTGATGGTATGGTGGATTCGACGAAGTTCTATCATGATGTTGCAGTGGAAATATTAAGCTAGCCGATGTTTGAGCCATGACAGTCTGGACAACTGGGTCTTACGCTCCAACCCTTCCCTTGCAGACATCTTAGCGCCGCCCCTGTATATCGGTAAATTATATGGAAGGTATCGAACGGGTCTCCATTTTTTAATGGAATTAATGGAACAAGTTCAGTAAACCACTGGATAAAATGAACATTCTATGTATCATCTGATCCAAAACCAGACAAAAAATGTGTACCTCGATCAATAAACATATAGCGGTTACCACAGAGGCATAGCAGACGGAGGATGTGGACACAGGAGCGGTCACGTGGCCCATGTTTCTTCAGAAGCATGAGAGACAGAGAGAGAGAGAGAGAGAGAGAGAGAGAGTGAGAGAGCGAGAGAGAGGAGAATTGAGAGGTTTATTCAACATTATTTTTACTAAAACGTCATTGCAACTTAATTTGAATATAGCTGGAAGTACATAGATGTTTTAATTTCTTTCCAAAAGATTAATTCGATTTATTTGTGTCTCACATGCTTTTTAAAGTCGAGAAGAATGTACCTGCTGGCAACGTATTTAACAAAATTCCACATCACGCCGAAACATTAAAAATGTTTTAAAAATGGAACCAAAAATGTGCAAATGTTCTCATTGTGGAGCTTCAAACAAACCTTTGTGACGGAATAGCAAACCGGCTATCGATGGCATACATGAGTTCTCGGGTGCCTTTGTATGACTGACCCATCAACTTGTACTAAGACCACCGGTAACTGTATGATAAATCAAAATATGGCAGAGTTTGGAATCCACTGCTTGCAATTACATTGTGGTTCTTTTTGCATCTTCAAAATTACACTAATATTTAAATTTTATTTTTAACTTTAATTCTAAGAATGCCAATGGGTACTCCGCGTATGTAATAACGTTTGTACGTTGATGATAAACACCTATTTATATTATACACCATTCTCACTATAAACTGATTATTTTTCTTTTGTTTTAGTTCAGAGAAACAAACATGTTCAAGATAACTTGTTTATGTTTGATTGTGGCCATAGGTGAGTTGAATTATCAACATAACGCTGTTCTCTGTATTTCGTCGCCGGAGTGCTGGAGTGTTCTATATCCCCTGTTGGCAACAATTTGTCCAGTGCAAGCAATACTTCAAATCATGACTATTTTGTTGAATATATCTAGCTACAATTTCATTTAATCGACATGCAAAGTTATTTATCCTCCTGCTCTGTTAATTTATTCTGTTTGACTCTGTCGTGTCGTCTGCTAGCAGGCCTTGTAAACGGAATCAAATAAAACACAACAAAGTAAATGACATTTTGCGAATAGTTATCCCAAATCCATTCTGTAAGAAATTCGACGCTGCTATGTGCTTGTTTTCCGACTTTTCGTGGAGTTTGCGCGTTGGCAACTGTTGAAGTACAGTTAAAACTACAAGCCCTGTCATGAAATGCGCATACAAAATATGTCGATCTGCGTGTTAGGATCATATTAAGGCTATCACATTCTGTACATATGGCCTGTGCACAAGCTATGTGCACAAGAATCCCAGAGGTCCATTGGCAGAAACATTGCCTATGTTTGCTATGAGTAACCGGGAGAACTTGCCGTGCTTTGAATGGCATTCAATATGGCAATTGCACGCAATTCTTACGTGCAGTTAAGCCTAGATTAACTCACAGTTCATGACAGGACTTCTAGTTTTAACTGTAATGCTATGTTCCTCCACACAAAAAGATATAGAGATATTCTTTCGAGCTACATTAATAAATATTTCAATCAGTATGCAATTCACATCGCAGCAATCTCGACACAATTAGTGGAACTATACGGCGTGAATATAAAACTAAGGATGGTAGTAAGACTCCATCCCTAATGATAATATCACAAAGAATTCGGTCAAATCACGTCTCAATTGAGCAATATTTATTGCGCTGATTCAAAGAAAATTAATGTTAATGGTTTTCTTTTAATCGTCTATAATATATCGGTTGATTGGAAAAAGCGAACGGTAGGTTCACTTTTCCGACCAAGTGAATTTTTCCAAACGAGTAAATCTGAACATTCACGATGAACATCGTGAAGAATTTAACGGCTAAAAAGGTCCAGGCCATAGCAGCGTCGAAATCCACCCAAATCTGCATAACACCATGAATAAACTATAGATCGTATACTGATCTTTCACGACCAACTGGAAACGTGTATTATTTTATAATGTCTATTTCTAGCACCTTTCAAGATTAGAGATTTCTTTTGGAGTTTTTATCCAGCACAACAATTTGTTGTGTTATTCAACTGAGCACTGTCTTTTTTTTTGTTTCCGTCTTTTAGATGATTGGTCATAATATTAGTGGATCAACCCTCTGTTGACTATGTCACATAATTTCAAAATACAAAAAAGTTCGAACAACATTTTTTCCTATAATACAGTACAACCGTCGGGAATGACGAAAATCCACGCGAGGGCAAGTGTTGTCCACGGGCTCTTCTCTCAATCAATGATTAGTTGTTTCCAGCAAATATTCAATGAAAGAAAAACTAGGTCATAGGATGAAACCGTAATTCCAACCGTCTACAATCAAAAGTTAAATTTAGTTTTATTCTACCTCCATATACCGGCGGGTCTGCCGATAAACGACGGTGAACTGGGTGAAACTCTCATTTTGACTCTGTAAAAAAATAGTGAATTAAGTTTTAATGGATCTCTACATGACCACGCGTGTGGCAGTAAACAATACAGTGGGGGAAACTCTCATTCCGACCCTATTAATTACCAAGGAAATTAATTTTCAATGACCTCTATACCACCACTTTCCACGGGTAGCCAATATTTCCACGCAAGCAATAATATTAGGTTCCAAACACTAAAAATAGGAATTATCATCAAAAATAGAATTCATGAGGCACCGGATACAACCCGGTTCTTCATTAATTAAAATTTGGTTAATGGTGATTTTATTATGACGCTTTTATTACCTGGTAAACGCATGCGTGATCATCACTGCCCACTCGTGGAAAAATACCTGTCCATTGCGACTGTATTGCATAGCTCTTCAGATAAGTTTCGTTTCTACAGAACTTGGGGGCGGGGGATAATGCAAGAAATAAGAGAGAAAAATTGACAAGAAAGAAATTGACTGTCAATGTCACCTGTTTTTCTGGGAATTTTCGTCAAACACACAAGAGTATCATTAATTATATTTTTAGGCCCCAACATTCACCAAATCACTCCTCCTTTTATCTGGAATAGTCAACAATAATGCAAGATTTCATTACAATGCTTCATAAGTTTTTTTTTCTCAAGGCTGCTCAGTTTTAAAGACTGCATCATTTCTGAGTGCAACTTTTCAAGGCAGATAATTTTAATTCAATTATTTAGTACCGTTATACCTATAATCTACCCCCGCCCTACCAAAATATATTTTACTTATTTCATGTGATAAACAAATAATTTATGGAGACAAATGTAACTTTTGGCGTCTATTGAGTAGAAAACATACAAAATTCGTTCTTTGGAAGAAAAGTGTCCAAACTGTGAGAAAAAAATGGGTACTGCTTCAAGTAGATTTTTCTACTCTAACCCAATAAGTAAGTGGGAATGGATAAAAGCTCATATCTTCCATTGAACACAACACAAGTCCAAACTTAAAATGAATATTCTGCTCAAGCACACAGTACCTTTAAAAATCATCTGCGTTTTTAACCTTTTGGCAAGAAAAATCGTGTTTCATACTACTAGAAACAGCATAAATCTCAAATATATTTTTAAAAGAACATTGGTATTGCTACTATATAATTCAGCAATAACAACAGACACACCCATGCTATCACAGACATTAATAGAATATTTTCGTCCACCTTCTGACATGGTAGAAGAAAATACCCGAAACTGTCCCCCTGTATGCCAAGTTTTATTAAAAACAATATTATTATTCATCATTCAGACTTCTTGTAAATTTTAAATTTATCACTTGTAATAGATTTTTAATCACATCATGGATTCGGAGAAGCGTTCACTTTGTGCTTGCTGAATATTGTACAATTGTTGTTGAAGAAAATCCTCAAATGTCTCCGAAAAGCCACCAGGGGCCAATACTATAAAACATTTACAATCGTATTTTCTAGAATTCTATTTTCTAGTTAGGACCTTAAATGGGTTGAAATGAACCATTAACACTTCAAAATGTGGCAGTTTGTCAACTGGCAGTGATTCATTTTAGTCAGTTATATTAATAGATAGAAAATACAATTCTGGAGAATACAATTGTAAAAGCTTTATAGTATTGGCTCCAGAACTTATTGATATGCCACAGACAAAACAAACAAACTAACTTTTTTTCCTAGTGCAACAATATGGCCAGTATTTATCTATGGTATATCTTAACATTGTTAATTAGTTCCAAACTACCATTAATATTGATTCTGTACTGCTCTGATTGTACTGTAAGTACTCATAATTGTACATCCACAGCAACAGTTTTCAGTTTTACAAACAACCATTCTGAGAGAAGGGGTGGCAGTTTAGTGAAAATGTGTCCAAAGGAACGAACCAGAAAAAGAAGTTGTTTCAGGTGGAATCAGAAATGGCTTTAAGGTAGTGTGTGCGTGAGGGTGAGTGTGTGGGGGGGGGGGGGGGGGTTGGGATTCTGCTATCAGTTATTGAAAATGTAAATTCAAGCAAATGAAAAGCAGACATACACTTTGTAAGAAGGAGAGACAGACAGAGAGATCGACCCGTACAACTAGCAGTCACAAGTTCTGTAAGTAGAAATAAGGTAGAGACTTTCAAACAATGAAATGAGAACAGCCAAGACAAAGCAGAAAAGTCATTGGCCCATGAATGTTGCAGTCCTAAAGCAAATTATATGAAACAATCAACAAAAATTCGCAGCCGTCTCAGAGAGCATATTGTATAGTCTTGCCATATGTTTCGCATTAGCTGAGTTTACCCAGAATAGGGTGTGTGTGGGGGGGGGGGAGAGACTCACTGGGATCATTGAAGTAAATTAGTTTGCAGCTGTTACTGCAGTTTTGTGTTGTAACATCGCAAACTGGTCAGCACTAGTACAGTACAAATATATTGACAGCGAACTGGTCAGAACTAGTACAGTACAACTATATTGCTAGCTAACTGGTCAGCACTAGTACTGTACAACTATATTGATAGCTAACTGGTCAACACTAGTACAGTACAACTATATTGATAGCTAACCGGTCAGCCCAAGTACAGTACCACTATATTGATAGCTAACTGGTCAGCGCAAGTACAGTACAACTATATTGATAGCTAACTGGTCAGCACAAGTACAGTACCACTATATTGGTAGCTAACTGGTCAACACTAGTACAGTACAACTATATTGATAGCTAACCGATCAGCACAAGTACAGTACCACTATATTGATAGCTAACTGGTCAGCACAAGTACAGTATCACTATGTTGTTAGCTAACTGGTCAGCACTAGTGCAGTACCACTATATTGATAGCTAACTGGTCAGCACAAGTACAGTACCACTATATTGATAGCTAACTGGTCAGCACTAGTACTGTACAACTATATTGGTATCCAACTGGTCAGCACTAGTACAGTACCACTATATTGATAGCTAACTGGTCAGCACTAGTACATTACCACTATATTGATAGCTAACTGGTCAGCACTAGTACAGTATAACTATATTGATAGCTAACTGGTCAGCACAAGTGCAGTACCACTATTTTGATAGCTAACTGGTCAGCACAAGTACAGTACCACTATATTGGTAGCTAACTGGTCATCACTAGTACAGTACAATTATACTGGTAGCTAACTGGTCAGCACTAGTACAGTACAACTATATTGGTAGCTAACTGGTCAGCACTAGTGCAGTACCACTATATTGATAGCAAACTGGTCAGCACAAGTACAGTACCACTATATTGATAGCTAACTGGTCAGCACTAGTACAGAACAAATATATTGATAGCTAACTGGTCAGCACTAGTACAGTACCACTATATTGATAGCTAACTGGTCAGCACTAGTACTGTACAACTATATTGATAGCTAACTGGTCAAAAGTAGTACAGTACAACTATATTGGTAGCTAACTGGTCAGTACAAGTACAGTACCACTATATTGGTAGCTAACAGGTCAGCACTAGTACAGTACCACTATATTGATAGCTAACTGGTCAGCACAAGTACAGTATCACTATGTTGGTAGCTAACTGGTCAGCACTAGTACAGTACCACTATATTGAAAGCTTTCCACAAATTCACATTTGTCATTTATTATTTTATTATGTCATTTTTCCAGTTTTTTCGTCTTAAATATGTAGATGTGTTTTATAACAGTTTTTAACAGCATCATGTGGTAAAGACTTCCAAACATCAGTGAATGGAATGGAATTGTAAAAGACACATGTTGGTTTTCCTGCTGTGTGTTTGTATCTTGATTTGGATGGGGTGGCAGTTTTGATCCCCCTCCACCCCAGGACTATGGGGGATGGATAACATACATTTGTTTACATGGCAGATTGCGTTGTTGGTGTTTAACAGAGATTACTGTGTGTTTCTGGAATCTATAGTTAGCTAATATAATAATTTGCAAAAGCATTATTTCTGACAAGATAATTGTATCAATGGATTAGAAACTTTGACAAAAGTATTAATGTTCCAAACAACAAAGCAGTATTGTCTGGTGTGTGACCACCCATAGATCATTTAAATCTGATGCAAACTCCAATAATTATAATATGAACCCAATAAAATGTATTTCCTATAGATATACCAGTACTAAACATTTTCCTCCAGGCGGCCATTTTAACTTTCGAGTGAGAAAAGTATAATCGCACCATTTTAATTTGAACATTTAAATAATCTTGTCAAGAATAGCCCTTCAGACAACTTTTTTCCCCCAAAACTGGGAAAAAAGCACAAAATAAGAGAGAAAGGATGACAGGAAAGAAACTACCGGTCACGCGAACATTTTTTTTCGGGGAGTTCCCATCAGAGTCACACAAGTAGTCAATTGTATGTTTAGGCCCCCAAAGTCATCAAACACCCCACCCGTTTTCGTCTCGGATATTCGGCAATGTACAATGTATTAAAGGATTTTTTAAAACTACATTTTACCTCACGGCTGCATAATTTCGTAGAACATTTTCGAATACAACTGTTCAAGGTGGGTAACTTTAATTTAAATATTTTGTACCGTCATAACTAATATATGATCTAACAAAGGCAGTTGCAAAATATGCAAAATGCCACCCGCATCAAATTCTAATCGACTTCCCTACTACAGTATTCTTCTCGAAAGATGATACTAATTCCATTGTCATTTGTGTGACAAATATTAAGCACAATACAATGCAGATATCTTCTGTCAACTGTATAGTCGACCCCCAGCATCCTGCACAGGTCAGACAGATTCACGCTGGCACCAGGCGACATCCGGTTTTGAAGGCTGAAGATTGGTAAAAAGTTTGAAACTAAAAAAGAACTATTTTCCATTAATTTTCTCCAGTTTTAAAAAAAAAAATAACCACTTTTGATAAAAAAAACATTTCCAGTTTTGAAAAAATAACCAGTTTTGAAAAAAAATTAACCAGTTAAATTTTTTTTTATTTTTTCAAAAGCTGTTTTTTTTTTAAATTGGTTTCTACACCCATGGATTATGTGGCCATGGTAAGTGTAATCCACATAGGACTAGTTCCCGTATTATTCCAGACTGCAATTATATGTCAAGGACTGGAGTCATGTAGGCGGTCCTCATTGTGTATTTAGAAATGATGCAGTCTTTAAAACTGAGCAGCCTTGAGAAAAAAAAACTTATGAAGCATTGTAATGAAATCTTGCATTATTGTTGACTATTCCAGATAAAAGGAGGAGTGATTTGGTGAATGTTGGGGCCTAAAAATATAATTAATGATACTCTTGTGTGTTTGACAGTATGTGCCTAAATTGAGTATTGCATACCAGGGCTCAAAATATTTTTTTTTCTATGCGTAGCAAAATGCTACACATTTCCGAAAAATGAATAGCATTTTGTTTAAATTGCATAGCAGTTCTTGTATACCGGAGTTATGCCATACCTTTTTGTTTTGAACTCTTCTGAGCAGATAGAATAATGCCATCCATTCCAGCTTTGTTTTTCAACTGAACTGCCTTTAACAACTGCATGGACTTAGATATTTCCAAACGCGTGACATTTCTTAAATTGACGGGCTTAAAGTTACTTTGATTGGGTATTTTAGGCAAAATTCAGAAACAATGCAGAATGAATTTAAACCAATAACATTCACGTTACATATGAAGTTGCTCATGCGAGACAGAGAGTTAAACTTATATCATGGGTAAAGCATCAGTGAACTAGCTTGCAAAGTTTGTTGCAAATTTTCATTTTTACATTTTGCAATACAAGATATTCAACTGCAGCCTATTAGGCTGCAGTTGAATATATTGTATCGCAAAATGCTATACATAATTGAAAATTGTGTAGCTTTTAACATGTTTTGCATAGCAAATAGCGATGCGAAACCACTTATTTTGAGCCCTATTGCATACTGTGTCTCCAAAGTACTGTAGTGCGTGGGGTAAAGCCCATTGGTACATTTCCGGAATTTAATCCCCAATGTATTTGGTGGGAGAGTCACAGCGGAATGCATTTTGTCTTTTCTAAGCTTGCAGCGCTGTATTTGTCTGGAGACAGTTCGGTAATACAGGCTAACATTGTGATACAATAAATGAGTTCGAATGTAACTGCGACCTTTATACAATTGGTGGTCGGTTAACTGTGATATAGGCGTTGAGCGCGCATGTAATTTACACCGAATAAGAGAAGCACACGTTACTTCACTACACGAAGCGTGATTTGCGGATCATGAGTAACTACTTCATGCGCATATGTTTTCACTACGTGGATTTAGCCCATATTATACGACGTGAAATTGGTGACATCGTATTAGTGTCCGGCATGCGTAAGAGTCGATGGCACTGGTGGAAGACCAAGGGTGAATGACTTAGCTCCCCGTTTTCCTTCATCCACCCCTAGCCCTCTCCCTGAGGCTCATCTGTGAATGCATGCTACATTGCAAATGCATGTGCTCCACTTGTCCTTTTGCAAACTACGACGCCGAGCTGTCATCGTTTTCAGTAAATGGATGCAGCCCTGTTATTAGGTCGGTACAATGTTTAGCAATCGTGCTCGTTCCAACGAGGGGGGCATAACCTATGTTTTTGAGACAAAAAATTTAAAAAAAATAATTATTCAAGAATTTTGTTTGCAAGTGTCGTCTGCTTTTCAAGTTAGGTAAAGGGTTAACTAATTTATGGTCAGATGGAATTTGTTTCTCATTATATCCGTGATTTTGTTTGTTATCAGCCACACACAGACGACAGGTAATTACTGAAGTTGAATCCTTTTTGCATTTCAGTTGGCATCCAGGCTAGTGAATTCTGTGATGAGGGATGGGAGTTGGTAGCAGCACTATGTTATCCGAAATGCAAAGAAGGTTACTATGGAGTCGGGCCCGTATGTTGGGAGAGTTGTCCAAAAGACTACAATGATGACGGTTTGACTTGTCGCAAAGGCTGGCATATCTTTGGCAAGAAGGCATACGGAAGAGGTGCTGGAAAACTTCCAAACAGAGTTGGATAAATCTCGATCCGTCAGTCAGTTTCAGCTATTTATTTAAAATGACATTTGAGATACAATAAGTGTAAAACATCGAAAATAGTGATTAAATGTATCAAAATAAAATGATTTCATCAACTTGTGTTTTATTTGTTCTATTTACAGAGAAGAAATAAAGTTGGAAGGGATTAGCATTACCACGAAAATATATGTCGAGTAGTGATTATAACAAATGTTATGTGAAAATCTCATGTCCAGTAGTATCACCAACCGGATAATAACATATGCTGGGTAAAAAGAAAATACACGACAGGTCGTGTCACCAACCGGATAATAACATATGCTGGGTAAAAAGAAAATACACGACAGGTAGTGTCACCAACCGGATAATAACATATGCTAGGTAAAAAGAAAATACATGACAAGCAGTGTCACAAACCGGATAATAACATATGCTAGGTAAAAATAAAATACATGTCCAGTAGTGTCGCTATCTGGATAATAACATATCTAATGTAAAAAGACACACGTCGTGTAGTGTCACTATCTGGGTAATAATATATCTTATGTAAAACGAAATATGTCCAATAAAGACACGATACGGATAAGAAGGACATATCTTATGTACAAAAAACACATGCCGGGTAGTGTCACTATCTGGATAATAATATACCTTATGTAAAAATACACATGTCGACTAAAGTCATAATCCGGATAACGACATATTTATGTAAAAAACACATGTCGAATAGACCAGAGGAGTATAGATTAGCACTACCACTCAAATACATGCTGAGTAGTGTCACAATCCGTATAAAAACATATCTTATCTAAAAAGACACATGCCAAATAAAGTCACTATCCGCATAATGAAATAACTTATGTAAAAAAAAACACATGTCGAGTGAAGTGACAATCCCGGATAATAACATATGTTATGTAAAAAATTACATGTCGAAAAGATTCAGCATCCTGATAATAAAATAATCTTGTGTAAAAAAAACACGTCGAATAGAGTCACTCTCCGGATAATAAAATATCTTATATAAAAAAACACATGTAGAGTATTGTAACCATCCGGATAATAACATATCTAACAAGACACATTTCGAGTAGTGTCAGCAGTCGGATAATAACATATATTACGTGAAAATTAGATCACATCCAGTGGACCTAGGTGTTAAAGCCCCATAATTCTCAAGTTTTAAAAAGAAACAATGTCCAAATTCAAACTCTAAATTTCCTAAAAAATACAATTAACATAAGGCACCACTAGACACGGTGACAAACAAAAATCATATGGAATTTTATATCTATAATTACCCAACAGCCCTCCACACGAATGGGAAATTATGCGAATTTTTCGTCCTTCTATTATGGGGGTTCGAGAACAAAGTCATCTTCTCCGATTATTTGTTAGTGAAATTGTAGTTTACTGTACATTATTATACTGCTGTCGTTATTGGGATGCATGCAGAGTTTAAAAATTAGACATAACAATTTTATAGTTTCCGTTAGAGATGATATTCTTATGAGGATAACCTCACACGCTGCGAACAGAGCCACAGTGCTCTATCCGTCTGACGTCTAAGCTCACCCTGTAGCTCTGCGTAGTGTGGGAGGGTGGTATAAAATGGTGTTGGACCAAATCACAAAGAATTGATACCAATACTTGTCTTATATGCTGAATAGAGTCACTTGTCAGACGTACTTACTTTATTTTGAAGGTGTCTGTTAATACAGTGAAACACTCCGATACACTTCAGCTGGACAACACAGTGTATTCGGACAGAACGCTGGGACATAGATTAAAAAGACACGCCCCTAATTAATTCTGTAACTTGTTAAGTAGTTTTATATAGACAGACATTGCGAAATGTTGCATTTAATCACACAAAACATAAATAACGTCACAGTCCAATCGTCTGCGAGAGGAGCGAGCTGATAACTGACAGACGAACTGCCTCAGACCAATAGACGACCCGACGCACAGACGGACGGATATCCTTACGGTCCTACCGACGGACGAACAGAATCATAATCATGGCAAAATGCCATCGCATTATATAGGAGGGAATATTCATCCGAAATTGAGAAATAATCAGGAACAATAATGAGCTTCAACATCTGGTGTATTAATTACTTCAGGCTATTAACCAATAGAATGTTTTGTTACCATGAAGGGACTCGTCACAACACATCCCACCATGACTGCATCGCAGCATAAGTTAGTCGCCTATAAATAGTGATGATAAATTTCATTCTCTGCCTTCTCAAATTTGGATCATTGGCCATAAAGTGATGAAGCACCGGAACGGTATGATCAAAATCGCTACAATGTGACCATCTCTCACCAAAATGTGACTCACAAAACCTCGCCACAGTAAGACCATTTTTCACCATAATATAATCAATTTTTGCCACAATGTGACCAACTTTCGCCACAATGTGACCAACTCTCGCCACAATGTGACCAACTCTCGCCACAATGTGATCAACGATCGCCACAATGCGACCAAATCGCCACAATAGGACGAGCTCGCGGAAAAATGTGACCAACTCTCGCCACAGTTTGATCAACGTTAGCGACTCGCAGTCTGAGTAAAATGCCCCATCGATAATCTTGGAAAACAAGAATCCGTGCAACGAGAATAAGTCAGAACAAGTTTAGCTTGCGAAAATATATTGTTGTACCATTATCATCTTTAACATCATCAGTGACGTCAGAAGTTGGGTTGACTACGTACACGGAACTCTGTACATATGGATTTCTGAAGTGCTCATTCATCACATACAGAACAGTACCTCGCCAGTGGGTATCTTTGGGGGAGAGGGAAATTCTTTCCATAAGAAGACAATGTTCGACAACATAAAAAAATCTTGAAGGTTCGCAATTTCCCGATACCTTGCAACCGTCGATTGCTTTTTAAAGAAGATACTTTGATGGTTGCAAAAAATATATTGTTGATGTGATGATTTTAAAAAATTTCGCAGCTATCTTAGTTAAATATTTACAAGATATTTAAATTATTATTGACAAAAACACGGTGTGATTATCTCCCTTAATTTTCAATGGTCTTCCTTTACGTACCTTGGACGAAGAGGGGGGGGGGGGGGGGGTGGGGAGGACCAGAGAAAAAACCCTTTGAACCCTAGCGGCCGCTTTTCCGGCCAGGAACATGATACGTCATAACGTCATTAAATAGGATGGCTGTTCAATAAACGTGGGGTGGAAACCAATAAATAGTTTCAACGTGCAGCCCCGAGGCTGCACGTTGAAAGTATTGATTGGTCTACCCCAAATATTGGATATGGACTCTTCTAATTGCTGCCATTGAACTGGCATGGAAGATACCACTAGAGTTCAAAGGGTAAATGGACAACGCTTATGTCCTTTCAAATGGGTGGCGGCCTGGGTCGGCGTGGTTTCGCTTGTCTTTTAAAACAAAACCGTTCAAGTTCTTGCTCTAACCCCAATGCACACCTAGCTGTTATGTAGTTTTTATTATATCTCACGTGACATTCTCTTCCTGTAATTGTTTGAGGGGTACTATACTAGATCCGATAGTTTTATCAATTTAAACATAGCCGGTGTACTATGCACTTTCTAAAAACAGACGTGAAATAATTTAGGAATGGCAACTGGTTGGACATAATGCGCCCTGTAAAGAGATTTGTTTCATTATTTTTAATTTAGTGAGTAAAAATACATGTCTTGGTGGAGATCGTTGATGATAGACAGGGAGTATACAAAGCATTGTAATTGTGAGAGATAGTAGAAATCTGTCTTGGTTCGATCGATACAATATAATAATAACTCAATGGCATGTTTCTACTAATTGTAAAATAGGCGTCATCGCGAAAGAAGAGTCTACTCACCTAGGACGCGTGCATTTTTCTTCTTCGCATACCAAATGGCTGGGGGGGGGGGGGGGGGAGCAAATAAATGCCTGACATTTAATCCGGCCTGAATGGGTGGGAGGTGCCTGGCCGGAAAAATGTGTGTTCGTAGGTTTTTTCCAATTTAGTCCCAGAGGCTACGAGGTGCGTATATGAGAAGTAACCTTTATTAGCCAAGAAATTAGAGTATTTACATGCCCACGAGTATATAATAATAATAACACTTCGGCCGGCCGCTGATTTGTCGCGGTTCTCGTATGAGAAGGCCTTGGTTACCCATGTTCTACCAACTGCCTCCCTATTCCCGTGCTTCTTCTCTCCTCCCAACACTCGGAGACGAACTGCTTGATCACATCCCTTGCCTCATTCTTCCCAATCTCTTCGATTAATATATTAACCCTCTCCTTCGAGTCGCCCCCTAACCACATGTCCTTCATTCTACCATCCCACTTCCCCATTATACTCCCCGTGAATCTTGTTCTTTTAGACTGGTATTTTGGGCGATTTGATCTCGCTCTTCTGTAACTCTGCCATCTACTTTAATGCTCTGTGGGTTATTCCCTTTGTTACGTTTGTTCACCCATTTCCAAAATATGCTCGAACTCGACCCCCCTGTCGTTCTTATCGTCCTAATAAGACTGCTATTTCGCACTCTCCGGTTGTCGTCTTTAATCTTGTTTACTTTATTTTGATCTTTACCCATCCATTTTCTTTTGACACCTCAGCCGAGGTGATGATATCTTCCAGATCTATGATCAGCGACGGTTTTTAAATCCTCTTTAATGTACATGCCAACCCCCCCCCCCCCCTTTTTTTCCGTTCGCCCTACACCTATCCACAAACACCCACTTACTTGGTCTACTCGTTCCACGTGTCTTACCCACGTCTCGCTTAAGCCCATGACATCAAACTCCTCTGCCTCGATCAATGTAGCAATTTCACTTACCTTCCGGTGGAGACCCTGGATGTTGCTATAACCCACTTTCAGGGGTACCGAGGTTCATTGGCTTCCGCCTACTGGGCCCATTGTTTTCTGGCGCTAATCCTGGTAAACTTATTCTGTCCCCCTCACTCTTGATTACCCCACCTTTGTCCACTCTAGTTATACTTGCCTCTGACCTCCCACCCCGCTCCTCTCCAAAAAAAGGCTCTGCTACCCGTAGAATTTTATCCCCAATACCCGTTTCCCCACCCTGCTACGATGCAGCCCGTCACGCACGTACATGCTCCCATTGCCCCAAAACGTGTCCCAATGGTCGATAAAGGGTATTCCCAGATCAACACAGTGGTCCTCCAACTCTTCATTTAGGGCCAAAATCCTTGAGTTCCGTTCGTCCCCACCTCCAAGGACAGGAAGGACCCCGGATACGACTACCCTTGCATTCCTACTTAGCAGTTTGCCGACTAAGCCTCTATACGACTCCACCAAACTTACTGACCTTGTCTCCCTGATATTGTTGGTCCCCACATGGACCACCACTACCGGTTCCGGTCCTGACCCTGCCACAATGCCATCTACCCGGTCCCTGAGATCCTCCACCTTCGCCCCCGGAAAGCACAAGACGGTTCGATTGGAACTATCAGGACCACAAACTACATTGTCAATCCCACGTACAATGCTGCTCCCCGCTACAACTAATTTTCTTCTTCTGGCCCCAGTTCCTATATCATCTGCACCTCCTCTCGTTTTGCAAGCTCCTGGTCCCCTCTTTCTCTTGACCGCCCTCCTTACCCCGTCTGTCCTATCATCATCAACAACCATCTCACCACCCACACTTTCCCCCTCACTCTCGTCCCCAGGGGTGTCTGAGTCTAAAACACTAAACCTGTTTTCTAAACACCGCCTAGCAACCTTGGCAGCCTTACGCCGACTCTGGCTTCCGGACTCCACGCAGCCCTGACCTGACGCCACCTTCCGAATTTTCCTACTAGAACTTCCCTCCTCAGTTACACTCCCCACATCAATCATTATTCCTCCACGTTTCCTGCTTCCCAGTTTCCTCCTTGAGTCCACAACGACCTTCCACCCACTTTCAACCTCACCATCGTAGGTAACCTTCAACGGGGTAACTCCAGATACACCGGCCTTCCCCAACCTCCCTCTCAGCTCTGCAATCTCCCGCTCAAATCCAACACACTTCTCTAACAACTGTAAAATATCCCTGCAATTCGCACATACCCCACTACTCTGCATTGGCCGACCACCACCATACCTCATATTACACTGTCTGCACGCCTCCGTATCCTCACTCTCCCCCACCTGCACCCCTCGACTCACCTCCCCCGGACCTCCCTTAACACCCATAATTACCTGCGTCTGGACACCCGTCGTGCACTTAACATTCATGGTTACAAATATTATACAGAATCCGATGACCGAAAACGAAACCGGAAAAACCTATCATATAAAAAACCTCCTTATTACACCCTACGGTCCTCCCAAACACACTTGCAAAACTAAATATATAAAAACTTTCCTGAAATAAAACTAATATTAAGAAAAATACTTATAAACAGTTCCGAGCAGATATTTTCCTTCTTCTCTTCGTGAGTAGTATTCAGCATATATATATTGCATATATATTTACTTCTGGTGTCCTCCGCTGCGTTGACTTTTCTTACACCGGGACAACAGTTACTGTATTGGTACAATCACTCCCAAGTTGTGGGGTTTAAATAATATGGATCGGGAAAACGGACGTTTGGAAAAAAATAACCTTTTAATCCATAGGGTTATTGCAAGTCTCGGACCGATCGCACACCATAGGGGGGGGGGGGGGGGGGGTTGTAATCGCCCCCACTCAGCGGCTTAACAGTTTGGATATGTTATAGTTACCAACCTAAATGAAAGTAATTATGGATTTTGAGAATCAGAACATCAGACAGTCCAAAATGAGTCATACCGAGACGAGATGCTGTGAAGTGCTACATCACGCCGACAGGTTGTTCCAATCCATGAATACCAACACCTACACTCTAAACTCAGTTGGGTCAAAAGTTAAAGCAAATCATTGGGGTTCAGTGTATATCACCCCAATTCCGTTCATATTCACTCAACCCGGTTGATTTGGGTTGATTTTTAACACAACAGATTTTAGGGAGTGTAGGTTGGTAAATGACGTACAACCTGTCTTTTGGTTAATGAATTTAACGCATGGAATCTGGTATACGCAGAAGACGAGAGATCTGTTTCTTTGGAAGCGATTTACTTGAGTTTGATCACAAGGACGTAACTTGATAATAAAAGAAACATATTCAACCTTAATTCGGTGTTTCAAAAAAGAAGGAAATGCAAATAAACAAATTCAATGGCGACAGTGAAAAAGGAGACTTTGTAAAATTAAGGTGATGATAACGTAACGTTAACGTGACCAAAACATGGCTGTACATTTGGTTTTAGTTCAGAGATACATGGACACCTTCTGAGGAACTAAATTTATTTTATTTTCAAATAATGAGTCAAGTGACATCTTTTATTCTGGAAGAATGATATTTATTTAGGAAATAATGGGAACAGAAAAATTAAAATGTCTTATAAACGATGTTTTATTTTTCTTTCCATCAAATTTTCCTACATCAGTATTAATATATCTTCACAAAACGTGTGGTAAAGGTAGCACAAAAAACATACTACAACTAGAGAATTGTAATTTGTTAGACATATTACGGACTTTCTCAACGTTCCAATCTGAAAATGCAGAATACATATAGCAAAGCAAAGTGTTTGAAATTAACCATTTCCAAAATGGGTTAAATCTTGAGATTAAAAAGTAAACAGTAACTTTTTTTTACAATCATTTTTGCATCTATCCATGCCAAAATTATTGCTACAACAATCTTGCAATTAGAGGAAATGAGTATAGATGTTTGGAAAAATTCACTGGAAATCAATTTTTTTTTGACAGTGTTATTCTTTACATGGCCAAAGCTTGTGTTGTGTTAAGCCCCAAAACCTAACTTACAGCACGGGATTTGTTCATTGGTCATCTCTACATTTAGCAAATCAAAGTATTTCGAATTAACCCGTTCCAAAATGACAGGAAGATGTAACCACAGTTAGCTAATTTTGGAATTTTAGGATGGTACTCTTACCCTCACTTGCTTGAGGGTTAAAAACGAGATTAAAAACTAAACAGTAACTTTCTTCTGCAAGCATTGTTGTATTTATGCATACAAAAATAATTGTTACAACAACCTCGCAATTAAGAGAAATTTGCCCTTGAGGTTAGTAAATTTTGAAGATAAAATGATATGTTCATATCATTTGTGGCCAATAGGGGTTAATTTTGAAATATTTGTGTGGTTATTTCAGTGTATCATATTATGCTCTTAATGTGTGAACAGCAATCACAGACTGAGTGTCTGGAAAGAGACATGGACTAATCCTGAACCTTGGTATTTGAATGAACATGTACAAGTTGAGGGTACTCCAATTCAAGGCGTGACAACTGGGTGAGGGTTAAAACTTGGAATAAACCACAAAAACAGCAAAATTGTTCTTGGATGAATGCCCTAACTCCTCATGGGAAAGGTTTTGAGACAATATGGCTCCAGTGCTGAAAAATGGCATGAAAATGTTGGCGAAAATAACAATTATTCCGACAGTACCCTTATGGGAAGGCTCAAATCTGCCAATGGTTAAACTTTTAATAATAATATATAAAACAAAATTTGTCATACTTTGACTGCAGCATGCATCTATGGAAAACATTCAGAGCTCAATCAATTAAACATTGAGTAAATCGTCACCTAAACTTACGAAATTCTGAAAAAAATTGGAGTTTTTTTGGACGGTATCTACAAATATGCAACCAGATTGGGATAGGTTTAAACTTTACAACCAAACTTACAACAGCAAATATGTTCGGTAGTCAACCGTGAATACGTACATGAAAAGTGTTTGAAATTAAGCCTTTCCAAAATGATAGAAATTCAACCAAAATTGGCCAATTTTGGAATTTTCAAACGGTACTCTTTATTCTGGACCTCATTGTGCTTGAGGGTTAAATCCGAGATTAAAAGGTAAACAGTAACTTTCTTCCACAATCATTGTTGTATCTATCCATATCAAAACAATTGTTACAACCACCTTATAATTAGATAAATTTGCAGTTGTAGTTGGTCAATTTTGAAGAAAAAAGCTATATTAAAGTCATTTTTGGCCAATGGGAGTTAATATTAAAAGATTTGAGTGGTGTATCATATTATGCTCTAAATGTGTGGAAAATTTGAGCTAAATAACTGTAAACAGTTTTCAGACTTTCGAAAAATGTTAAAATTTTGAAAGTTCTGGCAGAATATTTTGAAAATACGCATTTTCACAGACAAGACGATACCGCATTTCACTATATTTTATGACATTATATAAGTATGCCAAATTTGGCTAAAATCGTACAGCTTGTTTTTGAGCAGTTCAACAGACAAAATTCACTGCGGAAAAAAAAATAAAAAAAAACAAAAAAAGGAAAAAGAAAAAAAAAATAGAGAAGAAAAAGTTTAAATATCAGTTAAATCGATTGACGTTTGTTGAAGTTATTGCTCTATCAAGCTCAAAATTAGTCGATTTGAACAAAGTGCCATAAGTTTTTGTGGAAAAGCATGGACATGCCCTATTTCGCGTCATCGGGGTTGAATATGCATATCAAGACACATACTAAAAAAATCCGTCCAAAAACAACTAAGTTATAGGGAAAAAGGCCCCCAATGCCAAGGTTGGCTATACCCCCGCAGCCCCCTCCACCCCACCCCCCCCCCCCTGCCCCCGTCCACTGCCAAGCATGACTTTCCAGTAACTTGTTTTTGTTGATATTGAAATAATAAGAAAGGGCAACGCAAAGCGTGTGCCAATGCCCTAGACACGCAAACAATTTAGAAAGACTGAAAAAAGGCCAGAACTTTGGCAACAATCTGCGGCAGAAGCTCACGCTACTTAGGTACCGTTCCCCCATGACGGTCTATCACAACACCAAATATCGTTTAAATCAGAGTAGCAGTGGCTGAGATACAAGGGAAAATGTTGTTACGGAGGGACGGATGGAAGGACTGACGGCAAGATGGACGGAAAGACGGACGTTCTTAAAAGTGGGAGTTGTAGGCTTACTTTTTTACGGAAAAAATGATCATTTTAATTCGTTCGGACAACGGTTAAAAAGACGTTTTTTGGGTACAATTTTTTTTTTTTTTTTTGGGGGGGGGTGTTAGTCCTGGATATATCCCCCAAGGTAATGCGTGATAGTAACTAATGCTAACCCCAACCCTGAACTGAGCCTAACCCTTAAAATAAACCCCGAAAAATCGCTCCTTGCCCCATAAGTCTCACATTTTAGACATTAACCACATAATATTTTCAATTAAGCTCATAATATGTCGGTAAGCTCGTAATGCCAGGCCAGACAAAAAAAATCCTCGTAACTCCCGCATTATTACGGAGGTACGGACGGACGGAGGTCTCCACTAGATACCCCTTCAACTTTTTAAGTCGAGGACATAATAACTATCTTATCTGAGTATCTAAGTATCATATTGTATTAAATTAAAGCTTGAAAACCTATAGGGAGCCCAAATATGACCCCCGAGACTTGATTTCAACAGACTTCAACGTGGACCTCCCAAAGATACTGCGTATCAAATATCAACTGATTTTGACAGATGGATCTGAAGAAGATTTTAAAGATTACTCCTCATACACAACACACATACTGAGTCAAAAAAGAAAGTATAATAAACTTTGAGGAGCATTTTTTTAGTATTATCGACTTCAATCCCAAACAAATTACTGTAAATTCATATTTCGAGTCCAGCTGTATGAATTTGCATAATTTCACGTCCTTACTGTTGCCAGCGTCACGTCAGGATGTCGCAATTCAGACATTGGGTGACCTGAAAAGTTCACACATGCAGTCAATAGCGTTTATGTCCACGTTTTCCTCTTGGATGGCAAGACATCGACGGCGCATTGGCCCGATAAGTCTCTGGATGTTGCCCTGTGGTATTGCATTCCACCTCTGCTTTAGAACATTACGTAACTCGCCTAACGTCTGAAGATCATGAAGTCGTACCCGACAGTCCAGTAAATCCCAAAGATGCTCGATTGGCGACAAATTTGGCGAAAATGGGGGCCAGGGAAGAAGTTCGATGCTCTTCTCAAGAAAGTCACGACAGATACGCGCCACGTGACATCGGGTACTGTCTTGCTGGAGAAACTGCAATGCGTCGTTCGCGTGGAACAACGGAACAACTGTAGGAATTTCGTCCCTATATCGCTGTCCATTCAGAGTATCATCGATGAAGATCAACTGCGTTCGACAGTGCAAGGAAATTCCTGCCCAAGCCATTACACTACCTCCACTCTTGCAATATCATCAGCGCGCAAAAATCGTGATTCATCACTAAAAAGAATAGTGCCCCAACGCTGCTGCGTTCAACGAACACGCTGACGTACCCATTCCATTCAGACGGCACGCTGACGTTGGATAAGGATTGGTCCGTGGAATGGACGACAACTTCGGATGTCGTGTTCAGCGAGCCTGTTGCGGACAGTTTGCGCAGTGAATCTTTTGTTAGTTCTACCAGGAGTAATTACTGCTGTCCTCGTCGCCGGAAGGAAGCGATCCCGCAAGTGAGACGTCCTGATGTGTCGTTCTTGTGCAGGGGTCGTACTCGTGGTCGACCTGAACGCGGTCGGTCGGTCGGTCGGTCGGTCGGAAGTAGATCTTGGGGGTCTATACCTTACAATGAGGCGGTAAATATTGGCCACAGTGACTCCGAACTCAGCAGCGAGCTGATCTTGAGGTATCCCAGACTCATGCATACCAATGGCACGCAACCTCTCATTTTAACCTTGGCATTTTTCAAAATGTCGGATGACAAAAACTAGCGTGTTTCTCAATAACCCAGACGCTCTAGCAAAACCTAACACAAAGAGAATAGTCGGTCACTCATTCAATTTGACATTCTCGGGTAGCACGTGCTATTTTGAAATCCGTAGCAAAGGTGTATGCGGTTGGGTGGACACCAACATGCCATTAAATTCTTTGCACGACTTCTTGTCCACAAAATTACAACATTAGAACTATTGTATTTCATCCTTTTTGTTGTTTTTTTCACATTTGTTTCTATTATACTTTATTTTTTTGACTCAGAATAGTACTGTGGTTGCCGTGGATTGGTGACTTTCCGCGAGTGGGTAATATTTCCACAGACTCGTTAATATTTGATTCGAAACATTGATCAAACGAATAAACATCAAAAATGAAACGCTGAGTGCGACCCGGTGCTTCATTAATTAAAATTGTATTGATGATTTTTATTTTCTGGTAGATGATTGCGTGGACATCACAGCCCACGCATGGATTTCTACGAGTTCCTAATGACTGTACTGTATTACACTAAGTTAAAACTTGGGCCTTCACGGTGAGCGCAACTATTTGAACACATTGACAATCGGGATGAAGTGACTTACCTAAGGACGCAATGCAGTTACCTCTGGTGGAGAACAAACCATGGACCTATCAGTTTGAAGTCCAATGCCGAAACCACTAAGCTACCGTGCTATCTGGAGTTCTATATAGCATTTGGGGCAGACTTCTCCTAGGGAGCAAGTTATCCTCTAGTATTTGGAGACATCTTCTCCCAGGTGATGTCTTCACCAAAACTGTTTGGGCTGATTTTTCCGGAGCACAATTTGTTGCAGCCCATCTTATGTCATTTTAATAACATGTAATTTTGTGGTTATAGGAAGATTTATGGTTATAAGAAGAATAAAACATACATTTTTGTATTATCTTGCCCATGAGTTCCTTGTCAGTTAGCGGTTCATGTATTTAATCATTGGTATTAGTAACTGGACGATGTGACAACAACATGACCAAGTTGTGCTATCAGGGAATGTCCAAGTGAAGATTCATGATGGCTGTAACGAACATCCGCATTGATAATTATATTCCAATCTATTAAAAACACAATGTGGTATTGTATTGCATTGGACGCCGTATAAGATCTATTTTGCTAAGATTTATACAAAATAAAGCTATAAGTATAAATAATTATGGTTATCACAGGGTATTCTGTGGTGAATAATGGGACATTGCAGAGCATTCCAACTCACAAACATGTATTTATAAACAGTGCTGGGATGCTTTGCAAAAATCAAATAAGTGTTTCTAATTCCTCCTACTTCTATTTCTGGTAATTCTTATGTTTTCTTTTTACTAAGTTCCAGATTTCAATGTCCCAACTTGTTAAGATTTTTTTTTTAAATTCTGTGTCAAAATATATTTCATTAGTATTAGTAGTATTCTCCTCAGTAGCTTGAAGTACATGCTGTTAACCGAGAGGTCCTCGGTTCGAATCCAACCTGCGGTAACCACGTTGCGTCCTTGGTCAAGACACTTCACCCGCATTGCCCACGTGGGAGCACGGTGGCGTTATGTTCTAAGGCGTAGTACACGTCGAGGGTGCACTTGTCTTCAACTAATGCTAACCCTTTCTGTGTGAAGTCAGTATGTTGAGAAGCCTGACAGTTGCTTGCCGTTGCTTGGTGATTCCTCTGGATACCCCAGCTTCCTCCACCCGTATCACTGCCGCCAGGTGGTGTCCCTGGCTGTTGAAAGTGTCGTTAAACCTCAATTAATAAATAAACAGTAGTATTGGCATATACGTGTACATTAGTGGTTATAACATTAATAACACGACTTTGTCAACCCGGGATGGGTGGTCTGCTTTGTTATTCAGCATTTGTTTTTTTGCAAATTATTGGAGTGCCTACAGACACTCTCCAATAATTTTTAATAAAACAATGTTTTTTATAAACAAAATTTTATTTGCGTATGGGTGAATATGAAACATAAGGAAGGAATATGTTAGTTTTTGATACGGTACATTTATTCTATTTAAAGCCCTCGTAGTGGATTCTACAATGTAGCACTTAACCGGTTAACACTTTCCACGTTCACAGCTTAGCATACAGCTAAACAAAATCTCCATCTTGAAATAGACAAAAAGTGGGAGAAATCCCTAATTGTTTAGGGTCACTATAGCGAGTATAGGGGTCAGCAGTGGCTGATTGATGCTTACCTTTACTATCATAACTGAACCATACTGACCCTAATTTCTCCCAAGTTCTGAATTTACTTTTCTAGGATCATGTGGTGCTTTATAATTCTGTACGTGGAGAATGTATTGTCACTAAATCACTCACATAATGGAAATTCCACCCAAGCCAAAAATTAGAAATGTGTTGCAAAGCATAACAATCACGAGCAAAACTCTGAGGTCCATTGGCTGAAACATTGCTTTAGTTTTTGTCTATATGTTCAAAGTGATACTTTGGGTGATAACTCCACTCCACGGGTGATTTAGTTACAATCCACCCTTCAGGTACTGTACAAGCGGAACCTGAAACAAGCAAGAGAGAAAGTTTATACTATTGTCAAACATCCACAGAAAGTGCTTATAAAAGTGACACAAGAGAGTTAAATCATAGGGGCTCATCACCAACAATGATTTATTAATAGAATAATATTATTAGACAAGCATACACATAAAATATAACACAAGGAAATACACATAATTCCTATCTCGATTTTTCAAACAGTTAAATATTTATTCTATTCATATTCATTCATTTACTTCTACGCACTGTTTTATTGGGAAAACATTTATTTCCTAGATGATACACAATACCTGATTTTATCATATTAAAATAAAAGTTGTCAACACAACATGATTTATTGTCACTTTCACTGAAAAAGTAGATACCCGGCTTTTAGTTGTTGCACCTCATGACAAGTCGGCCCTGAACGTTTCGTCTACAAAGACCCCACTTTCTTAATAGTCACTTCAAAAAACTTGAATGAGCCGCAGAGCCGGTGTTGGAAGCAGACAGCCACTCCACCGCCCCCCCCCCCCCCACCCTCCTCCTCACAATTTGCCCAACAGTGTTGAAAATACTAAACAATTGAGTTTCAACAGTGTTCTTATAATTATCCTGGTCCATGGGTTTATAAATTAAATTGCTTGGTATTCACTCATCCTTATTACCAAAGAACTTACCTTTAGACACAGGGATTATTTGAGCCTGCATCGAAGTAGTTAATACCCCAAACTCACGCAAAAGTACACAATGTAGGCCTACTGTGCGATTTGGGCAATTTTAGGGAACTAGTAGATTACCGGAGTTAATTTGGTACTGTGGTAAATTTGGTAGATAATTTACCAGTGATCCATTAAAGAAACAGCAACACTACGTTCAGATTTAAGAATTACCAATATGTTGGAATATAAATTGAGACGTCTAGTCGGTACGAAGTAACTTTAATGAATGACAAGAATAGAGTTAATCCCAAACAAGAGCATATCAAGAGAGGTAATCAAATCACTGGAAGTGTTTACCTCGAGAACTACCCACACCCAGCAGTCGTTCTCATTACACTCCTCCCCATTTTGTGAAACTAAACTATAATTTCCTTTTCTAACAAGACCAGTAATGGTTCAAAGTAACTTTTAACATTCAAATGAATCTTGCTAGAATAAACTATAAAATTTTGTGCATAAACTTCCGTTGAGAGAGGAGTACAAATATTCTCCATTATGTAGGTTGTTTCGTTGCAATCTAATCAATAGTAAAACGTTATGTATGTACACAAACATAATTTCTCTTGTCCGATAATGACAATTAACTTAAGCCTGATTAACAAATTCAGAAGAATAGTCCTTAGACTATCAGATTGGGCTGTGACCGAAAGCTGTAACCTTCTGATCCCCGTCACTAGTTTATACAGGCGTTCACATAACCTGACTGCTTCGCATAGCGACACATAGAGGCCGAAAGCAGTGACATCCTAAGCTCAGTTTTTGGCAATTACATGTATGTACATATAACGTAAGTTTTTCTTCTGCTTTTGGAAATAAACGAGAAGAAAGTAACGAATCGCAGGCAGTTGTAAAATTTTGAATGCTAAGTTTCGAAAGAAAAAAAAGCGTGTGGGAGCAACCTGCTAAAAGAAAGAAGTGGTTAAAATCTAAGTGTCATTATGACTCATGAAAACGCAACTACTCTTAGTGTTCGTGCAAGCATAATGGATGCAAATGTGCAGTGTAACACATGTATTACATGTACTCTTTCCATAAGCATACACACAATATATACTGTTATTGTGATGTTGCCAATGGATATAAGATCAATTGTGATATAAAGTACATAACCTCCAATCACAACTGAATCAAATATTTTTAGGTAGCATTTTACTACAATACTAGAAGCAGAATGATATGTTTGAAAGGAGTTATTGCAAATTTTGCACATTTTAAATAATGTGCACACAGGACATATTGCCATTATCTCGGTACAGTATATCAAAAGGTAACTTGTTTTCTGATTATAGTTATCAGAACACAAGCAGACATCCTTCGACACAGATTCGGGCTTCGAGAGTATTAAATGGAAAGTATTTTTGAAATCGTCGTGAAACTGACGAAATGGTGCCGTCGATTTGAATTTTGACAAATTGATTTCCATGTCAGTAACATTTATTTTGCAAATTCAGCAACAATGGGTGCTACGGTGTGGAACAATTATTGTGTCAGCTATAACCTACCACAAAATTTTTTCCACTTAATTTGAGACATCCATTGTCACCACATTTGCGGAATCAGTACAGCAACTTGCAGACTGTTAACATCTGAATTCCCCATACGTTGAGGTATCAGATAACCTCTTGCAGGAATCCATAGCTGTCTGTTTTAAACATCAAACCACTGCGGGGTTCAGTGTCGATACCATCACTCCAAGCCATATAAGGAAGTGTACTTTCCAAATGAGAAGATCACAGTTCTTGCCGTCCGTCTTTCAATTCGGCATGTCTGTTTTTAACAGACATTGAATTGTCTTCGCAGGTGACTACACTAAAATCTCTCCTGACCTGGCTTCTCAGAGAAGCAGAACAGACGTTTTGAGACCTCTTCGGTTGAAGCTGTTGCTTTAGTGAAATGAAAATACTCACTGACGATATATCTTGAGTGATGCCTTTAACATTATTAAAAATTTCATCACATCCAAACTCATTTGATAAAAGCGCCGATGGTTTAATTATTGTGCCCATAAAGGAAAGGTCCGTAGGTTGAGAAGTCCAACGCTTTGTCACTTCGTCGATCTCCCTGTAGGATTTGCCTTCGTGTGCTGGATTCTGCTTTCCCTCCTCTTTTCTAGCAGAGATAATTTCAGCTTTTTAAATTCCTTATTTTCTGAAGGAGAGGCGCCATCAAGCTGGAGAGTTTTCAAGCAGTTCGCTGAAAAGTCTTCAGGTGAATGGAACCTTTTACTTTTTCTTGAATTTTGGCATATAGTTTTTCTCCTTTGTTGATTTGTGCATCTTCGCTTTGTTTTAGATGAGCTCTGTTTCTTCCCTGTGTCCAGTGCAGTTGGATTATACACACCACCTGGTGGTATAACAGCTCACACGCGAACAAAAAAATGCATCATCGGAAGACGCAACCGTGATTCGCTGGGATTTTCTATTCTCCTGTCGAGATCGCTGATCTGTGGTATGGGGGTTAAATTGTTTTTCGCTTCCACCCCCCTGTTTTTGTTTACTCTCTCTCGACTTTTTTCTTGGCTTTTCATTACCGGCAGCAGGAGAAGATTCTTTGTTGATGGTTCTGCCAGAGCTGCCCCTGCCTTTGCTTAATAAAACATTGGCGTTATCGCTGTTGTTGATAGTGTTGTTTTCAGTCTTGTTGCAGCTTGCTTGTTTATTTATTACAAAATCAAACACGGTTTGCAACATTTTCTGTAAAGTATTAATATTCTCCAAAATGTTTGCTTGAAAATCTTTTTTCTCACAATGTGACCTGATGGAATGATCTGGCTGCTGGAGTGTTTGAGTTTGAGCTGTTCGATGATTGGCTTTGACCTGACCACTCTCCCAAGATGATGATTTATCTTCCCTCAGATCAGTATAACTTGATTTCGGTGGTTCTTTTTTGGTTGAAGATGCGTCGTCATTTTCAATGCAGTCCGATCTCAGAGTAAGTTTCTTCTCTGATGCTAAATCCATCAGTGTTGATAAACTCGTACCATTAAGTTTCAGCAAATCAGCCATGGGCTCTTCTGAAATTCACCAGTTTCTGAGCCTGACGCTGATCAATATATTTCAGTTCTTGTAACTGCTCGGCAGTGGCAGTTTGAACGTTAAGACGTCCCATGATAAAATATTTGTAGTTATTATTACAACGCGAAAATGTTTGATTAAATGATGGCAAAAATACGAACAAGAAGCAATGATGACCTCTCTGTTCAGCTTTGCACAGTGATCATTCACTCAAACAATACTTCACGAAAAACTCCCGTGAAATCATCCCACGAAATTCCGAGTGAGAAAATAAAACAAAAAAGAAAGAATACACTTTCCTCGCTTCCTTCTTTTTACGGCAACGCCAGTGTGGTAAATGTGGTAGATAATTTATCCTGTCGGCGACGCCAGTGTGGTAAATTTGGTAGATAATTGACCCTGTCGGCGACGCCAGTGTGGTAAATTTGGTAAATAATTTACCAGTGATCCATTAAAGAAACACCAACACTACGTTCAGATTTAAGAATTACCAATATGCAGGAATCTAAACTGAAACGTCCAGTCAGTACGAAGTAACTTTAATGAATGACAAGAATAGAGTTAATCTCAAACAAGAGCATATCACGGGAGATAATCAAACCACTGGAAGTGTTTACCTCGAGAAATACCCACATCCAGCAGTCGTTCTCACTACAGTACATCGTTTGTTCACTGGTGCACTTGCGTTTTTCTGGATTAGAGTTTCAAGAATACCACTTACATTTCTCCCCCTCCCCTTCCAAGTTAGACCAATGCATGGCCCCTCACTTTTAACTGCAACACAAAATAAGAGTCACCCCTGTTACACAATTTCCCGGCTGTCTTAGTTCAGATGCCACTTAAAATCACACCTTGTTGCAGTATATTCTTCTGTAACATGGATGGAAAAGTATTCGTTACTAGTAAGGGCTCAATATTCTTTTTCTTCTCTAAACGTATTTTCACCGATTATTTATTTGTCAATTTCTTCATATGGGTTATTTATTCAAGGAAACGCTCATTAGTGAACATCAAATCGTGTCCGATAATTTTCCAGATAGCCGAAGACAGTTATCCAAACAAAACTACCAATCAGAGGAGGGTAAATATACTTACCTCATAACGACAAACAAACGGAACATAATATTGGCTTTTCTGGCTTGAGGGTATTTGTACTGGACACACAAGCAAGTAGGATACTCTCACTTGCCTAATAACAGTGTCAACACCATTATTAATTTTGAAGAAAAAATATCTGCAATCACTATTATTTGACTGTGAGGAATACATGTAGCGAGAAAATACCATCACTATTGTTACTTCCAGTTAAATATCCTGACAATCACTATCAAACATCCATCACTATTATTGGACAGGTACATATAGAGTAAATTGTCTTATTCAATGGCAGGTGCAGACTGGCAGATTATTCCAAACAGATTGGTAATCACCTTTCTTCAATCAGAGGTCAGTCATGCTTACCTATCTGTCAACCTTAAGCTCACTGATGACTCTTAACATTCACTGATGTGCATTTTTCTGCTGAGCATTCTTTCAGTAGGAAAACTCTGGTGGGGTGGGGTGTGGGTGCTCATATTTTATGTTGCAGTTAAAACCGAAAGGCTGCACATTAGTTTTAACTTCGAATAGGAGGTAGAGGGCACTAAAATGCTAGAGGTTTCTTTTTACACTTGTACAGAACATCATGTAACAATTTATAACCTCCAGAGTGTTTGGGGGCACAGTGGTACTGTGTACTAAGGAAATCTGCTTTGATGTTATGTTTTCAACCAATGCTAACCCAGCATGTGCAGAGTTAGTACTTTGAGAGTCCGGCAGTTGCTCGCCACTATCCGGTGGTTCTTTCCGGGTACTCATACTTCCTACTAAACTTCCACTGATAACCTGACCTTGTGCGCGTTAGTCTTTGGATTTTGAAAATGGAAGGCCCACTGTATACTGCTCGCAATCATTTGAGGTTAACCCTTTATCCAACGAATCGCCCGCATCCGCCCGCGTAATATGCAAATTCAGCAGCTGAACAAATATTATTTTTCGAAAAATTTCAACAAAACCATATCATGTGACCCCTCTTTGGAATGATATTTAAAATAATAAATTTTGAAATCGCCTGCGTTGGGTAAAGGGTTAAGCATGCAGTTGTTGAGTACTGGAATAGGGCAAGTGTTTTCAAGAAATACATCTCCACAGCGTTCACTCCACTGATGTACAGATGTACAGAAGTTAGTTCAAATGAAGTGTCATTGACACTGCAGCTCAACTTGTCCAAGAACGGACTGGACTAATTTGAAGGATCCAGTAACGCCAAGCCAGTCACTCAGTTGTCCACAGAAAAGACATCACACCAAAGCTACACATGAAATGGGGTGATGTGAGGCAGCCTGTTCGGTGTAAATTTGTAAAATATAGGGTGAGAGGTGCGGCCTGTAGGGTGTGCATGTGCTAATGGATTGTTGACAATTTATATGTCAAATCTAAGATGGCTACTGTTGGCCATGCTTTTCAACAAAATTCAGAAAAAGTGAAAGTTTCCATCTTGACATCACGTCAAATGTACATATGAAATTCAAGAAAGATTGTATGAGAGATGCAGCCTGTAGAGTGTGCTAACAGAATTGATAATTTTGATTCCAAATCTAAGATGACCACTGGGCCCCGGCAGCCATGTTTTTCAACGGAATTCATAATAATGATACGTGTAGCTCCCGTCTAGACATTGCACCAGAGTCAGATATGAAATTTAGGACTGATTGGGTGAGAGCTTCGGCCTGTAGTGTGTGCTAAAGGAATTGCGGGACAATTTATATTCAAATCCAAGATTGCCACTGGCGGCCATGTTTTTTCAATGAAATTTGGAAATTTGATAGCTCTCGTCTAGACATTGCCCCAAGGCCACATATGAAACTTGGATCTGATTGGGTGAGAGCTGCGGCTTGTAGCGTGTGCGAAAAGAATTGTTGACTGAGAGAGGAACGTACGGACAAACGGAACGCAACCCAGCCCAATAGCTAATACCTGACGTTGTCAAGCTGAGCTAAAAATATTACTCATTTTTTCCAGTAGGCTTTTCGCAGCAATAATCAAATTTATTCCAGTAAGGTATGATACTGCTGTTCCAATGTGAATGACATAATTATCCACAGAAAGCATTAGAAAAGGGACAGTAAGAAGCATTACTGTGAATGAGATAATTATCCACAGAATGCATGAGAAAAGGGACAGTGAGAAGCATTACTGTGAATGCGATAATTATCCACAGAATGCATGAGAAAAGGGACAGTGAGAAGCATTACTGTGAATCAGATAATTATCCACAGGATGCAAGAGAAAATGGACAGTGAGAAGCATTACTATGAATGAGATAATTATCCACAGAAATCATGAGAAAGGGGAAGTGAGAAGCATTACTGTGAATGAGATAACGATCCACAGGATGCATGAGAAAAGGGACAGTGAGAAGCATAACTGGAAATGAGATAATTATCCACAGGATGCATGGGAAAATGGACAGTGGGATGCATTACTGTGAATGAGATAATTACCCACAGAAAGCATGAGAAAAGGGACAGTAAGAAGCATTACTGTGAATGAGATAACGATCCACAGGATGCATGAGAAAAGGGACAGTGAGAAGCATTACTGGGAATGAGATAATTATCCAAAGGATGCATGAGAAAAGGGACAGTGGGAAGCATTACTGCGAATGAGGTAATTATCCAGAGAAATCATGAGAAAGAGGCAGTGAGATGCATTACTGTGAATGAGATAATTATCCACAGGATGCATGAGAAAAGGGACAGTGAGATGCATTACTGTGAATGAGATAATTATCCACAGGATGCATGAGAAAAGGGACAGTAAGAAGCATTACTGTGAATGAGATAACGATCCACAGAATGCATGAGAAAAGGGACTGTGAGAAGCATTACTGTGAATAAGATAATTATACGCATAATGCATGAGAAAAGGGACAGCGAGAAGCATTACTGTGAATGAGATAATTATCCACATAATGCATGAGAAAAGGGACTGTGAGAAGCATTACTGTGAATAAGATAATTATCCGCATAATGCATGAGAAAAGGGACAGTGAGAAGCATTACTGTGAATGAGATAATTATCCACAGGATGCATGAGAAAAGGGACAGTGAGAAGCATTACTGTGAATCAGATAAGTATCCACAGAACGCATAATAAAAGGGACAGTGAGAAGCATTATGGTGAATGAGATAATTATCCACAGGATGCATGAGAAAAGGGTCAGTGAGAAGCTTTACTGCGAATGAGATAATTATCCGCATAATGCATGAGAAAAGGGACAGTAAGAAGCATTACTGTGAATGAGATAATTATCCACAGGGTGCATGAGAAAAGCGACAGTGAGAAGCTTTACTGTGAATGAGATAATTATCCATAGAATACTTGAGAAAAGGGACAGTGAGAAGCATTACTGTGAATGAGATAATTATCCACAGAATACATGAAAAAAGGGGCAGTGAGAAGAATTACTGTGAATGAAATAATTATCCACAGGATGCATGAGAAAAGGGACAGTGAGAAGCATTACCGTGAATGAGATAATTATCCACAGAATGCACGAGAAAAGGGACAATGAGAAGCATTACTGTGAATGAGATGATTATCCACAGGATGCATGAGAAAAGGGGCAGTGAGAAGCATTAGTATGAATGAGATAATTATCCACTGCATGCGTGAGAAAAGGGACAGTGAGAAGCATTAGTGTGAATGAGATAATTATCGACTACATGCGTGAGAAAAGGGACAGTGAGAAGCATTAGTGTGAATGAGATAATTATCCACTGCATGCGTGAGAAAACGGACAGTGAGAAGCATTTCTGGCCTTTGAAGTTTTGTTGAATTACGTTGTTTACCTATCAGTTCTCAGAAAGTGAAGTTTGTTGATTAGTTAGGAGTCTTGGAATGCTACTACAAATTTATATCTTATTGTCCCTCATTGGAAGGAGCTCGACAAGTTCATTGCATTGGTGGTGTTGAAATGTATGTACTGCTCAATTTGTATGTTATGCAACGTATGCTGTCGATTCGTTAGAGAAGGGTTAATCGCTTCCTGGGTGGAACTGAAGTGCGCTGTTGTCTACTTACAAAAAATGCAGATGTGATGATGTGCAAGAGCGATATCTTGCCTGAAATCTGAAAGACTTGGTATTGGTAAGCCAATAATTTCCTAACATTGCACAATAGATATACATTGTGGTCCTCCTGCATTATTCTGCATACTCAGTCATTTACTATTTTCAACATTGTTGTTCAAAAAGTGATGGGGGCGCCTACCTCCAACCCTGACTGCCTAGTTCCTTAAAACATCGGAAATGTCTATTAAGAATTTAGTGTCTTCAGGAGCAAAATGTTCCGGGCCAACTCGACTTGGTAGAAAAATGCCTGTGTACTTTGGGAAAAGAGCCAGTGCCTCTGGAATTGGGAAAATTTTGCATCATGAAGGTCCAAACTGGAAAATCAAATTTCTGTGTTTTTCAAAAGTACATACAGTTAAAACTAGAAGTCCTGTCACGAATAGCGCGCTTATCTAGGTTTAATTGCGCGTGGGAATTGCGAGCAAATGCCATATCGAATGGCATCCAAAGCACGTCAGGTTCTCCTGGTTACCCATAGCAAACACATGCAATGTTTCTGCCAATGGACCTCCGGGTTACCTGGAGGTCCATTGGCTGAAACATTGCTTGTGCACAGGCCATATGTACAGAATTTGATAGCTTTACTTTGGCCATAACGCGCACATTAACGCGCGTATAAACGTGCTATTTGTGCGCATTTCATGACAGGACTTCTTGTTTTAACTGTATAAATGATGATTTTGATTGATATTTGTTGTCAGATGTATCAGATGTCATGATGTTAGGAATTGACAAAACTTTCAACAGTTCGTTGTTTTGATCAGAAAAAAATACTTAATTATCATAAAAAATTTCAGTGGTTTAGAACAGGAGAATGGAAAGCCAATCTGGCGATGGATGGGAAAGGGCTCTTGTTGTCCCCCTGGTGCTGGCTCGGATTACCACTACTTGGGGATGTGGCTATGAGATGAAACATCTAAAAGCCAAGCTTACAGAACTGACAAAGAGTTTTTTTTCCGAATGAAAGTGACGATTGGTCATACTTTGCAGTGTGCAAAATTTCAGAAATGACTATAACCGACTGACCATTCACATGGTTTCAGGCTGGCTAACTGAATGTTGGTCTACGTACAAATTCCCGGGAAGCTGTTTTTTATCATTAACAAGTATTACCCTATTGCGTGGGATTGAAATATATATAGCCTCTCAAGCCAAAACTCTAAAAATCTATGAGGGTGCCAGAAAGAGTGGTTAAGTTACTTAGATTTTAACTTTCAAGATGCAATATTTGGTAGCCGGTTATCCGTTCCCATAGATTTAAATTTGCCTAACTACCATCATCATGACACCATGTGAACGAAACGTGCATTCTCGTAAAAGTTAGCGCTCTGCTTTGTTCACTGCTTTCATTTTAATATGATAAAATCATATGATAAAATCATGTGTTTCATCTGCAAAACAGAACTTTTACCCATGAAAATGGTGCCCAAAAGTCAAGGAATGGACATAAATAGATTATATTCAGAAGAGTTCGAAAAACTGAGGTAGGAATTCCGTGTCGTCCCTTGTGTCATATTATAGTATTCATCATGTGCGGTTTCCAATTATCCTTGTCAATTAATACTGCAGTGAGTCTGCGCACATACTGTACGTGGAGAGTGAATTGTAACTAAATCACCCACGGAGTGGAGTTTTCACCCAAACTATAACTTTCAAATTGTGTATATATCGACTAAAAACACAAGCAATGTTTCAGCCAATGGGCCTCCGTGTTTAACCCGGAGGACCATTGGCTGAAACTTTGCTTGTGCTTGTTATGCTTTGCAACAAATTTGCAATTATTCCTTGGGTGGAGTCTTCACTCCTCGGGTGATTTAGTGATAATACACTCTCCACGTACTGAAGGTGATACAGGTACGTATCCATGTTTTCTATACTTTTTCTATATACCATGCAACAGAGTTTGGGATGCCATCTGGTGGCGTGGCTCTCCTACTGATAAATAATCCGGAATCATTGCAACGGATATTTAATTGTTTGTGGTTTATCAAAAGAAATTATGTAAAATATATTGTCGCAGAATGCTGAAAACTATGACAAATATTTAAATAGTGAAGTGATTTTCGAAGTTAGGTAGTTGTTGGCGAGTTAGGTATTGTTTGAATCTTCGAAGTGTCAATGCCATCCATTGCCGTTTCCACAGATTCAAAGCCCAGTTTCAGTTCTAAATGAGAACGTACACTCTACAAGTTGTTCACAACGAATACAAAAAATAAAATAAAACACGTGATTTATTGACACTTTTAGTGGGACTTTTTCATTTGTGGGGAACTTAGAACGATTTCATTAGCAACAGCCGGAGTTCGGATGAATTCAAGTTATGTTGACGTACGATCCGTGGAAATCTTCGTTCTCAAAACACGGGCATGCCGACTTGCAGTAAAATTTTACAGAAACAGACATGCAATCGAACAGCGATATTCATTTCTTTTCTAGAGTTTTCCTTCACAAGTCCACTGGCTCCAGACTATGAACTATTTTTACCAGTAATACAAGACAATGTCAGTTTAAAACTGTCCGAATTACAGTGTAGCCGCCCGCCAATTTTGTGATCCGACGGGTTCTCCTAAATACCAGAACCACACAGAACTCCCGTTTAAATTACACTTTCTGGGTGTTTTGGCAAAAATTGATTTTTTTCTTGGATGCTTCAGTTTAGGCTTTGCGACCAAAATAGAACCTGAATTCATCTTCAAACTAGTCAATGTCGCCTTCGTCTGACCAAGATCTGGTGGTGGGAATTTTGATATTTAGTATTTTTCTCAAAAAATGACGAAAAAGCCAAAATATCAACCTCTCCAGAGCCGCCCCCTAAATAACATTTGCACACTGTCACTGATTCCAGAGAAAGTATCTCATTTCTACTAATTCTAGCGTGTTTTAGCATTCAAAAGGAAACTGAAATTGAATTTATTACAAAATGTGTGACAGCATTTCTCTCTGTCCATTCATCAGGGAATTGCACCTTGGACAATTCGTACCTTTTGTTGGTTCATTCGTACCCCAATGTCTGGATAATTCGTACCTTTTCCCGGGACAATTCGAACCTTCTGTCTGGACGATTCGTACCCCTCCTCTGGACATTATCCGACAGTTCGTACCCCCTCTGGACAATTCGTACCCTCTTCTGCAAATTCATACCCTGCTTAATTAACCCCCGCTGAAAAAATATACATGGAGATGGGGGATCGGGAAGGATAATAAACTTGGAGAAAGATTAAAAAGGCGATGTCTTTTGTATTATTTTAAAAAGACACAGAATATCAAATTTCATGACTAAAAGTAAAAAGCAAGTACAGACACTTAAAAGATTCAAAGACACGATGGCAAAAAGAAAATGCCATATTGAGGGAGCTTAGAATTAAATTAATTAAATTATTAAGGCAGCACGCTCTATTTCTTATTATTCGGGGCGTCATAAAATTATTTATTGTTTGATCTTCATCAATTTAAAGAATTATTGTGGCTAGTAGTGAAGGCGGGCACTCTGATGACAAGCATTTAACACTGAATTCCCCATACCCCAATATGGGCACTTGAGGTACAAAATTAACATAGGATTCTCCATAGGGACTTGTCCCTCAAGTGCCCATTTTTGTACCCAGTGCCCACATTGGAGGGAAAAAAAAGGATTTTAATTTTTTTTTTTCCTCCAGATGGGTCACTCTGGGTACAAAAATGGGCACTTGAGGAACAAGTCCCTATGGCGAATCCTATGTTAATGTTGTCCCTCGAGTGCCCATATTGGGGTATGGGGAATTCAGTGTTAAATGCTTGTCTCCAGAGTGCCCATCACGGCGTAGAAGTGCCCCCATTGGGGTATGGGGAATTCTGTATTAAATGCTTGTCTCCAGAACGCCCATCACGGGGTAAAAGAGCCCCCATTGGGGTATGGGGAATTCAGTGTTAAATGCTTATGCCTATAGTGCCCACCCTGGGGTAAAAGTCCCCTTCCAATCACTAAATATTTGCCTGTTTATTAATCAATCTCTCCATACTTTAAACCGTATAACACTTTACTGTATGGAAGGATTGGTTGATAAACATACAATCTCTCACCCACAGTGAAACTAGACTTGTTAAAATACGGAACATATGTACACAGAAACCTAATTTATGGCATTGTTATTCCGTTAACATAACAGACGGGCATTCAAAGAACCGCTAAGTCAGCAAAGGGATAAAAAATGTGTTTAGTTTAAATGCGCAAAAATTATTTTTTACCTTGACGTCCGATTTTCATGCAACAAAAAGGCGCAAACGCAGAGGAAGCAATATTTAAAAAATACGCGAATGTCTTATAGTCCGATACGACTCAGATGGAAATGTGTCTTACAGTCAATTTGTAAGACAAATTTCACAAAAATATTTCTCTCGTATTCCATTCATATACATTTTTTCAAACACATGTTTTAATAATTCACTAAATGCAACTGTGGAGAAAAAATCCCGTGCTCGTTCAAGGAAGCGTAATTGCAGACTGATTGTTTTAGCGACAGAAAAAACATATTACATGTTTTTTCAATAATTCACTGAATGCACCCTTTGCATTGTCTTACATTCGCGTATTTGTAATTTAGTGATCTCCACAAAATAGCATTAGATATTACACTGACATTAACCCCCGAGAAAAAAAAATTCATTTTACACTACAAAACATACAGTGAATGAAATATGTTTTGTAGTGTAAAATGTTTTCATTGTAGCACAAAAAAAAATAGAATAGCTTTCCTCTACCCAAACTGAAAAACGCAATTTCTCTTAACTTTTATACCTGTATTGAATTCGTAACAGTTGTTTTTAAACGTCTGTTACAAATTCAGAAAAAAAGCGTAATTCTGAGATATCGTTCTGAAAACTAACAAATCTTAACCGCATTGAAACAATTACTAACAACTTGTCTTTCAATGTGACGAATAAAACATTTATCCTGATATTACAGAGAGAGCATACAAGACAGTTAAAAATTTGTTAAAGTTTTAATTTCGCTATTATATGTACTTAACACTGATGCTAGTCAGAATAATTTACTATTTCCACAGATGCTTTTTACGACACTATGTCAGCCTTTCCCTCCAAATTATTTTACCATTATTGTACCATCTAAGTGTGGAAAGGCGGTGAACAATACTCATTGCGTATCCAATGAGTATTTCATCACCCACCATCTGACCAGTGGTGGAAAAGGCGCGTGAAATACTCATTGTATTATTTTCTGGCGGCTTTTGCTCTCCCCTAAATGACTGTAAATACACTTTGGCGGGCTCATAACCACAATTTTCTTATCGCTATCCATGAAACTTGAAACATCTATTGAAATAGAACTTCCACCACAAGATTATAGGTGTAATGGGGGGAAAAACAATGATCACGCTGTTATCCCAAGAAAATAATCTGTGGCAATAAGCAAGACAGTCCGAGGGTTGAGATGTCTTTTTGTTACTTTTCAAATGCTTTGATAGTTGACAGTTGCTGTTATGCCGTTTCCAGAGGCAGTGAATCACAAACTACCCCTTTTCAGACACACCATTGTCTCAAACTTTCGTTATACAATGCACATCACCATATTCATTCATTCATTTTTTAAAATTTTTTGTTATTTTCTTTGTGTTTTAATCTAAAATCACGGACAAATAATAAATAATTGGATTTTTTCCCAATTATTTGTACGTCGTGTTTTGGTGGGTCACGACCGGTGGTTGTATAATCCACCAACCTCCCCAAGGAAAGTGAAAAAATTATTTGAATTTTTAGGTGAAATTTAGTGATACATCCTGTTACCTACAATGATGTTCTGAGTAAAAAATCTATGGCGTCTGTCATTTTTTCCGACTGGAGTGACAGTTATGGATAAGACTTTCCTCTGTTGGGGCCACAAAATGATTTCAGCGAAAGTATAAATAGGTGGGGCTCACAGTTTGGGACACACATGCTTTGGAGTTAACAAGACTGAAAGGCGTGAGTTTGATCTCCTCTGATGAATAAAAAAAGATGAAGCGGTCATTAGTAGCCAACACTGATTCAGATGATAGCGATATAGAAGATGTTGGAAGCAGCAAGAAACAGAGGTTGACTGAATATGCTAAGAATACAAACTCCATACGGAGATTGTATTCTATTCACCCTAAGTTATTGCGGCAATCCAGAAAATTTTACTCAGAATCCCATGTATGTGAAGTGACTTTGAATCACTTCGATGTCAACAATCCATTTGAGTTTCTAAGTAAAATGTTTGATTCATTGGTGGAAGATGTGAAAAAGGAATGTCATATACAAGACAACGACCCCATGAGGATATCCATCCATCATCCGGGTCTTGAGGTAGGTATTTTTGTTCCTTTAACAAAGGCTGTGGGGGTAAATGGTAAAACAGTGTTAGATGAAATTGAAAAAGTTATTCAATCAAATGAGAAATTTACTATCCATGATTGTAAATTATCTTTAGAAATAGCACACACTTCACTACCACAATGGTCGGGGCGAAATGCACCCATTTCATTTGCATCTGTTGGTAAAATGGTTAAAAGTAAACAGAGTATTGTTGAAATTAAAAACGTCAATGATTCTATATGTTTTGCACGTGCCACTGTAGTGGGAAAATGCCACGTTGATAAAGATAATTCAGAACTTTGGGAGAAGAAATGGGACAAAATAAAAAGATCCAACAGACCGATACAAGAAATTGAGGCAAAGGCATTAATGGACAAAGCAGGTCTTGATTATAATACACCTTTTGGATATGAAGAATATTGTACAATTCAAGGGGTACTCTCTCCAGAGTACGTAATTAAAATCCACCCACAATTTGTCAAAGAAAAATTCCTATTTGAACCGCCACAAACTACAAAAGAGAGTAAAGTTATTCATATCTATTACCATGACCGTCATTTCGACACCATCACAACAATTACAGGGTTTTTAGGATGTAGTTACTATTGTGAATATTGCAATGTAGGCTATAATAGCAGAGAACGCCATAGATGCCCCAAAGGCTGTGTTTGCTATTATCCACTGTCATGTACACCTGAACATTCTGTTCATTGTTACACTTGTAATAGAGATTTTGTAAATTCATCTTGTTATAAAAATCACACAACTCTATTACAGAACCAAGAAAAAAACATTTGTCAATTAGTCAAGAAATGTCTATCATGTAAAATGCAAATATATTCAGGGAAAGGGGAACACATCTGCGACGGGGTTAAGAAATGTAAATATTGCCATCAATTAGTCAAAAGCGAACATTATTGTTTCATTCCAAAATATAAACCACCCAAGAAAGACAAAATGCCGAAAGTACCCTTCGTGTTTTATGATTTTGAAAGAACTCATTACTCAGGTCTCCACACCCCGAATTATTGCGTTGCACACCGTGCATATGGGGAATGTATTTGCAAACCTATAGATCAAGAATGTATTTTCTGTGACAAAGTTGGAAAAAGGGAACATATTTTTAAAGGAGAATCTACTTTGAGTGATTTTTGCAATTGGCTTTTCAGTAAGGAACATTTAGATACAACAGCTATTGCTCATAATTCAAGAGGGTTTGATGCACAATTTATCTTAAGGCATCTCATGGAAACTGCTACATCAAAACCCGATGTCATCATGAATGGAAACAAAATTATTTCTCTGAAAGCTTGTGGTGTTTGACTCATCGATTCATTGAGTTTCCTTTCTATGAGATTGGCACAATTCCCTAAAACATTTGGTTTAAGTGAACTAGCAAAAGGTTATTTTCCTCATCTGGCAAACACAAAATCATATCAAAACTACATTGGACCTTATTTAGATGCAACATTGTACATGTCTGAGTCTATGTCTCCCCCAGTCAGGGAAGATTTTATTAAATGGTACAATCAAAAATTTACTAGTAATGCTACTTTCAATTTTGCCAAAGAAATGGACATGTACTGTAAGTTAGATGTGGATATATTACATAGAGGGTGTGGGGAATTCAGAAGACAATTTATTGAATGTGATGGGATAGATCCTTTCTGGGAGGCTGTAACTTTAGCTAATGCTTGTAATAAATCTTGGCGAAAAAATTCAATGCCGGAAAACAAAGTTGGTCTCATTTCAGACATGGGGTATACTACTGCCGTTAGATATTCCATGAAAGCCATTAGATACTTACAGCTACTAGCACAAGAAGAAGGCATACACATACGACATGCACTAAATCGTGGAGAAATAAAAATTGGAAATTATTATGTAGATGGTTTTCACAAAGAGACAAATACAATCTATGAATTTTATGGATGTATGTGGCATGGATGTGAAACTTGCTATCCTGTCAGATTTGAGAAAAATCCAATCAATTCACAATTCTATCAATCTCCGTACAACAAAACCCAATCATGCATTAAACATTTCAAATCATTAGGGTATGTAGGCTGGGAATACGAATTGGATCATCTATGCAAATCAGACCCTGAAGTTCAAGCCTCTTTAGATACATTTATCCCAAACATGGACCCAATTAAACCACGAGAAGCATTATTTGGCAGGAGAACAAATGCCATTAAATTACACTACAAAATTGACGAAAACACAGACACAGAAATTAAATATATAGATATCTGTTCACTTTACCCATATGTAAACAAACACAGGGAATATCCTGTGGGACATCCAGATATACTCACAAAGGAAAACACAGACACTGGCAAAATAAGCCAATACAGAGGTCTCATTAAATGTAAAGTTTTACCACCTCAAAATCTTTTTTGCCAGTTTTACCTATTCATTGTAATAAGAAAATGACATTCACACTTTGTAAAATGTGAGGAGAACACGAATTAGATCACTGTAAACACACACCAGCACAACGTGCACTTGTGGGTACATGGACATCTGTTGAACTTTGCAAAGCATTAGATTTGGGGTACACTCTTCGTGACACTTATCAGATTTGGCATTGGGATGAATGGTCTTCAGAGATTTACAAATATTATGTGAACAAATATTTAAAAATGAAACAAGAAGCTGGTGGGTTTCCAGATTGGGTGAAAACAGAAACAGACAAAAAAAAATATAAACGATTATGCACAGATTGAAAATATCTATTTAGAAAAAGTTGAAAAAAAAACAGGAAAAAGATCAGTTGCCAAAACCATGTTAAATTGGCTCTGGGGAAAAATGCACAAAACAATATAAAACTAAAACAAAATACATAAATGAACTATCAGAAGATTTTGTAATAATACAGAACAAAGACAAAATTGTGAAGAATGTGGAATTTTTTTACCCTGACCAGTTTGTTTTACTAAACTACATTGACGCTACAGATGTTTACAGTCCACACAATTCAGCCAATGTTGTTGTAGCTTCATTTGTCACAACCTATGCATGTATGGAATTATATAAAGTTTTAGAACAATTTGGAACACAAGTTTTATATTTTGATACAGACAGTTGTATCTACATACATAAACCATCACTTTCGAATCCAGAAATAGTAAATAGTAGATTAGGGCAGTGGACAGATGAACACCCAGGGGCAAAAGCACAGGGTTTGTGGGTTTAGGTCTGAAAATTTATGGATACAGATATATTAAAGATGGAGAAATACACACCACTTGTAAAGTTAAGGGTATCACATTAAATTACATGACATCACAAAAAGTTAATTTTGAAAGCATGATTGAGTGTGCACGAGACAGAGAGAATTACAAATTAAACATTGAATATACACATAGCATTAAATGTAACAAAGATAGACAAGTCACAAGTGAAGCACAAAGCAAAACATTCAGATCTGTTTACACAAAACGTTTTGTTGTCGGTAAATATGACACACTCCCCTATGGGTATAAGATATAAAGATTTGTCACAAAACTTATTTCGACTTTGAACAGGGAGCAGGGAAGATGTCTCTATCACTTAATCCTACATATCATATATACTTATCAGAGTTAAGAAGACTTTAGAGTTTTAGTATGACTACAAATCCTGTTTTACAATCCAAGAAAGAAGATTTAGCTGAAGCTGGGTTTTTCTATGTAGGAGATGGTAAAGTAAAATGTTTTGTATGTGGACAAGGTTTAATGAATTGGGAAGAAAAAGATATTCCTTTACAAGAACATGTTAAGTGGTCACCAAATTGTTCTTATATTCAAGTGATAAGAAATTGTCAATTATATAAACCACCAACATGTATGCAAACACCTCCAGATAAAATATTATCAGTAATGGATTATGGATTCACTTTAAATCAAATATTTTCAACAATGAAAAAATATGACAAGTGTCTAGATGATTTTCCAGATTCTAAATCTTTATTGGCACTCATGGTACTAGATGATCAAAGAACAACATTTAGTACCATAATTACAAGAAAAACTTCAGGACAATTCAAAACTAAGTTAGACAAAATGTTTACAGATAATGTAGAAAATGATTTTCCTAACTGTCCTGATGAACAGAGTACATGGTGTAATGTAATACCTGATGCACAGAGTACATCAGAACAGACAAAAGTATCATAAGTTTGATTTCAACCAGCACCAGTAAGACATATCTTAGAAAACAAGATCACATGTAAGGCATTATTATATGCATTTCAAATGATCACTCCTGGCTATCTAACAATAACAAAATAATTTATTCATAATCAATTGGAAAAAGATGAAATGTATGGGGAATTTTGTAATGCATTACAAATCATGAATGCTTTTTACAAAGATAATGTAGAAAATATTCGGTCAAGAGTTACGTGGGATTTTATTATTTATGATGAACAAATCATGAATTATTTATATAGACAATGTATGCCACAAATAGTTCAGAGTTCTTCAGAAACTATATTTGAATTAAATGCGCCCTTAAAAGAAAACCCACTCATAGAATTGAAGAAGCTATGGAAACAGAAAGTATATAATTTAGTGTTTTGACAACACCTTCTCACAAAAATATAATGGCATCAAGTGAATGTTTATTGTTTCACCACCCTTGTAATATCTTTATTTTAGGGCCTAGTGGTTCAGGAAAAACAGAATTTGTCAAAACGCTTATTGATATGAAACAGGACTTATTTCAAATTCCCCCACAAAAAAAAAATCATCTGGAGTTATAAAGAATGGCAAAATACATATACTTTACTTAAAGAGAGTGAAGATATTCAATTCATAGAAGGCATCCCTGATGATGAATATGAAATTGTTAGCGACGTCACTATTCCAAATCTTGTACAGTTAAAATTAGAAGTCCTGTCATGAAATGCGCACAAATAGCACGTCGATTAGCGCGTTAATCAACGCGTTATGACCATACTAAGGCTATCAAATTCTGTACATATGGCCTGTGCACCAGCAATGTTTCAGCCAATGGACCTCCGGGTAACCCGCAGGTCCATTGGCAGAAACATTGCCGGTGTTTGCTATGAATAACCAGAAGAACCTGTCGTGCTTTGGTTGCCATTCGATATGGCAATTGCACGCAATTCCAATGCACAATTAAGCCTAGATAAGTGCTCAGTTCGTGACAGGACTTCCACTTTTAACTGTAGTTTTCAATGATATGTTTGGAGATAAAGATGAAGAAAAATTTAAATAATGGTTCTCACGAAAAGGACACCATAGAAATGCAAGTGTCATATACATAACACAAAATATGTTTCAACAATCTAAATCTAGTCATACCATAAGTTTAAATGCACATTATATGATTTTATTTCGAAATACTAGAGATAAAGGACAAATTAAAGTATTGGCAGATCAAGTTCAATTACCACATTTAAATGCATCTTATAAAGATGCAACGAGTGCTGATCATGGTTATTTATTAATTGATCTTCATCCTAAAACTCCTTTGAGATTGAGAACTGATATTTTTCATCCTTGGGTGAACATGGATCTATCATTTATACAAAAGTATAAAAACCTGGTGCACTAATGAGAATGTGTCAGTTGTTAAAAGTTTTTTCAGCAAATACACATCATCATGGCATCTTTTATTCAATCATCAGAACAATTAAGTCAGCAGACAAATCCATTTGCAAGAGAAAAATACTTAAGAAAGGTTTCAAGAAAATTTTAAAATGGTTTACATAAGCAAGTAGAATCATACTCAATAAAACAATTAAATTGCCAAAACAAACTTTAACATATATGGATAAACATAAACAAGATCCTGAACAACTTGCAAATCCAAGAGTAGATCTTGCAACGAAGCGAAACATTATTTTAAAACCAGGTGGTGGTGGGTTTTTTTGGTGGTGTTATCATTTGTAATTTAATTCGATGGGATGGTCATAAGACAAGTGGAATTTTTTATTCACCATTCAAAAAACCCAAAGTAAGAAACGAAAATCACTTAAAAAGAAACGAAATGTCACTAAAAAATACATGCATGCAATTTTTTTAGTCACTCCTCAAAAAGAGACAAAAACAAAATCAGTTTTAGTGAGCAAACATTGAAAACAAAAAATAGACCACCATTAAACTTGACACGTATATCAAATAGGGAGAATAGAGTATCACATGATCCTATGGGTTCTAGACAAAATGTGGGACGTATACCACTAAAAGAAAACATTCCAACATCGGCACGTTTTACGGCTTTGAATGCACCTAGACGTGTTAAGGAGATGAGTTCTTATTTTCGTTGAATAAAATGAAATGCATGTTGGTCTATCATATCATTTTATGAAAACACTTTGTAGGGGTAAGATGGTAAAAAAATCTCGTAAGATTCCTCTAGTTAAAAAATATGGTGGGGTGTTATTGGCACTAAGTCAAACACCTCCAGCATTTCAAAAATAAATTATGAAAACTGCACCTAAAGAATTGATTAATTGTATGGCAGAATGTTGTCATAATCTTTTAAAAGGAAGCATATATCTAACCCCGCTCAGAAACAAAAATTACAACCGAAGAGTGAACAATTGAGATCTATTGCTAGTAAATCTGTATCTCTTAAAAAGAAAGAACAAATTTTAAATCAAAAAGGTGTTTTTTTACCATTACTTGGTCTACTTGGGCCTGCTATTGGAGTTGCAACAAATCTTGTAAATAAATTGGTGAGTAAAATGTGAAGCGAATGGCTATTGTACCTTATCAAATGTTAGAAGAAGTGCAACGTTTTAAAAATGAAAAATCTCAAAAACCAAGATTACCACATGATCCTCAAATTACTAATACAGCACAGTTGCAGAATGAATTATCATCTGTGTTAGAAAATTCAGAGTTATCAGAAGGTGAGAAAAAACGAAAGTATGGTGAACATTTACAAAATCTTTCCAAAGACTTTTTTGATATGATATGTATTCATTCACCAGTATACAAAAAGTATAGATATATACATAATAGTTTTACAAGCATAACAGAATTCTTTGTACAATGAGATATTTTCAATACCCATACAATGATATGACACATTTTCTTTTTTTATACCAGTAGGGAAATGCATAGCCAGATTGGCTGTCTTCCTGTCCTTCCCTATAGTAGGGGAAATAAAACCAAAGAATCCCTGGAATGGCGGAAATAACCCAAAGGGGGTATGTGGAGGCAACATTGTTTTCTCTGTCTACCAATCCAAAGTTATTCTCATAAATCATGGCTTTTGTGCAAAATATGTTAGGTGGTCAGCGTAGGTTACAACACAGTACTCTCCGATTGGTCTCTAGGGTTATTGCGGTTAATTAGAACAGAAAAGGACTGATTTTACAAAAGTAACAACTCCATATTTTGAAGTAATAGAGACCAAGCCGGGAGACCAAATAGGACGAGATGCCAGACGATTGTTCCCATTGAAGATAGATCATGTACTGAACGAAGACTGTTTGGTACAGGTGGTACATTGCAATGCCTTTAATATACGGATATTCCTTGTTGAGTCAACAGTTTACAAATACACTGTGAGTAGTAACCGGGAATAGTAAGAGGCATTATTTTAGGTTCAACGGTATACTAGAAGGCACAATGTGGGAAGTAGGGGGTGCAGCAGGAAACATTATCCAAGTAGGTTGCAAAAATTTTTGTTATGAGCTTGGTCTTGAATTCTTTCCTATTTTTGGTTTCTCGGATACACCTATCTAGGCCATTCCATAGTGTTGGGAAAGCTAACACAGGTAAGATGTCTAGTGCTTTAGTTCTAGTTCTATGCCTACGAATTAGTCCCGTTTGCCGCGTGTTCATAAATTCGTTATTTGTAACAGAGAAAAAATCGGCAAAGGACTTTGGAAGGTTACCATTATGCCAATCGAACATAAATAAGGAAACATGTAGGGTATACAAATCCTTTATTTTTAGTATTTTATCATTGATAAATAGAGGGTCTGTGTGGGCATTGTACTTTTTATTATTTATAATTCATATCGATCTCTTTTGTAATTTATAGAGACGGTTGCAGGCTTTTGATGCACCCCATAATGGAATTTCATAAATAAAATGACTCTGTATTAGTGTAAAGTATAGGCTTTTCAAGATTTTGTGTGGTAAAATATGTTTTACTCTATTAAGGGCATAATTCGCAAGAGCAACTTTCGAGGAAATCTGTGATATGTGAGCGTTATATGATAGTTTTTCATCAATACTAATACCAGACTTTATAGATTTTCCCCCATTTCCGCAATTGTCAGCGTTAATAATGTGATTATTAATTTTAATGTCCTGAAGCATGACATTCTTATTTTGGGATAGATTAATAACAATGTAGTTTGTTTTCTTGGGGTTTAGTACCAACTGATTGGCTGTGCACCAGTCAAATATCTTTTGAAGTTCTTCATTATATTCCAACACCAGCATATTTAATTCTGCTGCAGCCTTGTATGTGGACGTATCGTCCGCAAAGGAGAGTAGATTTAACTCAGTTGAATTACAAATATCGTTTATGTATATGAGGAACAGAATAGGTCCCAGTATTGAGCTCTGTGGTACTCCGCAGCTTAGTTCAGATAGGTCAGATTTACTATCACCAAAAGAGACATTCTGTTCCTGTTCTGTAGGTAACTCTTAAACCAGTTGTTCGCACCCCCTCTTATTCCATAATATTCTAATTTTTGAAGTAGCACATCATGACTAATAGTGTCAAAGGCTTTCGAAAGATCCAAGAATAGAGCTAATGTAGTGTCTTTGCTGTTTTTATTGTTTTCCGTGGCGACATATTTCAGTAAATGCATAACAGGATGTAGTGTGCTATGGCGCTTTCTAAAGCCATATTGGTGATGATAGAGGATTTCGAATTTATCTAAGAAATTAACAAGCCTTACAGACATGAGCTTTTCTAAAAGTTTGGAAAAAACTGGTAAAATACTGATTGGCCTATAGTTTGTAAAATTATTCTCATCACCCGCTTTGAAAACAGGAGTTACCTTGGCAAGTTTCATTCTGTCTGGACCTATTCCCTGACTGAATGAGCTTATCATAATTTGAGCAAGTGGGGTGACGACTAGATTTATTGTTTGTTTCAAAATACTGGACATAATATTTTCACAATCCTGACTTGGCTTAGGTTTCATTGAATTTACAATATTTAGGATTTCATTAGGCGATGTGTGTCTTATAAAAAAGTTTCCTGTAAAGGAAGCGTTTAAAAATTCGACAAATGACTTACGAGGTTGGGATATATGAGATGTCGTCTGAATTCCAATGTTGGCAAAGAAATTATTAAATTCTTGTGCAATTTCATTTGGCTCATATATCTTCGTATCACCAAGATTAAAGAACGACGGTAAAGTCCGTTTGTTTTTATTTTTGTTCAGTGCGTTATTTAGGATTTGCCACGTTTTCCGCATGTTGTTTTCATTTTCTAGAAGAATTTTCTCAAAGTACATAGCTTTACATCGTTTCTTTAATTTATTAAAATCCGACAGTAATTTTTATAATTTCCGATATTGACCTCTGTTGGAGCTTTTAACTTCTTATTGAAGAATTTGTTCTTGTTGTTGGCTGAGATGAGAAGGCCTTTTGTCATCCACGGTTGTGGCTTTATGAATTTTTTACTTTTGTGTAGGCTTTGTAAGAGGAAAGCCATTTCATAGGCATTCAAATAAATATTGAGGAATGTTTCATACGCTTCATTAGGACAGTTTGCTTCCATCACCGGACTGAAATCACTTTGGGATAACTTGAAGTGCTCGACAGAATAGGAGTTTATTTTTCTGGTCAAAATCGGATCTGACCTGACCGGTTTCGAATGTGAAATTTGGGTATAAAAAATTCCAAAGTGATCCGAAACATCGGTAAGGATTACTCCAGATTTTGGAAGTTTAGAGACCTCATTCGAAAATATGTTATCTATAAGTGTCGCTGTACTACCAGTGACTATAGTTGGTTTTATAATAACTGGTTGGAAACCCTCACTAAACATTAGGTCAACAAATGATTCCGTTTTGGTATGACACGTTGCTTTTAGTAGATCAATATTCAAGTCGCCCATAATAATGGAGGGTTTCTTTTCCGTATTGAGTATATCAGTCACTTGGTTAATTTTTGATTGGAAAAGATCGATATCTGCTCTAGGGGCCGTGTTTGGTCTATATATTACGCCAACTACCTTAGAAGAGTTTTTATACTTTAATTCAACAAAGATAGACTCAAAGACGTGAGGTATAAACATGGAAAGATCTTGTCGAATACTAAAAGAAATATCGCTTTTTACAAACAGACCGACCCCACCGCGACCGTCGTCATCAACAGGTCTCGAATTATATTGTAAGGGGTGATATCCTGCTAAGGTATAGGACATATTGGTAGGGATTTTGTAAATTTCTGTCAGGCCAATCACATCGAAAGTGTTCTCTTTATCATTCAGTTCTGATAGTAAATAATTCAGAGGCTCCCAGTGAGCACTGAGACTTTGGCAGTTGATATGAAATGCCGAGAAGGACCTATGTAAACCTCCGAGCTCGGCTCGCACCTCGCGGGGGCTGAAATATGTAAATCGGTCTTAGTAAATAAGGCTGCCGAGTCCTCATCTGTTTTATCAATCAGTAGATGACCTAAGTCGTAGTCAGGGTTCGTCTGGATCTCGCCCAAGTTAGTACTACCCGCCATGATATATGGACCGACCACGGGCATCACAATAGCACACACAATGGATATTACCATTCACAATTGGAAGTTCATCAAAAAATACATATTTATTCTGGAATCTTGAGGATATGACAAACTCCGATAAACTGTTCACTTGGACATAATTCAATGGCGATTCAACAAAGAACAATGTTACGTAACAAAAAATAAGCTTTAAGAACATTAGGGAATTGAGAAATTTATTAATTTCCAAGATGAGGGGTGGGGTGAAATTTTCTGTTCTCCTGTCCGGTGTGAAGAAATTACTGGTTATATAATTTTGGTATCTGCAGGGGTGATAGGATTGTATACATCCCGTCAAAAAATTGCATAACCGATGATACAGATGTAGAACTAAGTCATATTAACTGTAGTATAGGATATGTTAACTAATAGAACAGTAGTGAAGATACTAGGACACATGGCACAGTCAGGACTAAGGGATAACTATACCCTTCAGTCTCATCATCAGCTTAGTGTCCCGGGTCCTCCTACTTGTGTAGAAGTAAATCGACCAAATAAATAAGTATATTCGCAATTAAATTTTATCCCCATATGGGCCATCTGAATCATCTTCCTAATATATCACGTTTGCCGCACAAAGCTTACATATGAAGATAACTTTTGTGATATCAACGATTGTCTATGAAAAAAAACATCGTTCGATAAGACCTTAAAAAAGGATAAAAAGTCACCACCGTTCATCAAGCTATCACCAGTAGGCGATATATCGCTTCTGTGTTGAAAATCGTTTTGTTTGTGGTTGGTTAATTGGTTTGTTTACTAAGATCGTATTCTCTGTGTCACTGTGTCATTAGCCATTGAGAGAACATGTCTAGTCACGATACATGCTTTCGTATAATGCAGTTTTGAAGATTATGAAAGAGGGTAGCATCAGTTCACTGTGGCAAAATTTCTAACTGGAGAAAATTCCATGGATGTACATGTGTTTTCAGTGAAATGTGTGGTTTTACAAGTAATAACAGGGTAATTGCAGGTTATTAATTATTAGTCATTATTAAAAGCTATATAAGTAACTACTCGGGTATGCTACTTGAATATTAAGCTAAGGTTTTAACTGTAATCTGTACCGCAGCCACATTCCTGTCGGCGGCCAGTTAAAACAGTTAAAAGTTCCACTACACATTGACATGGCTTCTCACAGTTAATTATTGATCACAGCATTTAGTTACACATAGACATGGCAGCTCTGAGGAAGCACATAGTAAAATAACTCTCTACCTGGGATAAGGCTGTTTCAGTAACACAAATAGTTATTGATCATGGCTTTGAACTGGTGATATATGGCTGGATATGGTAGGAAATATGGCTGCCTCATGAATAAAAATTTAATATTAAACATGTTTTTTTAACTGTTGTACAATCACAACGGTTAAAAATACAATTACACATAGGTATGGCTGCTGTGAGGCAGCACATAGTGAAATGACTCTGTACATAGTATAAGGCTGATTCAGTAACATAAATAATTATTGACCATGGCTTTGAACTGGAGATTTATGGCTGGATATTGTAGGATATGGCTGGCCCAAGGATATAATTTAATATTAAACATGTTTTTTAACCGTTGTACAATCACTGCAGCCAAACATACCATTACACATAGACATGGCTGCTCGGAGGAAGCACATAGAGGAATAACACTGTACACAAGATAAGGGTGTTTTAGTAACACAAATAGTTACTGATCATGGTTTTGAACTGGTGATATATGGCTGGGCATGGTATGATATGGCTGCCCTAAGACTATAATTTAATATTAAACATGTTTATTTAACTGTTGTACAATCACAACAGTTAAAAATACCATTACCCACAGGCATAACTGTGCTGAGGAAGCACATGATAAAATAACTCTGTACATAGGGTAAGGTTGTTTCAGTAACGCAAATAGTTATTGATCATGGCTTTGACCTGCTGATATATGGCTGAGTGTGGTAGGATATGGCTGCCCCAAGGAAGTAATAATTCAATAGTAAACATGTTTGTTAACTGTTGTACAATTACAACAGTTGAAAAATACCATTACATACACACATAGTATAATAACTCTGTACATAGGATATAGCCGTTTCAGTAACACAGATAGCTATTGATCATGGCTTTGAACTGGTGAAATATGGCTGGGTATGGTAGGATATGGCTGCCCCAAGGATATATCTTAATATTAAAAATGCCTTTTAACTGTTGCACAATCACAACAGTTATAAATGCCATTACACACAGACATGGCTGCTCCGAGGAAGAACATAGTGAAGTAACTCTGTATACAAGATAAGGCTGTTTCACTAACACAAATAGTTATCGATCCTGGCTTTGAACTGGTGATATATGGCTGGATATGGTAGGATACGGTTGCCCCAAGGATATCATTTAATATTGAGAATTTTTTTTAAATGTTGACCAATCACAACAGTTAAGAATACCATTACACATAGACATGGCTGCTCTAGAGGAGGACATAGTAAAATAACAAAATAAGGCTGTTACAGTAACATAAATAGGTATTGATCATGGCTTCGAAGTGGTGATATATGTTGGATATGGTAGGATGTGGCTGCCCCAAGGACATATCTTAATATTAAGCATGTTTTTATAACTGTGGTACAATCACAACAGCCAAAAATACCATTACATTTAGACATTAGACATGGCTGCTCTGAGGAAACCCATATTGAAATAACTCTGTACACAAGGTAAGGCTGTTTCAGTAACACAAATAGTTATTGATCATGGCTTTGAACTTGTGATATATGGCTGGATATGGTAGGATATGCTGCCCCAGGGATATAATTTAATATTAACATGTTTTTAACTGTTGTAAAGTCATAACAGTTAAAAATACCACTACACATAGACATGGCTGCTCCGAGGAAGCTCATAGTGAAATAACTCTGTACACAAGATACGGCTGTTCAGTAACACAAACAATTATTGATCATGGCATAGGACTGGTGATATATAGTTGGATATGGTATGATATGGTTGACCCAAGGATATAATTTAATATTAAACCTGTTTTTTAACCGTTGTGCAATCACGACAGCCAGAAATACCATTACACATAGACATGGCTGTTCTGAGGAAGCACATACACGTAGTACAGCCACACAGTTAAAAATACCATTAATTTAATATTAAACATGTGTTTTTAGCTGCTGTACAATCACACAGTTAAAATACCATTAATTTAATATTAAACATGTGTTTTCAACTTTTACACAATCTCACCGTTAAAAATACCGTTAATTTACATGGAATATCAAACAGGTTTTTTTTTTTTTTTTGAACAATCACAACAGTTAAAAATACCATTACACATCTACATGGCCGCTCTGGGGAAATACATGGTAAAATAACTCTGCACGTAGGATAAGGCTGTTTCACTAACACAAAAAGTTATTGAGCATGGCTTTGAACTGGTGATATATGGCTGGATATGGTAGGATATGGCTGCCCCAAGGACATATCTTAATATTAAACATGTTTTTTAACAATCACAACAGTTGGAATACCATTGCACAAAATAAGGCTGTTTCAGAAACATAAATAGTTATTGACCATGGCTTTCAACTGGTGATATATGGCTGGATATGGAAGGATATGGCTGCCCCAAGGACATATCTTAATATTAAGCATGTTTTTTAACTGTGGTACAATCACAACAATAATACCATTACACATAGACATGGCTGCTCTGAGGAAGCACATGGTAAAATAACTCTGCTCATAGGATAAGGCTGTTTCACTAACATAAATAGTTATTGAGCATGGCTTTGAGCTGGTGATATGTGACTGGATATGGTAGGATATGGGTGCCCCAAGGATATAATTTAATATTAAACATGTTTTTTAAATGTTAAACAATCACAACAATTAGAATACCATTGCACATGAACATGGCTGCTCTAGGGGAGCACACAGTAGCGTAAATCTATACACAAAATAAGGCTGTTTCGGTACATAAATAGTTATTGATCATGGCTTTGAACTGGTGATATATGGCTGGATATGGAAAGATATGGCTGCACTAAGGTTATATCTTGATATTAAGCATGCTTTTTAATTTAGTATTAAACATGTGTTTTAGCTGTTGTACAATCACACAGTTAAGGATACCATTAATTCAATATTAAGCATGTGTCTTCAACTTTTACACAATCGCACAGTTAAAAATACCATTAATTTACCTGGAATATCAAACAAGTTTTTTTTTTTTTTTTTTTTTTATACTTTTGAACAATCACAACAGTTAAAAATACAATTACACATAGACATGGCTTCTCTGAGGAAGCACATGGTAAAATAACTCTGCACATAGGATAAGGCTGTTTCACAACACAAATTGTTGTTGAGCATGTCTTTGAACTGGTGATATATGTCAGGATATGGAAGGATATGGCTGCCCAAAGATATATCTTAGTATTAAGCATGTTTTTTAACTGTGGTACAATCACAACAGTTAAAAATACCATTACACAACGACATGGCTGCTCTGAGGAAGCACATAGTGAAGTAACTCTGTACACAAGATAAGGCTGTTTCAGTAACACAAATAGTTATTGATCTTGGCTTTGAACTGATGATATATGGCTGGATATGGTAGGATATGGCTGCCCCAAGGATATATTTTAATATTAAACATGTTTTTTAACTGTGGTACAATCACAACAAATACATTTACACATAGACATGGCTGCTCTGAGGAAGCACATGGTAAAATAACTCTGCTCATAGGATAAGGCTGTTTCACTAACATAATAGTTATTGAGCATGACTTTGAACTGGTGATATATGGCTGGATATGGTAGGATATGGCTGCCCCAAGGATATATTTTAATATTAAACGTTTAAATGTTTTTTAACTGTTGTAAAATCACAACAGTTAAAAATACCATTGCACATTGACATGGCTGCTCTGAGGAAGCACATAGTGAAATAAATCTGTGCACTAAATACGACTGTTCAGTAACACAAATAGTTATTGATCATGGCTTAGGACTGGTGATGTATGGCTGGATATGGTATGATATGGCTGCACCCAAGGAAATACTTTAATATTAAACATGTTTTTTAACCGTTTTGCAATCACAACAGCCAAAAACACCATTACACGTAGACATGGCTGCTCTGAGGAAGCACATAGTGAAATAAATATGTACTCAAAATATGGCTGTTCAGTAACACAAATAGTTATTGATCATGGCTTTGATGGTGATATATGGCTTGATATGGTATGATATGGCTGCCACAAGGAAATACTTTAATATTAAACATGTTTTTGAACCGTTGTGCATTCACAACAGCCAAAAATACCATTACACATATACATGGCTGCTCTGAGGAAGCACATAGTGGAATGACTCTGTACACAAGATAAGGTTGTTTTAGTAACAAAAATAGTTATTGATCATGGCTTTAAACAGGTGATATATGGCTGTGTATGGTAGGATATGGCTGCCCTAAGGATATAATTTGATATTAAACATGTTTTTGTTTTTTTAACTGTTGTACAATCTCAACAGTTAAAAATACCATTACACATAGGCATGGCTGTTCTGAGAAAGTACATAATAAAATAAGGCTGTACATAGGATAAGGCTGTTTCAGTAACACAAATGGTTATTGATCATGGCTTTGAACTGCTGATATATAGCTGGGTATTGAAGGATATGGCTGCCCCAAGGAAATAATTCAATATTAAACATGTTTATTAACTGTTGTACAATTACAACAGTTAAGAAATACCATTACATATAGACATGTCTGTTCTAAGGAAGCACATAGTAATAACTCTGTACATGGGGTAAGGCTGTTTCAGTAACACAAATAATTATTGATCGTGGCTTTGAACTGGTGATATATGGCTGGATATGGTAGGATATGGCTGCCACAGGGATATATCTTAGTATTATATATGATTGTTAACTGTTGTACAAACAGAACGGTTAGGAATACCATTACACATGGACATGGCTGCTCATGGCTTTTAACTGGTGATATATGGCTGGATATGGTAGGATATGGCTGCCCCAAGGATATATCTTAGTATTAAATATGATTGTTAACTGTTGTACAAGCACAACAGTTAAAAATACCATTACACATGGATATAATTTAATATTAAACATGTTTTTTTAACTGTTGTACAATCACAACAGGAAAAAATACCATTACACATACACATGCTCTGGGGAAACACAAATAATTATTGATCATGGCTTTGAACTGGTGATATATGGCTGGATATGGTAGGATATGGCTGCCCCAAGGATATATCTTAGTATTAAATATGATTGTTAACTGTTGTACAAGCACAACAGTTAAAATACCATTACACATGGACATGGCTGCTCTAATGTAGCACATGAAATAACCCTGTACACAAGATAAGTCTGTTTCAGTAACACAAATAGTTATTGATTATGGCTTTGAACTGGTGATCTATGGCTGATAAGATATGGCGGCCTCAGGGATATAATTTAATATTAAACATGTTTTTTAACTGTTGTACAATCACAACATGAAAAAATACCATTACACATGGGCATGGCTGCTCCGAGGAAGCACATAGGAAAATAACTCTGTACATACATGTAGAGTAAGGCTGTTTCAGTTAAACCATTAAATATTTAGCATGGCTTTGAACTGGTAATATATGGCTTGTTATGGTAGGCCATGGTTGCCGATAAAATTTAATATTAAACATGTTTTTTAACTGTTGTACAATCACAACAGGAAAAAAATACCTTACACATACACATGGCTGCTCTGGGGAAGCACTTGGTGAAATAACTCTGTACTTAGGATAAGGCTGTTTCAGTAACACAAATAGTTGTTGATCATGCTTTTGAACTGGTGGTATAGGGCTGGATGTGGTAGGATATGGTTGCCCCAACGATATAATTTAATATTAAATATGTTTTTTCACTGTTGTACAATCACAACATGAAAAAATACCATTACACATGGGCATGGCTGCTCCGAGGAAGCACATAGCAAAATAACTCTGTACACACATGTAGAGTAAGGCTGTTTCAGTTAAACCATTAAATATTTAGCATGGCTTTGAACTGGTAATATATGGCTTGTTATGGTAGGCCATGGATGCCGAGGGATATAATTTAATATTAAACATGTTTTTTAACTGTAGTACTATCACAGTTAAGGGTACACCCAATCCTGCCCCAATGTGGATTATTTGAGGGGGGCAGCGGGGCACTCTCCAAAAATTCAGATTAAAACGATTTTTATGACCAGTTTCGTACTTGGAAAGTTAATATAGCAGTCAATCAGATGAATATACAAACCCAAAATAGGACAGTGGACGAGCTGTTAGCCTTGATTAACCTATAATCTTGGGTGTGATCAACTAGGAACAGCACCAACACTTTGTTCAGTTCCTTCTCGAGTTTGGTAACTTCTTGGGGTGTGGTAATTCGTCGGACAGAGTCATCTCTCTTTTTCACAAAGATTACCCCATCGAATGTCCATGTTTGGGAGATCTTCTTCTCTTTAACAAGGCCACGGCATCGTTTTGCAAGCTGAGAACGCATTGAAGTTAAATGTTCGTTAACATAAACTTTCTTTGTGCTTGTGGTTGTTGAGAGTTCTCTACGTGCCCTGTAAAATTGATTTTTGAAAACTTCTGGACGTAAACCATTATCTTTACAATCAGATAAAGGTTCTGAATTTAAAAATAAAGAGGTGTAACATTTTTTAAAGAAACAAAAAATTCATTTTTTCGCAACAGAAAATCCTGAACAAAAGCTAGTATTGTAGAACGTTTTCAATGCACATTGAAAACACGAATGTGGAAATATTTTACACACAAACGTACATTAAGATATATTGATGTATTACAAAATTTAGTTGATGTATACAATCACAGTTTCCATTGTAGTATTCAGAGAACTCCTGCATCTGTATCAATAGAAAATGAAATAGAAGTAACTGAAAATTTATATGGTAAAAACAAATCTAAAGAGAGAAAAATAAAATTTAAAGTTGGCAATATAGTACGTATTAACAAAGCCAAACATACATTTGAAAAGGGGTATTTACCAAATTGAAAAGAATTATTTAACATTACCCATGTAAAACATACACACCCAAGCACTTATAAACTTGAAGATATGGGTTGTGAAAGTATACAGGGGACATTTTATCCACAAGAAATTCAAAGTGTAAAAAATGATAAAAAAAATATATCATTGATTCGGTTCTCCCACAACGTCCAAGACGTGTGGGTAAGAAACTCGTCAAGGAGCTTAAAGTACATTGGGAATGTTATCCCTCGAAATTTGACAGTTGGATATCAGAATCTGATTTAGTATAAAAGAATATGTCAGTAAATGAAAATGCATTGAGTCGTGAAAGTGCAAGTGTTGAAGTACAAAGTCAACAATCACAATTTAATTTTTGTGGGAGTCTTGTTGCGAAAAAATCAAGTGACTTATTTCACACAAATAATCGTTATTTATGCAACTATAATTACGGCTATCATTCACCTTAGTTTACAATCCCCAAACAAAGACTTGTGGTTGGTATTATTGAGTAGTTCTTTAGGACATATTCTTCCAAGCCCCGGTTTAAAATATTTGAAACCACATGATAAGAAAAATGAATTCATTTTACGTAACACTACTGAGTGATAGTTCTATGCATATGTTTCCAAATAACACACAATGTTGTTTTCAAACACAGTTATCTAAACCGATTCATATTAATAAAGAACATTGGGAGGTGGGATTAGTTGAAGTAATTTTACCATCTGAGGCAAGAAATATAACAGATGATGAAACAAATTTTAAAATTATTGTGACAGATCCGAAAATATCAGCATGCATTAATAATATTAATAAATCGTTTTTCAAACATACAGTACGTAAGGGTGTTGCTGCTGTTGAGCTAAGTATTTTGCTGGGGCATATGCAAATGGTGGACATGTTGCGGAAGCAACAGAATCAGAAATTCAAGAAAAACTTGGGGATATTTTCAAAGAATTTTGGGTGTCATTTCGTCTAGGTTTTTCATCTCAACATTCACGTATAAAAATTGTATCAAACAGTATTGCAACAGTTGGACTTGAAATATCAGAAAGTTTATCACAAAAATTGGGATGTAAAGATGGTATGTTTCCAGTAATTTTTCCTAACACAGCAAAAGATGCATTTAAATATAACGTGGATTTAAATACGGATTTTAATCAACTCTTTATTTATTCTGATATTGCGGATTATACATTTCTTGGTGATATAGAAGCACCTATTTTACGTGTGTTACCGTTTGAAACACGTGACGAATCTCCGCACACGCATAAAGAATTTGATAATGTACATTGTGTACCAGTATCAAAATCTTCTTTTGATCAGATCACTATAAATATAAATAGGAATACTGGTAAACACATTCAGTTTTAAAGTGGTAAGAGTGTCATCAAGTTGCATTTTAGAGAGCGACATAAATACAACTTATAAAAATGATGCCAGTGTATCGAGGCGTACCACGGCAATATGGATATGGACTAGGGTCTGTTTTTCGCTCAGCAATAAGATCAGCAATACCATTAATAAAACCAATTGCAAAAAATGCAATTCGAACTTTAAAGAAAGAAGGATTAAAACATGGTTTAGAAATAGCAAATGAATTGATGAGAAATCGTAAACCATCTAAAAAAGTAATGCTCACTCATGCAAAAGATCTTATGACATCAGTAGGTAAAGCTGGTTTGGGAATAAAAAGACAGAAACAAGAACCGAAACATCACTCTGTTGTTCGTTCGCAAAGAGGGAAGACACGTAAAAGGCAATCTTATTCAAAACGAAATTCAAGACCGCTTGATATATTTGATTAAATCATGATGTTACATGGTTCTTGCGAACATTTTTGTAGTGGATTTGATCCAGATAATGTATCACCAACATCAAGTGGTGTCGAAAATATTGGTGAGATTGAGCAATTTCCTATTGCATCTTTAAACAATTCTTCACCAATAGAATTTTTAATTCCAAGACAAACAACCAAGTGGTTAGAGCTTGCATCATCTACACTTGAGGTTCAATTCAAAATTACCATAGGATTCTCCATAAGGACTTGTCCCTCAAGTGCCCATTTTTGTACCCAGAGTGCCCTCATTGGAGGGAAATTATATTTTTTTTGTCTCCAATGGGGGCACTCTGGGTACAAAAATGGGCACTTGAGGGACAAGTCCTTATGGAGAATCCTATGTTAATTTTGTCCCTCAAGTGCCCATATTGGGGTATGGGGAATTCAGTGTTAAATGCTTGTCCTCAGAGTGTCCATCACGGGGTAAAAGTGCCCCCATTGGGGTATGGGGAAATCAGTGTTAAATGCTGGTCCCTACAGTGTCGGTTTGTCTAGTTACCTCGTCAAGTTGGTAAGACAAACCCACACCCTCACACACACACACACACACAGTCTTGTCTACCCTACATACCGAGGTACCCCATTGTTTGCCCTTTGTGTGGACTAACGGTTTCTACCTCGTTTTGCCGGTACAGTTCTGGGAAAACAACCGAGGTAAAGGGTTTCTTTTGTCTTTTGTACCTCGGTAAGGCGAAACACGCAAACTCTTTTGTCTAGTTACCTCGTCAAGTTGGTAAGACAAACCCACACACACACACACACACACACACACACACACACACACACACACACACACACACACACACACACACACAGTCTTGTTTTCCCTACATACCGATGTACCCCATTGTCTGTCCTTTGTGTGGACTAACGGTTTCAACCTCGTTTTGCCGGTACAGTTCTGGGAAAACAACCGAGGTAAAGGGTTTCTTTTGTCTTTTGTACCTCGGTAAGGCAAAACACGCAAACTCTTTTGTCTAGTTACCTCGTCAAGTTGGTAAGACAAACCCACGCACACACACACACACACACACACACACACACACACACACACACACACACACACACACACACACACACACACTCATACACAAATATATCAAACATTAAAGAGCACTATCTTTTTTAACCAAATATCTGATTCATACTCTTTGGAAAACATACATGTACATTGTATTTTCTACAATTTTACTATTTTTTTTTTTTGAAAATGGGTCATGGGTGTCTGTAGGGATTAAATCCAAGGTTGTGTAATGCCTTTATGGGTACTTGCAGTATCAACACCACACGACAGAATCAATATTTGATGGTTTTAGGCATTTTAATAGTGGTATGAGATACCACAGGAGCTGTACTGGTCATGGTGTTGGGAAAAATCAATGTATCATGTTTTGTCAGAGACTTACCAATACTCTAGGTGCCTTCATCAAGAAGTCTGAGGGATTTCATTTATTCAGAATGTGATTTAAAAACTATAATAAATGGAAAATTTAATATTAAAAGAGGTTTGTTTTGGGTCAACATCAATTAATTTATGAATTATATCATAGTTTTGGATGAAAGGGGGCATACTGGGGTCTAGGGTACACATTCAGGATTATATTTTACCACTTCAATATGGAGAAGAAAATTTGACATCATTTGTTAGGAAAAAATGGCACTGTCTATTGATATTGGTGATTTATGTGGATGCAACCACAGCTTTTAAAAACTTGACATTCATTTTCTTTTGTGTGGGGTGCGGGGGGTTGGGGTGGAGGGGGTTGAACACCACTCTTTCTCTTGCCGTATGGTAAAATGAGGCAGCTTTTTCCCCAACGTATTGTGTGGTGATGCAGATTTTAGTTTTATTTTGGGATTGGGGTAGTTTTCAAAGAAAGCTGTGAATTCTTGAATTCTCATGCAGAAATTACTTTTTTATCAAATGAAGGAGGTCAAATGTATCTTTGGAAGGATTAGAATGTAGGTCATCCCCCCCCCCCCATACCCCCACAATCATTTTTACACACTTAGCAAAATCCCCCCATACAGTTATTGAAGGTAGTACCACAATCTCCCACATTATTTTACGAGCAGCACAAAAATGCGCCCTCTCTGCCTTTTATATTAACATTCCCCCTCTCTGCCTTTTATATTAAAATCCCCTCCCTGCCTTTTATATTAAAATCCCCCCACCCCTGCCTTTTACATTAAGAGGATAAAGGGCAGTCCAGGAGGATTTAAAAACTTATGTATGTAATCTGTAAATTACATAAACACTTATCACTATTTACAAGAAAACATGCATCAATAACTGTTTATCAACACAGTTATTTATTTATTGGAATTTAAGGACACTTTCAACAGCCAGTGTCACTTCGTGTCGGACAGTTTTATGGGTGGAGGAAGCTGGAGTGCACTGACAGAACCACTGAGCAACAGTGAGCAACTGTCCAACGTACTAACTCCACACAATAAAGTTTATTGTTGATTGAAGCGACAAGTGCTCTGCCTCCAGTAGTAAAAAGCTTTGGACATTTTGGTAAGGCTTTAAATATACTTCTAACAAATTATGGGGCGGGCGGGTGGGAGAGGGGGGGGTGTTCACTAGAAATTATGGAGGGACGAATTTCTGTTCACCTGAAAAAAACATGGGCGGAGATTTTTGCGCATTGTGTGAAAATGATTTGGGGGGGGGGGGGGGGGGGTTGTCAGGGAAATTTTTTTGGAAGTTACCCTTTGGAAGGGTTGTGGTTGATTATAGGAAATACATAAATGTACATGCATTTTGGCTTCCAAAACTGATTTAATTATTATTTTTGGATATAACATGTATTTGACATTTAAATGTTCATTGGGGAACCACAGGCCGAACAATACTGTTTTCTTTTTTGAAAAGTTATATTTTTGTCATAGTCAGGAATAAAGGCCACATATTGCCAAAAATAACGCAGCTAGATACATTTTGAGTAAGTGTAGCATCCAGAACTGAGAAGCACACTCTAAACTCTGGCAAATGCCAAATACACATGTAACAGCCTATTTTACCCTATTAACACATTTAATTATATCATGGTTTCCCCTCATAGCACTTGTGAACAAGCCTAAAAATAAGCAATCTGACATTTGCAGAATGATGTCCCCAGAGGGTGAAGTTGATATTATCCCATACAGTGGGCCAATTTATCCTCTGGGTTCCTCTTTCTGTTTTGGTTTGAGACTCTGATTCAGACTGAGGTTCTCAGAGGGTAACTTTAGTTATGCTGCCCTGCTGTGCAAGGGAGCATCACCAAATGCCCCCTCTAGGGACCTCATGTAGCAGATGACAGTCTGCTTATTTTCTGGCTTGCTTGTGAAGTACTTGTGCTAGAGGGGATTCCGATTATATTCCAATCCTCTCCCAAACCACCATTCAAACACTTAGCCAGAAAACTTATATTTCACTTGTATTCACTGGTATAATATTATGATATTAACCCTTTGACTTACATGAAAAGAAGATACCACTTTTGAATAACTAATTTCTTTTCATTTATTGCGTCAAAAACAAATCTATGACCCCCTCACTGGAATGATCTCAACGAGCTCATTAAAATGAGGGGTCATAAGTATGTTTTTGACAACCACAATGCAAAAATAATGAACATTGAATGGCAATTTTGGTGAATGGTGCTAGCCGGTTTTGGCCGTTACATTGAGTGAATGATTAAAATTGTTAAAAAATAATTTCTTCATTCACAGAGTATTTTGGAACATAAATTTGGGGAAGGGATGGGGGGGTGCGTACAGTGGAAAAAGTAACAAAGTTGCAAATGTGAATGAATCTTTTTTTGCACAGCTACCAATATAGTAGTCTGATACTAGTGTCGTCACAGTTTCCATGTAAAAACACAAAACTACATTAACAATTCGTCCCCTGAGTTCCAATGTGTTCTATGTGCCAGTAGGCACATAGAACACATTGGAACTCAGGGGGCGAATTGTCCCTCTACGACCTATTCTGAACCCCTCAGCTAATGAGAAAACTTAATAGCATAACTCTCAGTTTCCTGTGATTTGTTTTAGTACTGCAGCACTCAGGGTCCAGTGAGTTTTTTTTTTTCTGCTTGACAACCCTATCCTGGCTCTTCTCACTATATTTTCATTGAACAATATTCAGTATTTTTATGTACATGAAGACTTTCAAAATATGTGAATGCAGGTCTGTATGTCTATCATTCAAAGTTTGGTTCTACATTTTCAGTAACTGGCAACTGACTACCCCCCCCCCCCCGACCCCCCTCCCCCCCCCCCCCCACACACACACATACACATTCACAAATATATTAAATGTTAAGGAGCACTACATTCTTGAAGCAAATATCTGAGTCATCCTCAATGGATAGTATGTATACATGTAGTTTCCCTAATTTCACTTTTTTATCAGAATGGGTGCCTGCAGGGATTAAATCCAAGGCTGCAAACGTGCCCTTGTGGGTACATGTACTTGCGGGACACTCACAGCACTGCAGAATCAATATTTGATGGTTTTAGGCATTTCAACAGAGCTATGAGATACAATTTATTTATCTATTTATTAGGGTTTAACGACACTTTAACGGCCAAGGTCAATATCGTGTCGTTGACAGTTTTACAGGTGGAGGAAGCCGGAATACCCGGAGATAAGCAACGTCGAGCGCGTTTAATAGTTGGATGGGTGACCATTTCAGCGACTGATTCGCGCTCCAGCGTTGTGTCCTTGGCAAGGCACTTCACCCCGATTGCCTACATGGGGGCTCGATGACTCTATGTACTAAGGCGTCCTGGGCGTCGATGGTGCGCATGTCTTCAACCAATCTAACCCTGCCTGTGCCGCGGCGCAGAGTTCAGAGTTACGATGTTGGAAAGCTGATAGCTGCTCGTCGTTGCTCGGTGGTTCTCTACGGGTACTCCGGCTTCCTCCTCCGACATGATATGACCCTGGCTGTTAAAGTGTCGTTAAACCCTAATAAATAAATAGTACGCCTTAGTACACGGCATCATCGTGCCTCATGTTGACAATCGGGGTTAAGTACCTTGCCCAAGGACACAACGCGGGAGTCCGAATCGATCATTCAGACGGTCACCCATCCAAGGACTAACCGGGCTCGACGTTGCTTAACTTCGGTGATCTGACGAGAACCGGTTACCGCAACGCCACCACGCCTCCATGAGATACAATAGCTGGTTATACTGTTGGAAAAAATCAGTGTTTAATGTTTTGTCAGTGTCATACCAATGACTCCAGGTACCTCAACTGAGAAAGTTAGGTTGTTTTTCACAAGAATGGCAATATATTCATCAAACACAATGTGAAACATCTTCAGAAGTTCAGAAGCCAGAATGTGATTTAAAAACTATTGCAAATGGGAAATTTAATATCACAAGAGGTTTGTTTTGTGTCAACATCAATTAATTTATGGATGTTATCATACTTTTTGATAAAAAGGTGCATTCTGGAGGGGGGAACTATAAGTATGTGGAAGACAATTTCACATCAGTTGAAAGGATAAAATGGTACTGTCTATTGATATTGCTGAATTATATAGCTGCTACCCTAATTTTTGAATCAAAATTCACATTCATATTGTTTTTTTTGTAGTTGGAACACCACTCCTTGTCTTGCTGTATGGTAAAATGAGACAGATTTTCCCCCAAAGTATTGCATGCTAATGCACATTTTAGTTCCATTTTGGGATAAGGTTAGTTTTAAAAAACAGCTACATGAATTCTTACCTCTCAGCTTACTCATAAGGTAACAGGGTAGAACAATCAATTGGAGGCAACAGCAGTCTTTAAGCCATTTGACACAGTTTGGACAGTTTTATTTAACCCTTTACCTAACATGAAAAGCAGACGACACTTGCAAACAGATTTTTTGAATGATTTTATTTATTTTTTGTCTCAAAAACATAGGTTATGATTCCTCATTGGAACGAGCTCGACGGGCTCGTTCCAAAGAGGGGTCATAACCTATGTTTTTGAGACAAAAAATGAAAATTAACTGGCGATTTTTGAGAATAGCGCTGGCCGGTTTTCGCCGTTACGTTGGATAAAATGTTAAAAGAACAAATTGTTTCCATGTTTTTGACTGAGTAGAAGCCAAAAGTTGAATTCTCATGCAGAAATGATTCTTTTGTCACCTGAAAGAGGTAAAATGTATCTTTGATAGGATTGGGGTTGATTAAGAAAATACATAAATTGGTTTCAGAAACTGGTTTATTATTTTGAGAGATTATTTCACATTTAAAAATTCACTGTGAGACCACGCACCTTACAATACTTTTTTATTGTTTTGAAACGAATATTTTTGTCATTGTCAGCAATAAGGGCTATATATTGCAAGCAAATTCACATCTTGAGCAAGTGTAGCCACCTGGGGCATACTACAGCCAAGATCAAATGCCAAATAACAACCTATTTTACCCTACATGTATTATTTATTTATTTATTGGTGTTTAAGGTCACATATTTCTGCACAATGGCTAACCAAGACCGTGACAGTTTTACGGGTGGAGGAAGCCGGAGCACCCGGAGAGAACCACCGAGAAACGGCGAGCAACGGCGAGCAACTGTCAGCTCCCCAACATACCAACTCCACACAAGCAGGGTTAGCATTGGTTGAAGACAGGTGTACCATCGACGTGCAGTACGTCTTATTACACAAGGTCACCGTGCCCCCACGTGGGCAATGGTGGTGAAGTGTCTTGCCCAACGATACAACGCGGTTGCCGCAGGTGGGATTCGAACCGAGGACCTCTCGGCTTGCAGCCTGCACCTTTACCAACTGAGCCACCGCGCCCTCCTCCTACATGTATTAACACATGTAATTAAACCATGGTTCCCAATCATAGTACAAAGGGCAGAAGGGGGTTCCAATCTTTCAAATCCCTTCCAAATCTCCTTTCAAACCCACAGCCAGAAAACCTATATTACACTTCCATTTACAGTTATTTAGATATTTGTCCGTATTATGCTGTTGATCCTTTACTTAGCATGAAAAGCTGATGACACTTGATCACAAACGTATTGGATTACCATTTTTTTTATGTCAAAAATTTACTTTTTAAGCCTCATTGGAATAACCTCATTCCATGAGGGGTCATAAGCTATGTTTTGACACAAAAAATGAGCAAATAATGAACATGGAATGGCAATAATTGTGAATAGCGCCAGTAGCTTTTGGCGGTTATATTTGGTAAAGGATTAAGAAATGTAAGAAAATAATTTCTTCATTGAAAGAGTATTTTGAAACACAAATTTGGGGGTGGGGTGGAGTGGAAGAAATAACATAATAAAGTTGCAAATGAGAATAAATGGCATTTGTGCACAGCTACCAATAAAGTAGTCTAGTACTAATAAAGAAGTCTTGTACTAAATTTTCCTTCTTAGTTTTGGGGTCGGAAAAAGTTATCTGAAGAGTTATAATGGACAAAGATATTTGAATCCCAAAATTAAAGTGATGCGATCAAATTTTGTTTAGCTCGAGCGTTGTTGTCGCGGTTCATATGTTACAACACAAAACTACAGTAACAACTGTGAAATATTGTTCACTCCTTGAATCAAGTCCCCACCCACCCACCCACCGTACTGAAACCTCAGTTGATGAGAAATAATTGGAAAGACAGTACTTTATGGTTTTTGAAACCAAAGTCAGTCTCATACACTCTGTTTCCTATGATTTGCTTTGGTACTGCAGCACTCAGGGTCCAATGAGGTTTTTTATGTTTTTTTTGTATGTTTGACAATCTTGTCCTTCTCACAAAATGTTCCATAGTATGTCAGTCTTTATTTCTATGTAGACTTTCAATTTGTGTGACTGTACGTCTGTCTGTCTGTCTGTCCATCAGACAAAGCGTTTCTTTGATTTTCATTTGGCCTGGTTCTACATTTTCAATAATTGGCAGCTGACTATTTTTCTCATTCTACCCCCCCCCCCCCCCCCCACACACACACACACACAAACACACATTCACACACAAAGATATTAAACACTAAAAAACACCATATTCTTGAAGCAAATATCTGATTCATCCTCCTTGGAGACATATTTTCCGCAATTTCACTCTTTTTATCAGAATGGATGTCTGTGGGGATTAAATTCAAGGTTGTGAAAGTGCCCTAATGGATATTTGCAGCTCAAGCACAGCATCACAGAATCAATATTGGATGGTTTTGGGCATTTTAACAGTGCTATGAGATACCACAGGAGCAGTACTGGCCATACTGTTGGAAAAAGCAGTGTTTTATGTTTTATCAATACCATACCGATGACTCAACGTACCTTAACTGAAAAATGGCCTTTTTTCCCAAAATTGCTTATGATTCACCAAACACATGATGTGAAATGTCTTCATGCCTGAATGCGATTTAAACACTATCAAAAGTGGGATATTTAATGTCACAAGTTGTTTGTTTTGTGTGAACATTACTTTATTTATGAATTATATCATAGCTTTTGATGACAAGGGGTATACTGTGGAGGGGGGGGGGGGGAGGGGGGATTCATTGAGGGATATTTTTTAAATTTTTACCACATCAGTATAAATTTCCCATTTGTGATAGTCTTGCCACAAGATGTCTGTTTTGTGTCAACGCCAATTAATATAGGAATTATATCATAGTTTGTTTTTTTTGAAAAGGGGTATTCCGGGTGGGGGGGGGGGGCATATTAATTGAGGTCTATTTTTATATAAATATAAATTTGACATCAGTTGTTAGGATAAAATGGCAGTGTCTGTTGATATTGGTGAATAATATAGCTGCAACCCCAACTTTACAAACAAAAGTGACGTTCACGTTTGTTTCGTGGGGAGTTGGGGGTGGGGTGGGGTGGGGGTGGAACACCATTTGTCTAATCTATTGGAGGCATTACCAGTTTGTTAAGGACATGTGGACTTGTGAAAGGCACCAACAATTAGGCCACATTGAAACTTTTTTTTCAAATATATTTTACCTTCACCTTGTGTGAGGACAATAGAAATCGATGCAAATAATGGAATTATGATCAATCACGAAACGTACGTCAACAACTCTATTTACAGAAAGGATACGCATCGCCGATGCGGTGTCGTGTTTTCGTGGCTAAAACACCGATGGGTAACTATGAACTAAAAAGCTTGAGAGTACATGTTTCTAAATAATTAATTTGAACAAAATAACTACATCAGCTCAATAATTCTGCTGTCATATATCCAACCGAGCCCATCTTCAAACTTGGTCTAGACAATTGTCCTGGAAAAGCATAAAATAAAAAAAAAAATCAAATCGGTTAACATTTGTTCAAGTTATGGCGCTGTCAAGCACAAAATTTGCAAAAAAAAAAAAAAAAATGACGAAGTCAGCCCAATAATTCTTCAGCCGTACATCGGACCAGGCCCGTTTTTCGACCTCGGTCAAGACATTGTTACTTGAAACCCATGTGCTAAATATCGGTTAAATCGGTTGACATATGTTGATGTTATCGCGCTAGATCAAGCTCAAAATTAGTCGATTTTAGCAACACCAACAAAACAGTGATCTAGTCAGCCCAATAATTCTGCAGACTAACATCGGACAGAGCCCGTATTCGAACTCGACCAAGACATTGTTCTTTGAAACCCATGTGCCAAATTTCTTTCAAATCGGTTGACATTTGTTGAAGTATCGCGCTTTCAAGCTAAAAATTTGAAGATGTTAACAATGGGCCACAACTCTTGTGAAAAAGCGTGGATACGCCCAAATTTGCGTCGTCGGGTGTTGCACGTGCATATCAAGCCACATACCAAATATCAAAATCGGCCCAGAAACAACTATGTTTTTAGCAAAAAGGGGCGCCCTCCCGGAGAGCGGCCCTCGCCACACCAATACTCAAATTTGTTTTTTTTTTAAATAAAAATAGGAAACTTCATGAATAGAATTAAATAAGTGTGCCTAATGATATCACACAAAATAAAGACGAAAGGTAGGTTTATGCTTTTTAAAACTGGCAGCAATTGCTTATAAAATAATATTAAAGATCTTACCTTTGTTGACGAGTCCTTCATTTTCCTATCTCCCCACGAGATTCATCAACTTTAAATAGCGAACCCGGAGCAGACGAATCGGATAAACTACCAAATAACGGCGAAATTATTTCTTAATTCCGACGAGGGACACCGGGGATGTTTTCACGGAGACTTTTTTTTCTTGATTCTGGCAAATAATTGACTACATTGGTGTCATTAAATTGAGATACGTTGGATATCACATATAAATCGGCTATTACGTACCCCGTCTCCTTTATATATTATGCAAGTATAAATATCGCGATACGAAAATTTCTTATCTGATGCTCCCTATATTGGTTAACTTGGAGAGGGGGGAGGGGGTATAACTGATTTATTTTATTTTTTTTGGAGAGGGGGGGGGGGGAGGGAGCAAGTTTTCCAAGACACCTTCCGCATGGCTACGCCACTGGCGCCACCGTGCCCCCACTTGCAATCGTGTTTAAGTGCCTTGCCCAATGACACAACGCAGTTTCCCATGGTGGAGATCGAATCGTGGTCCTCCCGGTTTGATGTTAGTAGTAGATCATGTACCCGATCGACCCACATTGGCCGGATCTCAAGTGACGTCATAGGCACATGACCTAGTTACTTCATTTTTTGTTTTCCTGGTAGCCCGCGTGAGCGCCGCCTTGTGACATCATCCCCATAGTGATACGTGGTCTTAGTGTGCAAACGCAGCGCCTTTTGTTGAGATGATACGTGTTTCCGTCGTTCATTTTGTATATCAGAGGCCGCCATCTTGGTTTCTATGGTAGCACACGGTTGCTATGTGACCCAAAGCCTTCTAATAGGAAAGAGGTGTGTGTTCGGAGGGGGTGTTCGATTGAATAGAAGTAAATTTAATTACAACAAACAACCCGACAATCCCTCTAAATAATCCAAAACTACCGAGACGGACTTGGCAAACCACCATCTAGGGCTTATAATAGTAGCACGTAATGCTATATGATGGGAAATCTCCGGTGGATAAGTTCAAGTGAACTAGAATACATCGAATTACCACAAGCATCCAGACAATTCCTCTAAACCATCAAAAACAACTTTATTTGGCACTGATTCATCTATTTTGGGCTTTAAAGAGTTGCATGTAGTGCTTTAAGGTACGCTTCCTGGTATGCGTACTTTTATTGGTTCGAATACTTTGTAGAATTACCCAAATAAATCAACAACTGTTTTACTAGTGCGGATTTCCCACTAAATCCCCGGTTTCTATCTGTTGTCCCCTAGAATTCTTCTTTTTGCCCAACAATAGACGCACCCCTTTGCATAAGAGTAACTTTATTGTTTTGGATTTGCTCCATAGTCTCTGTATTTTATATATCCCGATCTATTCTGTGGTTTATCCTTCTATTTCCTGGCCGGTTTTGCCTTCTACTGGTCCCATTTCTGCCTATCCCAACAATCTATTTTGTCTTGGCCGTCTCTGTTTTTACCTTCCCTGTGTATAACGAAGTCCTTTATGATCTTCAAACTCAAAATACAATCAAACAGGGATAGGTATTATTCGAACGACTCGAGTCTTATCGAGCAAATAAGCTTTCGAGCAGTTACTGAAAGAGTCATTGCTCGAACGACTCAAATTCCATCGAGAAAATGAGTATCGAAAGAGCGATTCCTTTTACGAATCTTATGCTCATCGGGGTATAGGAGAGGATACCTATGGCATGATGATGTAGTACTGTAGGATACATTTTGGAGGATACCCACCTGATGATAGGAACCCCAAGCGGGCCGTAGGCCCGCAAAGGGTTCCACATACCCAGTCAGATAAATGTGTTCCAGAACAGAATTCTCTATAGCCGTCAATGTGATTTTTGAAGTGGACAGTAAATTTCAGTGAAAAAAACACGTAACTTCCCGTGTCGAATTGCCCATGCAATTGCAACTGGCCTGTCTCCCTCTGGCAATCAAATGTTTTTTGTTTCGCCTCGAAGCTTTGCGTGATACATTGGCCTACATATCTACACTTCAGGGGTAACCAGGCCTTCTCAACCGAGAACCGCGACAAACCAGCGGCCGGCCAAAGTGTTACTATTATTACTCGAGTTCTGTCCTTCTGGAGGTTTGTCAATATGCTCAGCTGATGATCTCGTCATTTCAGATCGAACTCTCAGTCCTGATTTCGTTGCAGCTTGTCTGCCAGTGATATTGCTAACCTCAATCGAAAAAAAAAAACGTACATATAACCGATAATATAACTGATAATTGTTGTTATATTGGTGCGATTGTATACAGATATGCATTGACACGTACCTCGTGAAATATCAAGATGAACAGAAACTCAGTTGTTGAATTATCCGAATGTTAAGGTGCTGTAAAAGTAAGGAAAAGTTTGCTTGAAAAAAGGGTATACGGACTTTTTGTCCGCAAGCCGAGTCGTCCGCTTGTCAAGGAAAATATTGTCTGCACATTTTCTACATTTCGAACAAGACACCCACCCCCTACTAACGTGTGACATTTCCCCAGATTAAGCCCAATATTCTCACATATAAAGCCTCCTGATGTTGTATTTATGTTAAGAGTGTGATGTACAACATCATCTTTAAGGTTTGAAACACAAATGATGTCATATATTGGCTGATATATTGATATGTTTTTAAAAAATTGCACAAGTTGGAAATGCACATTTTTGGTGCACTCAAGAGACTCACCCACCCCCACATCACGTCTTGCAAATTTTTGGTCCCCCCCCCCCCCCCCAGGACCCCCCCTCCCCCTGGAATAATTGCAAAATTATAAGATTATGTTACGGAACTTAATATAACAAGTTTTGATGCATTTCTTAATATAATTATAACACGTTTTGATGCGTTTCTTAATATTATTAATTCCTATAATACATTTGCTAATAATTTTGTGATTATTCATTGTAAAGCGCCGGTGATGCTCTTCCAAGAATAATTGCAAAATTATAAGATTATGTTGCAGAATTTAATAAACCATAAATTTTGATGCGTTTCATAATATAATTAATTCTTATAATACATTTGCTAATAATTTTGCTATTATTCATTGTAAAGCGACGGTGCGCCTCAATGAATACTTGCAAAATTATAAGATTATGTTGCAGAACTTAATATAACAAATTTTGTTGCATTTCTTAATATAATTAATTCTTATAATACTTATGCTATTAATTTTGCAATTATTCACTGTAAGGTGCCGGTGGAGCTCTTCAATGAAAAATTGCAAAATTATAAGATTATGTTGTGGAACTTAATATACTGTACATATACTTTAAGAACTTTTACTGTAATAATATAATTTTTATTGGCAATCCATTGAATAAACAGTAATTAAAATTTATTAGATGGCTGGATAGTTTATTTTGTTCTGACATTTCTGTTTTCAGAATTTCATACATATATATGAAATTAAATGCAAGGAGGTACATTAAGATATATTGCAATGGAGGTACATTAAGATATATTACAATAGGTAATATACAATAAATTATACAATAAAATTATTATATAAATAAAAAATGATTCAAAATGCAATACTTGAATACTTTCCCCCAGCGAACGAGTTTCGGACGTGTTGGGTATAATTGTAGAGGACGACTTGGGTAAAATTGCAGCGGACGATTTGGTTAGCAGACAAAATGGGTGTAATTCGAAAAAGTGATACTGATAGGTTGCTTTCAGTCCCGTTAGAAACCAAAACAAAGTAATAATGTGTTACTTTTTGGTGCATCTGTATTTCTGAACAGTGCTTCGTAGTTTCAAAACCTAAAAAATGGAAAATAATAACCCTTTTGGATATTTACCGCCATTGAAAATGGCATGTCATCTTTTTTCGGGAACTGGGGGAATCTTCAGCCTGGGGAGAACTAGGCCCAGGGAAGAATCATCCAAAAGAAAAGCAGTACACATCTGTTAGGATATTTTATATATGCTACGATATTCGTTTTAACTCCTGAAAATAATTCTTAAAAAAAATATTAATAGATTGTTCGATATTTATTGAAAAAATATTAATATAATATATAGTCGAGCATTTATCTCTGCAGTAAATTCACATTCAATGTGTTCTGTAATAAGGCCTAATTAACGTCTCTCATCTGTTAGAATGATATCCAATCACTTCGGCTCCAAGTCATTTCGTCCTCTGGTCAATTCGACCTCAAAGTCATCTCTGTCCTAGTCACTTTGGTCCCTTGGTCATTTCGGCACCATTTTAAGTGTAGAGATCTATAAAGATCAGTGCATAGTTCATGTTTAGAAATAATGGGTAATTACCTTTATTAAGTAATGTTCAGTTATTTGTATTTACACAGTGTACAGAACAGTTATACATGACATTAAAAATTATCCATGTGTTCAGTTTTACATACATTTAAGATGCTATCTGTATAAGTAAGAGAAATTATTTTACTTTGAAATTTTGCAAAGTACCGGAATATGCAGTCATTTATTCATATTGTTATGCACAATTCCTAGTCACCTTCCAGTTTGAGGTTCACAGGGTTTCTTTTTCTTTTTTTTTCTGAAACAACCACCAAACTGCGATTTTGATACTACCATAAATATGTCCACATTTTCTAAAACACCGAGTATATTCCTTGTAGTTATGCGCATTTCCTAGTCCCCTTCCAGTTCGATGTCCACGGGGGTCTGATCCCAGTGTCCCACTTCCAAGGCATACACTCAAACCAAATCACATTACTTACCCTCGCTTCCGGCTCTCATAGATTCATAAGCAAATAAAATTAATCAGGTCACAAGTGATTACAAATCCCACATAGTCCATGTGCATCTTCGACATGCTGAAACTTTTCTTTTATTTATTCATCATGAAAGAAAATCTACTAGCAGTGGCGGCGCTACGGGGGAGCATGGGGGGGGGGAGGGGCATTTGCCCCCCAAACGAAGGCTTTGCCCCCCCAACCATCTCGCATGCATTTCCATCCACCCTCACACACAAACACATTCAGTCACTCTCTCACACACACACACACACCCCTCTCTTTTTTTATTCCCAATAATTTCCCATACACACTTAGCCTAAAGCCTCAGGCTAGCTGATGAACACATCCAGGCAGTAGAGATTTAAAGACTCGGATGCAGATACTTATAAGTTATAATTAAGTTATGAGCCAACAAAGGCATGTCTATCCATATCCCTTGTCTAAAAAAATTCATGGATTTCGCATTATGACAGACGGGCATTATCTCCCTTGCACTGTTCAATTATTTGAAGTCTCTCTCTCTCTCTCTCTCTCTCTCTCTCTCTCTCTCTCTCTCTCTCTCTCTCTCTCTCTCTCTCTCTCTCTCTCTCTCTCTCCTCTCTCTCTCGCACAGACCCACCAGGCGCTGATCCAGGATTTTTTGAAAGGAGGACCGCTAATTACCATTACATTTAGTCGAAACTTGGACCCAAAGTCTGTAATATAATTTTTTGGTTTGGTACGTCCACAGGACGTACCAAACCAAAAAAGTATATTACAGTATATTACGGACTTTGGGTCCAAGTTTGGACTACCTGATAACAAAGTAATGATATGATCCTTTACGTATTTGCCCCCCTTCATGGGAGTCTGCCCCCCTAGTTGCCCCCCCCCCCCCACAAAAAAATTTCTGGCGCCGCCACTGTCTACTAGACATATATCATGTATACCTGAATATCTAATTGAGAGATATATATGTTGAAAAAAAATTAAATAGAAAAATGTTAAAATTCAAACAATATTTGAAAATATTTAAAGAGGCCAAAATGACCTGGTATATTGGGGCTGAATTGACCTGAGGCTGTAATGACTGGGGCCAAAATGACTTAGGGCCAAAGTGACTGGAATTCGTGAGAATTGCATCCAAACTGTCCTCCAACAATTTGACCCAAACTGGATACTAATCTAACCCAAACCATCCTTTGGCAATTTGCCCCAAACTGTTCTCCAAAATAGGGGCACATGATTCTTATTGATTTATTTATTGGGGTTTAATGACACTTCGATAGCCAGGGTCACTTCATGTCGGACAGTTTTACAGGTGGGAAAAGCCAGAGAGAACCACAGAGCAATTACAAACATCTAACGTACAAACAGCACACACGCTGGGTTAGCATTGGTTGAAGACAAGTGTACGATTGACATGCAGTATACCTTGGTACGCAATGGCACTACGTGGGCAGTGGGAATGAAGTGTATTGCCCAAGGAAACAAAGTGGCTGCCACAGGTGGTATTTGATAGAGGACCCTTTGGCTTGCAGCCTTCACCTCTAAGTACTGAGCCCTTTAACCTTCAAAACTGTATAGTACCAGCTAAAACATTTTGTAGAATGACCACATGAAAATTTCACAAGTACATAGTTTCATTATTAGTTTGTGATATTTCTTTTTGCTGTACAGTGGAACCCTGTTAATTGAAGAGCCACTTTGCCAATAACATTATTCAATTGGCAGGAGTATTCAATTAACAGGAATTGTGTCACTTTCCTGTATTCCAGAGATAAACTTAGCATTTATTCTATTATATTTTGTTTGACAGAGCTCCATGAGCTCTGTCAAACAAGATATAATAGATTAAATGCCTGTATTGAATGTACTGAGGCCAAATTGGTCTATAACCAAAGGAAAACTGGGAAGAGTCAGGGCAATTTCTCAACCTGTTACAAGATTTTTTATTCAATTAACAGGAGATTACTCTATAACCTATATTCAATTACCAGGTCAAATTTGTACTGGAGGTAAATGGTTTTGTGTTGGGAAATTATATTCTATTAACAGGGATACAGTTAAAACTAGAAGTCCTAACATGAAATGCGCACAAATAGCATGTCGATTTGCGCGTTAATCTAGCGTTATGACCATAGTAAGGCTATCATATTCTGTACATATGGCCTGTGCACAAGCAATGTTTCAGCCAATGGACCTCCGGGTAACCCGGAGGTCCATTGGCAGAAACATTGCCTGTGTTTACTATGAGTAATCAGGAGAACCTGCCATGCATTGGATGCCATTCGATATAGCAATTGCGCGCAATTCCTACATGCAATTAAGCCTAGATAAGCGCACAATTCGGGACAGGACTTCTAGTTTCAACTGTATACAATTAAGATATATCCAATTAAGTGGGCACAACTGTATAACCCCCCCCCCCCCCACCCCCCACCCCCCACCCCCACACACACACCCCAATCAAAACCATCATTCAAAGGCCTTGGATTCAGCAAATTTGATTTCTTTATTTATTGGGTTTAACAACAATTTTTACAGCCAGGGCCACCCAACAGTTTTACTGGGGGAGGAACCCAGTCAGAGCACCCAGAGAGAACTACCGAGCAACAATGACAAGCAACTGTCAGCTTCTCAACATTGTAACTCCAAGCAAGCAGGGTTAGCATTGGTTGAAGACAAGTGCACCATCGATGTGCAGTACGCCTTATTTCAGTTGCCGCAATTGGGATTCGAGCTGAGAACCTCTCACAGCTTGTTTTGGGAAGGTTTTTTTTTGTTCCAGCTTCATTAAGGTTTGTTTCATATCGCACTTGTAATTTTGTCATAATTAGTAATCATAAATCCTTAACATAAAACAATAAAAAAAATGCATAGAATATTTAAAAAAAAAAATTCTGTGAGGATTTGACCTCAAGAGGTGATGACATTCGACCACGACTGAGACCGAATATTCTAAGAAAAAGTATGAGGGCTGAATCTTCCTGTGACTGAATCTTCATGAACCCCTTTTTTCAAACTAAATTGCCCATTACTTATAAAGCACCATAATTAAGGCAAAAACAATACTATGAAATTTACAAGTCTGAAATTCTATAAATTCCAAATAAATTTACACAAATTATACATGTATAGCAAAATGAAGGATGTGGTGTATAGTATGTGTGCATCTCACACACTGACACACAGTCGCCATCAGACATCAGCGGATCCTGAAAGTGTGCTATCGGTACCATATTTGTACCATAATTGATAATAATAAAATAATACTTCATATGAACAACAAACACAGGAATTCAAAATGCAGCCTCAAGGCAGCATGGTGGTGAATGTCAATGCTGTCCCATTGTCCTTGAAAGGGGGAGTCCTTTACAAAATAGGTTTTTGTTTTGTGATACTCTGGATACTCCCCATTTTTAGCTCAGCTTTGACAAAGTCATATTTAAGGTTGTGTCATAGCCCGTTGTCCGTCTGTTTGGGACCAACAATTCAATACGACTCGGGCTAGAGGTTGTATTTATGAACCGATCTTTACGAAACTTCTTGGGTACCTTTGTTATCACCGTGGGACGAGAACGAGTGTTTTTGGGTGCGGTCCAAAATGCAAGATGGCCTCCAGCAGACATTTTGTACAGAAATTAGTGCAATCAGTTTTTTGTACAGAACTTCTGTATGAAAGTTCTGATTTGAACAAATTTTTGTATGAATGTTTAATAACATGGAGTACATCACATATAATACAGGTTTTTTTTACACAAATTAGATGAACTTTAATTTATTCAGTGCTACTTATATATATACCCAGTAAGTGCACATGCCAATACGGCTTGGGCTAGGCTGTATTTATGAACTGATCTTCATGAAACTTATTGGGTACCTTTGCTATCACCTTGGGATGAGAATGAGTGTTTTTGGGTGCGGTCCAAAATTCAATATGGCTACCAGTGGCCATTTTGTACCGAAATTAGGTACAATCAGTTTTTTGTACAGAACTTCTATACAACTTGGGCGAGAGGCGTAATTATGAATCGACCTTTACAAAATTTCTTGGGTACCTTTGTTATCACCATGGGGTTAGACTGAGTGTTTTGGGGGGTAGTCCAAAATTCTAGATGGCCGCCGGCAGCTATTTTGTACTGAAAATGAAATTACTGCAATCAGTTTTTTGTACAGAATTTCTGTATGAAAGTTCTGATTTGAATAAATTTGTGTATGATTGTTTAGTAACATGGAATACATCACATAAAATACAGGTTTTTTTCTTGTACAGAAATTATGCAAATTAGACAAACTTTGATTTATTCAGTACGGTACTCCTTATACACAGTAAGTACACATGTCAATACGGCTCGGGCTAGGGGCTGTATTTATGAACCGATCTTCACCAAGCTTCTTGGGTACCTTTGTTATCACATAGGGACGAGAATGAGTGTTTTGGGGTGCGATCCAAAATTCAAGATGGCTGCCAGAGACCATTTTGTACCAAAATTAGATACAATCAGTTTTTTGTACACAACTTCTATACAGCTCAGGCTAGAGCCTGTATTTATGAACCAATCTTTACGAAACGTCTTGGGTACCTTTGTTATCATCGTGGGATGAGAGCGAGTGTTTTTGGGTGCAGTTCGAAATTCAAGATGGCCACTAGCAGCCATTTTGTACCAAAATTAGTGCAATCAGTTTTTTGTACAGAACTTCTGTATGAAAGTTCTGATTTGAATAAATTTTTGTATGAATGTTTAGTAACATGGAATACATCACAAAAAATACTGTATAATACAGGTTTTTTTCTCTTGCAGAAATTATGCAAATTAGATGACCTTTGATTTATTCAGTGCTTCTTATACACTGTAAGTGCACATGTCAGTACGCTAAGGCTGGAGGCTGTATTTATGAACCGATCTTCATGAAACTTCTTGGGTACCTTTGTTATCACCTTGGGGTGAGAACAAGTGTTTTTGGATGCGGCCCAAAATTAAAGATGGCTGCCGGTTTCACACTGTTGCTTACTGAGGTGAAGTCACTTTACCATTACCAAGCTGCCTATTAAATACCAAAGGGGAGATTTTTCAGTGCACTCTTATTACTTCAGTGCCCATAATTCTCAAATATGGCATTAAAACCAATCACATACTTATAATGCTTAAATCTATTCACATAATCAGAATTCACCATCAGCGGTGCATTAGCTCAGTAGGTAGAGGTGCAGCCTGCAAGCCGAGAGATCCTCGGTTCGAATCCACCTGCGGCAACAGCTTTGTGTCCTTGGGCAAGACACTTCACCCCCACTACCCATGTGGGGGCAAGGTATGCTGTGTACTAAGGCATACTGCATGTTCTTGGTGCACCTGTCTTCGAACAAGGCTAACCCAGCTTGTGTAGTATGTTGGGGAGCTCACAGTTGCTTGCCATTGCTTAGTGGTTCTCCTGGGGTACTCTAGTTTCCTCCATCCATAAAACTGCCATGGTCACAATAAGCTGTTGTGCAGATAAATGTGACCTTAAACACCAATAAATAAATAATAAAAAGAACACACCACCTCATACCCGTTTTGATTCTCCAGTTTTCATTCACCTTGGTATCCCTCGGTTTGCCTTGGTGTTTAGTATGCCCGCCAGAAAAGGAGTGATTTCTTTTTCTAAAAGAGCAAAACAAGAAACTGTAATTTTTAACAGGTAGTAACGAAATAATTTTCATGAAGCGCACAATTTTATCTTAGTTAATAGCTGAAAAAACGCAGGGTGATATTTGCAAATCTTATTTTATTACTGGCACCAGGTACTGGTAATGAAAATTGCTGTTTGTCATCAATACTTGATCAAGTTTCTGACAAAGCACATTATACTATTCCAGTATGTTAGTGACTGGACATAAGCGCACAATTTAATGTTGGTTTACCACTATATACTGGTGCTTAGCCAGGAAATCTAAGTTACATGTATTTATTTATTTATTTATTTATTTATTTATTTATTTATTTATTTATTTATTTATTTATTTATTTATTGGTGTTTAAGGTCACATACTTATGCACAATGGCTAATCGTGACCGTGACAGTTTTACAGGTGGAGGAAGCCGGAGTACCCGGAGAGAACCACCGAACAACGACGAGCAACTGTCAGCTCTCCAACATCGTAACTCTGAACTCTGCACCGCAGCACAGGCAGGGTTAGATTGGATGAAGGCATGCGTACCATCGCCGTGCAGTACGCCTCAGTACACAGCGTCATCGTGCCCCCATGTAGGCAATCAGGGTGAAGTGTCTTGCCCAAGGACACAACGCGGTTGGGATTCGAACCGAGGACCTCTCGGCTTGCAGCCTGCACCTCTATCAACTGAGCCACCGCGCCCCCAAATTACATGTAGGGGCAAGAGTAATATCTAGTGGGAGTGGGGCCGGGTAATAAAGAATATGATGCACATAATCACCTGAGCCACATAGCAGTGAGATAGGGGCGAGGACAAGAGGGTGTGTGACCCTCTCATCAGTGAAGGGTTCGGGTGCATCCCCCCCCCAACTCCCCCCCCCAAAAAAAAAAAAAATTTGAAATTCAAGACAGTAAAACACAATTACCTTGACTCTGTGTGTATTTGTGTCCATAATAAGTTGCGAACAAGCATAAATATCTAGATATTAAAATGTCTTTTGGGATGTTCATTATATGGGTTAACAGGAGAGAGGGATGGGGGCATGAATGAAATTGGGGACCAAATATTCTCAGAAAAAGTATGAGGGGCTGAATCTTCCTGTGACTGAATATTCATGAATCCCTTTTTTCAGACTAAATTGCCCATTACTTATAAAGCACCATAACTAAGGCAAAAACAGTACTATGAAATTTACAAGTCTGAAATTCTATAAATTCCAAATAAATTTACACAAATTATATAGCAAAATATGGTGTATAGAACCCCAAAGGAGGATGTGGTGTATAGAACCCCAAAAGTATGTGTGCACCTCACGCACTGACACACAGTCGACATCAGACATCAGCGGTTCCTGAAAGTGTGCTATCGGTACCATATTTGTACCATAACTGATAATAATAAAATAATATTTCATTAGAACAACAAACACAGGAATTCAAAATGCAGCCTCAAGGCAGCATGGTGGTGAATGCCAACACTGCCCCATTGTCCTTGAAAGGAGGAGTCCTTTACAAATAGGTTTTTGTTTTGTGATACTCTGGATACTCTCCATTTTTAGCTCAACTTTGACAAAGTCAAATTTAACGTTATGTCATGGCCCATTGTCCGTCTGTTCGGGAACAGCAATTCAATACGGCTCGGGCTAGAGGCTGTATTTATGAACCGATCTTTACGAAACTTCTTGAGTACCTTTGTTATCACGTGGGACGCAACGAGTGTTTTTGGGTGCGGTCCAAAATTCAAGATGGCCTCCAGCAGCCATTTTGTACAGAAATTAGTGCAATCAGCGTTTTTGTACAGAACTTCTGCATGAAAGGTCTGATTTGAATAAATTTTTGTATGAATGTTTAGTAACATGGAGTACATCACATATAATACAGTTTTTTTTTCTCGTTGTGAAATTATGCAAATTAGATGAACTTTAATTTTATTCACTGCTACTTACATGTATACCCAGTAAGTGCACATGTCAATACAGCTCGGGCTAGGCTGTACAGTATTTATAAACTGATCTTCATGAAACTTCTTGGGTACCTTTGTTATCACCTTGGGATGAGAATGAGTGCTTTTGGGTGCAGTCCAAAATTCAAGATGGCTACCAGTGGCCATTTTGTACTGAAATTAGGTACAATCAGTTTCTTGTACAGAACTTCTATACAACTTGGGCTAGAGGCCATATTTATGAACCGACCTTTACGAAATTTCTTGGGTACCTTTGTTATCACCATGATGTTAGAATGAGTGTTTTTGGGGGGAGTCCAAAATTCTAGATGGCTGCCGGCAGCTATTTTGTACTGAAATTACTGCAATCAGTTTTTTGTACGGAACTTCTGTATGAAAGTTCTGATTTGAATAAATTTTTGTATGATTGTTTAGTAACATGGAATACATCACATAAAATACAGGTTTTTTTCTTGTACAGAAATTATGCAAATTAGATGAACTTTGATTTATTCAGTGCTACTTATACACAGTAAGTACACATGTCAATACTGATTGGGCTAGGGGCTGTATTTATGAATGGATCTTCACCAAGCTTCTTGCATACCTTTGTTATCACCTAGGGACGAGAACGAGTGTTTTGGGGTGCGATCCAAAATTCAAGATGGCTGCCAGTGGCCATTTTGTACCAAAATTAGGTCCAATCAGTTTTTTGTACACAACTTCTATACGGCTCAGGCTAGTGGCCGTATTTATGAACCGATCTTTACGAAACGTCTTGAGTACTTTTGTTATCACCGTGGGATGAGAGCAAGTGTTTTTGGGTGCAGTTCGAAATTCAAGATGGCTACTAGCAGTCAATTTGTACTAAAATTAGTGCGATCAGTTTTTTGTACAGAACTTCTGTATGAAAGTTCTGATTTGAATAAATTTTTGTATGAATGTTTAGTAACATGGAATACAGTTAAAACTAAAAGTCCTGTCCTGAAATGCACACAAATAGCACGTCGATATCCGTGTTAATCTACGCGATATGACCATAGTAAGGCAATCAAATTCTGTAAATATGGCCTGTGCACAAGCAATGTTTCAGCCAATGGACCTCCGGGTAACCCGGAGGTCCATTGGCAGAAACATTGCCCGTGTTTGCTATAAGTAACCAGGAGAACCTGCCGTGCTTTGGATGACATTCGATATGACAATTGCGCGCAATTCATACGTGCAATTAAGCCTAGATAAGCGCACAGTTCGTGACAGGACTTCTAGTTTTAACTGTACATCACAAAAAATACTGTATAATACAGGTTTTTTTCTCTTGCAGAAATTATGCAAATTAGATGACTTTTAATTTATCAGTGCTACTTATACACTGTAAGTGCACATGTCAATACGCTAAGTCTGGAGGCTGTATTTATGAACCGATCTTCATGAAACTTCTTGGGTACCTTTGTTATCACCTTGGGATGAGAACGAGTGTTTTTTGGGTGTGGCGGCCCGATATTAAAGATGGCTGCCAGCTTTCACACTGTTGCTTACTGAGGTGAAGTCACTTTGCCATTACCAAGCTACCTACTAAATACCAAAGGGAAGATTTTTCAGCGCACTCTTATTACTTCAGCACCCATAATTCTCAAATATGGCATTAAAACCAATTAGATACTAGTATTGCTTAAATCTATTTACATAATCAGAATACACCATCAGGGGTGCATTAGCTCAGTAGGTAGAGGTGCAGACTGCAAGCCGAGAGATCCTCGGTTCGAATCCCACCAGCAGCAACAGCTTTGTGTCCTTGGGCAAGACACTTCACCCCCACTACCCATGTGGGGGCAAGGTATGCTGTGTACTAAGGCATACTGCATGTTCTTGGTGCACCTGTCTTCGAACAAGGCTGACCGTGCTTGTGTAGTATGTTGGGGAGCTCACAGTTGCTTGCCATTGCTCAGTGGTTCTCCTGGGTACTCTAGTTTCCTCCATCCATAAAACTGCCATGGTCACAATAAGCTGTTGTGCAGATAAATGTGACCTTAAACACCAATAAATAAATAATAAAAAGAACACACCACCTCATACCCATTTCTCTCCTGTTTTCCTTCACCTTGGTATCTCTCGGTTGCCTCGGTGTTTAGTATGCCCGCCAGAAAAGGAGTGATTTCTTTTTCTAAAAGAGCAAAACAAGAAACGGTAATTTTTAACAGGTAGTTACGAAATAATTTTCATGAAGCGCACAATTTCATGTTAGTTAATAGCTGAAAAAAATGCAGGGTGATATTTGCAAATCTTATTTTATTACTGGCACCAGGTACTGGTGATGAAAATTGTTGTTTGTCATCAATACTTGATCAAGTTTCTGACAAAGCTCATTATACTATTCCAATATGTTAGCTACTGTACATAAGCACCCAATTTGATGTTAGTTTACCATTATACTGGTGCTAAGCCAGGATACCTAAGTTACATGTAGCGGCAAGAGTAATACATGTATCTAGTGGGAGTCATAAAGAATATGATGCACAGAATCACCTGAGCCACATAGCAGTGAGATAGGGGTGAGGACAAGAGGGTGTGTGACCCTCTCATCAGTGGAGGGGTCTGGTGCAACCCCCCCCCCCCCAAAAAAAAAACAAAACAAAACAAAACAAAACAAAACAAAAAAAAAACAACAAAATTTGAAATTCAAGACAGAAAAACACAATTACCTTGACTCTGTCCTGCTGTGTACTGGTCACTTTCTGTGGGTGGGCAATATTTCTGCGGATGCAATGATATTAGTTTTCAAACATTGTTTACAGCAAAAATCATCAAAAATTTAATTAATGAACCACAGGATACAATTCGGTGCTTCATTAATTAAAATTTTATTGATGATGATTTTCTATTACCTGGAAAAAACATGCATGGACATCATGCACTGTCCATGCAAGGATTATGACCAGCAACTGTACTGTATGTCTGTGTCACTGCTAGGAGCAGGGACTGATCTAAATGGGTGGGTGTGTTTACAAATATTCATATTTTTTAACACCTGATAACAAAGTAATATAAGTTTATAAACAACCACACAATTGACTTTTAATTACAATACTCCTAATTCCTATTAAACATATATGAATGTTTATTAATTTTGTGGAATTTTTACACTGTCTATGAAGCTTATTTGGGCCTGTATGTTTGTTAAAATTGCCCTTCCACTACGGAGGACTTTTTGAAATCGGTCAACACTGGATCGTGTGGTATTCCTTTGTGTAAGACAGTGTATTCATTGTAATAATATTCATGCATAAGTTCATGTTCTTGGTTTGTTTTAGGCCTCATAATCTACAGAATAGCTTGGATGGAGGTGTATTCCATCACTTGAGTGCAAGAAGGCTTTGCAATGCTGCATGTATAGCATAAACCTTGTTGCACTCCAGGGACAAATTTATCAATTTTAATAACATGGGTAAAATATCGGACATGAACCGTTTAATTTTTTTTTTTTTTTAGCTCACTTCGACAAAGTCAAGCAGGGCTTATCTAATCACTCTCCATCCATTGTCCATCCATCTGTCATCCATCAACACCATGTTTTGGTCAATTCAAGTTAAAGTTTGTGTGAGTAATGGTACCAAATGGGTATTACATTTTTGTTTAACTCAACATGCCCAGCCCCATAGGGAGGGGGTGGGGTAAAATGCTCCCAAAATATTTTAAAAATCTTATGAACCAGTGGGTACAGTGACTTTATATTCGTTATGGAACTACCTTTTGAGGTGTAGAATCACGCTTGTTCAAACGTCCTTTGTGAAGCAATATTTGGCTTTGTAATGGCAGTGGTTAGATTTTTGGTACCACCCAAAATTGCTATTTTCCGAACCGATGGTCCGATTTGAATGAAATTCAGTATCGTGGTAATATTGGGTCATAAGTACTTACCTCATGCAAAAAAAAACCCTGCATCCCCATGGGAACCCCAGGAGCAAAAAATAAAAATGTTTTCAAACTCCCATGTTTCCCAAACCACTTGGAACAGAGAACTGTTATGTGGTATGAAGCATCCTTAGGACCAGTAGAATTGAATGGTAAAAAAATGCCCTGTGTTGTTGTTAAAGAGTTCTGCAGAGGGCATCAGAATAATGTTGGTGCAGTATTTTTGCAAACATTTTAGAAAATCTTTTCTCAAGAACCAATGTTCAGAATCTTTTGATATTTGGTTTACAGCATCCATAGAGGGGTCAGATACAAGTTTGTTAATATGAAGCCCATTCTTTCATATTTGGACTCAATGCAGGAGCCCAAATTTTATGGGGAATTTTCTTTAAAAATCTTCTTCAGAACCACGAGTCAGAATTTTTTAATGTTTGATACCCTCATTGTTATGATGGTCAGATTCAAGATTGTTCAAACCAAGTCCCTATGTTAATATTTGGGCTTCCTTTGGTAGCCCAAATTTAACTTAGGGCTGTATGGGGAAGTTTTTTTTTTAAAATCTTCTTCTTCAGATCCACCAGTCAGAATGCTTTCGTATTTGGTATACAACATCTCTAAGGGGGGAGGGGTGGGGGTGAGATTCAAGTTTGTTCAAATCGGGTCTGTAGGTTAAAGTTTGGGCTCACTATGGTAGCCCAAATTTTAACTTTGTGCAATATGAGGAAATTTCTTTAAAATTTTGTTCTTCAGATCCACCAGTCAGAATGCTTTCATATTTGGTATACAGCATCTCTAAGGAGATCAGATTCAACTTTGTTCAAATCGAGTGCCTGGGTTGATATTTGAGCTCCCTATGGGAGCCGGAATTGGCCAAGTAGCTGAAGAATTAGACATTTTTTATTCAGTACCCTCAAGAGGTGAAGAGTAATCTATATAGGTTGTATCAAGGTGCTTGAGAGGGGAGCTCCACATTTTACATCATAATCAACTAAAGAAAAGGCATGATGCTTGGACTGTTTTTGTCACTCCTGAGGGGCTCAAAGATTTGCAGTGTATCCTATGGAGATGGATTGCTTAATGTAGATTCATTCTTGGACTCTTATATCGTGTTCTGTTCTCTGTTTATATCGTGTTCTGTTCAAGGTGAGCGCTTCAGGCCCTGTGGGGCCTCTTGTTTATTTATTTATTTATTGTGTTTTAACAACACTTTCGAAAGCCAGCAGCTACAAGTTTCTTCTCTCCTTGAACCAAGCATCTCTGCAGGACTCATGGTCCACTGAGTTTTTAGCTCACCTGACTTTCAGTCAGGGTGAGGTGTAGTGATCACTTGCCGTCTGTCGTCCGTCGCCCGTGAACATGGTGTTTGCGTCTTCTCCACCAAAACTGCTGAACTGATTAATCATTTAAGTGAAATGTGAGATGCTTGTTTGTTATGACATTGCATTTTGATTTTGCTTAAATCAAGTTGCCCTGCCCCCAGTAGGGCCATGCCCCAAAATTTTGCCTAAATCTTAAAAAAATCTTCTCGTGAACCAGGAGTAGCAGAGATTCGATATGTGGTGTGCTGCTTCCTTTTGAGGTGTAGACTCAGTTTTGTTCAAGAGAAGTTTGTGGGTCTTTATTTGCCTTCATTATTGGAGGGCATGTATTTTTGCCCCGCCCAAAATTTCTGTTTTTCGAACCAAGAGGCTGATTTGAACCAAATTTAATTTTTGGTTTTATTTGATCATAAGTAATTAATTTATGCCCCAAAATATTTTCCCATCCCCCCATGGGAACTGCAGGAGCTAAAAATAGAACAAAATTCAAAACGCACATATCTCCAAAACTACATGGCACTGAGAATTCTTATTTGGTGTGAAGCTTCCTTGGGACCAACAGAATGGAATGGTCTAAGCAAATTTCTGTCAGGTCAATCATGGGGTACTTTTTCGTGACTTTGAATAAATGCTTAGCTGTGGGTAATGAAGAAAGCATTTAAGACTCTTCTTCACCCAATTCACTCCTCCAAAACCTTTCAGATTTCGCATATACCATCTTTGCAAGATTTTTTTACACGTTTATTGAAATCAAATCCCTGGGTCCATATTTGGCCTCTATGGGAGTCCAAATGTTGAAACTAGTGCAGTATGAGGAATATTCTTTAAAAATCTTTTTCTTCAGACCCACCAATCAGAATCTTTTGATATTTGCTATGCACCATCATTAGGCGGGTGAGATTTAAGTTTCTTCAAGCCAAGCCTATATTTTGGCTCACCAGGGTTTTGCAAATTGCGAGAACGGTGATTTCATTCCTCTGATGTTCTTGCAAATGCTTGTTAAGAAGATCCATATTTACCATTCCCCCAAAATTATAAGCATTTTTTCATCAGATAAAATTTAATAAAATTAAATTAATTTTAGAGCTGAAACGATTAAAGGGTTTTTGTGATTGATTAATTGCATGGGTTAACCTTGGTTAACCGATTAATCACTTGCCCTAATAGGTAGCTGAATAATTGCTGTACCGTTGACCATTTATATAATTAAAACTTTACTCAGCATAATGGACAAAACCGGGAAGCGCCATATACAAACATGTCCATTCAAATTTTATTATATTTTCAATTTTTGTCTCAAAACATAGCTTATGACCCCTCATTGGAACAAGCTCATTGAGCTTGTTCCAATGGGGGGGGGGGGGGGCATAAGCTATGTTTTTGAGACAAACATTGAAAATCTTTAGAATTTCTTGTGCAAGTATCGTCTGCTACCTGCATTTGGTGAAGGGTTGAGAATAACCGTTTTCTGCTACTGATACAGTATAATGATCATGCAAGTAAACAAGTATTTTGGCACGTAACTGGCATGCATTTCTCTGTCTCATGCAATTGATGTGAGCCAGTGTGACAATGTTTGCCTGTTTTGGAGCAAGTTTGTTCCATAGTTAACCCATACAGGGTATTTTTTGTTTTTAAAAATTTGATTAACAGTTTCCATCTTGGTTTCAAAAAGTGATGATAAATAGTGAATATAAGCTTACCCAATATGAAAGAAAAATGGTTAGCAATTGGACATTTTTGTATAGCATTTTGCGATGTGAATCCAGCCATCAAATACCCTGCCATATAGTACCGTACTTCAAAAGTAACGGTTAACCGATCAATTACTTTTTTTATCAATCAAGATATTGATCATTGGTTAGTCGATTAATCGGTGTGAGCCAGTTTGAGATTCAAGTTTGTTTACGCCAAGTCCCTGGGTTCATATTTGGGCTCACTGTGGGAGATTCAAGTTTGTTTATGCCAAGTCCCTGGGTTCATATTTGGGCTCACTGTGGGAGCCTGAATTATAACTTAGTTCAAAATGAGGATATTATTCAAAAGTATTCTTCACATTCAGCAGTCAGAATGTTTTGATATATACAGTATCCTTAGGGAGGTGAGGTATAAGTTTGTTAAAGCCAAGTCCCTGGGTTCATATTTGGTCTTCCTGTAGGAGCCCGAATTGTACCAAAATTTCTATTTTCCAAATTGAGAGGCTGATTTGAAGCAAATTTGATATGATGGGCTTATTGGGTCGTAAGTACCTAATTTATGCCAAAACATTTTCCTGTGGCCCTTTGGGAACAGCAGGATCTAAATATAGAAAAAATTTAAAACGCCCATATCTTCAAAACTACATGACACTGAGAATTTTTATTTTGTGTGACGCTTCCTTACGAACAGCCAAAAAGAATGGTCTAAAAAAAATTGCCATCAGTTTTATCATAGGGAAGTTTTCCCTGACTTATGCGGAGTCATCATTTTAGTAATGGGAAAAACATTAAAGAATCTTCTTCTCCCATACCACTGCTCCAAAGGTTTTCATATTTTGCATATAACATCTTTGGAAGATTTATTCACATGTTTGTTGAAATCAAATCCCTGGGTCCATATTTTGGCTCTCTATGATTAGATTAGTGCAATATGAGGAATATTTTTTAAAAATCTTCTGATCCACTCTTCAGAATATTTTGATATTTGGGATGCTGCATCCTTAGAGGGGTGAGATTCAAGTTTGTTTGAGCCAAGTCCCCGGGTTCATATTTGGGCTCCCTGTGGGAGTCCAAATTACAACTTAGTTCAATAAGAGGAATATTCTTTAAAATCCAGTAGTCAGAATCTTTTGATATTAGTATATAGAAGCATCCTTAGGGATGTGAGATTCAAATTTGTTCAAGCTAAGTCCTTGGGTTCATATTTGGGCTCTCTGTGTTCAATATGAGGAATATTCTTTAAAAATCCTTTTTTTTGAGATCCACCGGTCAGAATCTTTGGATATTTTGAATAAGCTTTTCTTATGAGGGGCAGATGCAACTAAATGTTCAAATAAATTCCCTGGGTTGATATTTAAGCTACCATGTCGGGTGAATGCCATCAGGCCCTCTGGGGGCTCTTGTTTGTTTTCTGTTTGACAACATTGCCCTGGCTCTTCTATCTATATTTTTCATTTTAAGTTAGTCACTACTTTTATTTAGGCTTCCCAAATTTGTTACTGCATGTTTGTCTGTGTGCTTCGGATGAAATGTTTCTTTGCTTTTCATTTGCCTGGGTCAACATTTTAAATAATTTGCAGCTATCTTTCACCCTCCAACCTCCCCCCCCCCCCCCCACACACACACACACATACAAACACACACACACACATACAAAAATCTGGGCTGGCAAGTATTGAGTATTTTATCAAAAAAGTGGTACTCGAGTACTACAAGTACTGAGTACTTTCGACCCAGCCTATCACAAGTATATTAAACATCAAAGAGTATATTATATACTTGAAACAAATACAGTACGGTGGCAGTGTACTGCTCACTTTCCATGGATGGGCAATATTTCCACGGATACAAATTCATACAATAATATTTGATGCCAAACACTAACTATAGGTATAATCATCAAAAATTTAAATAATGAAGCACCAGGTACAAACCGATGCTTCATCAATTAAAATTTTATAGATGATGATTTTTATTGACTGGTAAATGCATGAGTGGACATCACTGCCCACGCGTGTATTACAACCCGTCCACGGCGACTGTACTGTAACTTGTCCTCTTTGTGAACATATTTTCTACAATTTCACTCCTTTTGACAGAATGCATGCCTGTGGGGATTAAAACCAAAATAGTGAAAGTGCACTTGTGGATATTTGCAGCACAAGCACAGCACTAATGAATCAATATTTGGTGATTTTAGGAATTTCAACAATGTCATGAGACACCACAGTAGCAGGTACTGGTTATTCTGTTGGAAAAAATCACTGTTTTATGACTCGAGGTGCCTTAACTGAGAAAACTTAGGCTTTTTCTTACAAAGATTGCAGAATATCAAACACAATGTGAAATGTGTTCAGAAGCAAGAATGTGATTAAAAAATAATGGGAAATTCATGTCGCCATCAATTTATTTATAAATTAATAAAGTTTTTTAGCTCACCTGAGCAAAGCTCAGTGGGAGCTTTACTGATCACATTCTGTCCGCCGTCCGTCCGGCATTAACTTTACATTTTTCAAATGTTGGGTAAATGTTTATTACCTAATGCTAATTCAGATTTGTACAAATGAAGTTACCCCCTTCTCCTGGGTGGTGCCATGCCCCCAAGGGGCACCAAAATCTTCTCATCAACCAGCAGTAGCAGAGACTTGATATATGGTATGCAGATTCCTTTTAAGGTGTAGACATGGATTTCTTTAAGCAAAGTTTGATGGGCTATATTTGGCGTCATTATGGGAGGGGCAAAATTTTTGGCCCCGCCCAAAATTTCTATTTTCCGAACCGAGAGGCTGATTTGAATCAAATTTTATGTGAGGGCTTATTGGGTCATAAGTACCTAATTTATGCCAAATTTTCTTTTTCTGTAACCCCATGGAAACCACAGGAGCTAAAAATCGAAAAAAGTAAAACGCCATATCCAAAACTCCACGGCACTGAGAATTTTTATTTGGTGTGTAGCTTCCTTATGACCAACAGAAAGGATTGGTCCAAAAAATTGCCATCGGTTTTATCATAGGGTACAGTTTCAGGACTTTGAAAACACTTTTTAACACTGTAGGCAATGGGAAAAACATTAAAAAATCTTCTTCTCTAGATCCAGCAGGCAGAATCTTTCGATATATGGTATGCAACATTGTAGGGTGGATCTGATTCGAGTTTGTTCAAATCTGCCCCCCTGGGCTTATATTTGGGCTCAGTATAGGAGCCCGAATTCAAACTTAGTGCATTTCAGGCAAATTTCTTAAAAAATCTTCTTCACCAGATTCAGCCTGCAGAATCTTCTGATATTTGGTATGCAACATTGTGGGGTGGATCTGATTCAAGTTTGTTCAAATCGGCCCCCTGGATTCCTATTTGGGCTCACTATAGAAGCATTTCAGGCAAATTTCTTAAAAAATCTTCTTCTCCAGATCCAGCAGGCAGAATCTTTTGATATTTGATATGCAACATTGTGGGGTGGATCTGATTCAAGTTTGTTCAAATAAGCCCCCTGGGTTCATATTTGGGCTCAGTATAGGAGCCCAAATTTGAACTTAGTGCATTTTAGGCGAATTTCTTTGAAAATCATCTTCTCAAGATCTAGCAGCAGAATCTTTTGATATTGGGTATGCAGCATGCTTAGGGGTGAGATTCAAGTTGTTCAAGCCAAGTCCATGGGTTCATATTTGGGCTCACTGTGGTAACCCGAATTATAACTTAGTTCAAAATGAGGAATTTTCTTTAAAAATCTTCTTCACATCCAGCAGTCGGAAAGTTTCGATATTTGGTATGCAGCATCCTTAGGGGGGTGAGATTCAAGTTTGTTCAAGCTATGTCCCTAGGTCCATATTTGGGCTCACTGTGGGAGCCCGAATGATAACTTACATGTAGTTCAAAATGAGGAATTTTCTTTAAAAATCTTCTTCTTCAGATCCAGCAGTCAGAATGTTTTAATATTTGGTATGCAGCATTCTTAGGGGGGTGAGATTCAAGTTTGTCAAAGCCATGTCCCTAGGTCCATATTTGGACTCACTGTGGGAGCTTGAATTGTAACTTAGTTCGAAATGAGGAATTTTCTTAAAAAATCTTCTTCAGATCCAGCAGATGAATGTTTTGATATTTTTTATGCAGCATCCTTAGGAGGCAAGATTCAAGTTTGTTCAAGTTATGTCCCTAGGTCCATGTTTGGGCTCACTGTGGGAGCTCGAATTGTAACTTAGTTCAAAATGAGGAATTTTCTTTAAAATCTTCTTCTTCAGATCCAGCAGTTGGAATGTTTTGATATTTGGTGTGCGGCATCCTTTGGGGGGTGAGATTCAAGTTATTAAAGCCATGTCCGTAGGTCCATATTTGGGCTCACTGTGGGAGCTTGAATTGTAACTTAGTTCGAAATGAGGAATTTTAAAAAAAATTCTTCTTCAGGTCCAGCAGATGAATGCTTTTGATATTTTTTATGCAGCATCCTTAGGAGGCTAGATTCAAGTTTGTTCAAGCCATGTCCCTAGGTCCATGTTTGGGCTCACTGTGGGAGCTCGAATTGTAACTTAGTTCAAAATGAGGAATTTTCTTTAAAAATCTTCTTCTTCAGATCCAGCAGTTGAAATGTTTTGATATTTGGTATGCGGCATCCTTGGGGGGGGGGGGGGGGGGGAGTTTCAAGTTTGTTAAAGCCAAGTCCCTGGGTTCATATATGGGCTCCCTGTGGGAGCCCAAATTATAACTCGGTTCAATATGAGGAATATTCTTTAAAAATCATTTTTTTAGATCCACTTGTCAGAATCTTTGGATATTTGGTATAAGCTTTTCTTAGGAGGAGTAGATGCAACTTGTTGAAATCAATTCTCTGGGTTGATATTTAGGTTACCATGTACAGGTGGGCGCCCTCAGGCCCCCTGGGGTCTCTTGTTTTAGAAAACAATGCATACTGAGAGCTTGGGGGCGGGGGGGGGGGGGGGGATACATCCAGGGCTCTAATTTACCTCATCACTAGGTAAAAGAATATTTGACATCATTTGTTGAGATAAAATGGCACTTTCTATTGATATTGATGGATTATATAGCCTCAGCCAGGGCTTATAAGAATCTGAGAATCGATTCCCGTAAAGATCCGTGCAAACAAAACCAGTGAGAAACCATGTAGCTTCTCGTAACATTGCTGCTAGGATTCACATGAAAAGAACTGAGTCAGTTTAACCCTTTACCTAACACAAATGCAGCAAATTAACCAATACAACACTAACATGACCTGAAATATTGTGACACTGGCAATAAAATTTGTAGAAATATGGCTGTCATTGGAACCGGCTCTCATCAGCCGGTTCTAGTAACATCCATAATTATTACGCTTGATGAATATTGTTTATTTTTAGCTCACCTGACTGTAAATGATGACTTTCTGTCTGTCCCCACCATCAGTCCATCCTGTCCGGCGTGAACTTTACATTACTAACCTCTCCTCATAAACAACAGAGCTGAATTGAACCAAATTTGATATTCATGTTCCTTATCATATATGAATTCCAGTTTGTTCAAATAACATTGCCACACCCACAGGGGGCCCCAAGCATTTCTCTGATAGCATGCATAAATTGTTTTCCAAAATTGAAAAAAAATCTTTTCCAGAACCATGTATAAGAATCTTTTGATACTTGGTATACAGCATCTCTAGGGGTGGGAGGGATAGGTTCAGGTTTGTTCAAATCAAGTCCCTGAGCTGATATTTGGGCTCCCTATGGGCATCCAAATATCAACAGTGCAACATGAGGAAATTTCTTTAAAAACCTCCTTCAGATCCACCAGTCAGAATGCTTTCATATTTGGAATGCAACATTTCTAGTGGGGTGGGGGGCAGGGGGGGGGGGGGGCAGGGGGGCAGGGGGGAGGGTAGATTGAAGATTGAAGTTTGTTTGAATCGGGTCTCTGGGTTAATATTTGGTCTATCTATTGAACCCCAAAGTTTAACTCTGTGCAGTATGAGGAAATTTCTTTAAAACTCGTTTTTTTTCAGATCCACCAGTCAGAATCCTTTCGTATTTGGCTTACAGCATCTCTAAGGGGGTCAGATTCATGTTTGTTCAAGCCAAATCTATGGGTTAATATATGGGCTCATTATGGGAGTGCAAATTAACTCAAAGCAACATGAGAACATTTCTTTAAAAATCTTTTTCTTCAGACCCACTAGTTTAATGCTTTAATATTTGGTGTACAACATCTCTGGGGAGGTCAGATGTAAATTTGTTCCAGTTTGGTTCCTGCCAGTCAGAACCCTTTCATATTTGGTATCGCAGGAAGGGGGGGGGGGGGGGGGTGCAGATTTGAGTTTGTTCATTTCAGGGGCTTAATATTTGGGCAGGGGTGGATTAGGTTCGAGGTTGTTCATAAATGTTCAAATTCATTCCTTAGAGCTTTTCCATAAAATTTGCCTTTCAAAGTGCAGTGACACAACAACCCTTGGAAGTTTGGCAGTACTTGTCTACAGCTGTCAGAATTGGAAGCAGTCAGGAAGACCTATGCTAATAATCATCTAACATGGACAATAGAATTATGAATAATTTCATAACATTATTCTTATGTAGTGTCCATGAACCTTGACTAACTGAATCTGACCCAAAATACTTCTCTGAACCACCTCGTCAGGTGAGCGATTAAGGGCCCGGGGGGGGGGGGGGAATCAGTAGTTCGTGTTGTAAAAATTAAAAATAAAGGGTTAACATGTGTTATCAGTATGCAACAGGGGTTCAATCATACTGACCTAATAGGATCCTGGGCCATAGCAGGTCTGAATTCTCGGAACGATTTCCGCAAGAATCCAAATGGATTCTCCCAAATTTAGAGGAACTATAAGCCCTGCACAACCCCAATTTTGAAACAAAATTGACATATTGTTTCATGGTGGTGGGGCCCTATTTATCTTGCTATATGATTAATTAAAACAGATTTTGTGAAAAGCTTTTGTGTGCTGATGCAGCTTTTAGTTTTATTTTGGGATTTGGGTAGTTTCAAAGAAAGCTGTGAATTCTTATCCCTCCCAACTTATTGTTTAACAGAGTAGAAATTCTGTCGGAGGCAATAACAGTTTTTAAGCCTATTTGACACAGATTGGACAGTTCTCTTCAAAAGAACAAATTTCCCATGCTTTGGACTAGACAGAAGCCAAAAGTTGAATTCTATTGCAGAAATGACTCTTTCATCACATGAAAGAGGTAACTGTATCTTTGGTATGGTTGGGTTTGCTCATAGGTATAACTGTTGTAAATATTTTAATTAGATTTACATGCCTCGAAAAGTTGCGCTCGGAAATTGTGTAATTCTACAGACTAAGCAGTCTTGGGGAAATATATTGTTTCAATAAACATTTGAAGAAGTCTACTGACATTTTGCATTACTTTTGAATGTTCCAGATGAATAAAGAGGATGATTTGAGGACTTTTAGAACCTAAAAATTTGTTTGACTATTGGTGTGTTTTGTTTGGGAATTCCCTGAGAAATATGAACATGTGACCAACACTTCCCTTTCTGTTAGTTTTTCTTTTATTTGTTGCATGACCCCTGTTTAAAAATCATTAAAAGGTTGTCTGAAGGGCTATAGTTGACAAAAAATATTTGAATACTAAATTTAAAATGATGCGACCATATTTTTTTTCGCCTGAACGTTATAATGGTCGCCTATGGGAAAATATTTAGTATTGTGAAACGTATTCTTGTTTGGCCTAAATTAAACAATTGCAGGAATTCGACTGAATAAACCAAAATGTTTTTGGAGTAATGGTTGCGGAATGAAATATTTTAATACGTTGGATACATTGGGGTTCCTTCTTACGCCTTGCGTATTGTCATATTAATTTAGCCCCTAGCATCTGTCCAGTTCCCTGCATCTAGACTTCTCCATGATCTTCATATCTCCAACACCACTATTACTGACTTTTCCAATATTGCCATCGTCTGTCCTATGATTAGCTTTTACAATAGTCACCAAATCCTGTAGTTTTCTTCCACCCTTGCAGCCTTGTAGCATTACTAGTACTAGTCCAGGCTTGCTAACTATCTCAGATTGCTGCTCGAACGACAAGAATCCCATCTGGCAAACGAGCTATGCAGTAATTGCCTGAACGAGTGACTTCACGTACGACTCTTTTCCTCATCTACATGTAGGTAATGAATGATACTTATGACACGATGATTCAGCATTAAAGGATGTCTTTTGGTGGATACATTTTGACGTTTACCTGCCTGAAGATAATTATTGTTCCTAATATCCGATCAGCTTCTGGTTTCTATAGCTCCAAGACCATCGTCTGTCCTATGGTTAGTTTCCACTGTAGTCACCCAACCCTATAGTCGTCTTCAACCGTTAAAGCCTCATACCACTACTAGCACTACTCCAGGCTTGCTACATCAAGTTGCTGGAACGACTAGCATCCCTTCGAGAAAATACGTCATCGGGTAATTGACTACACACAAATTCTAGGTATTGGAGGATATTTTGGAGGCTACCAACATGAAGATAATTATGTTTTCCTAGTAGCTGGACAGCTTTGGGTTTCTACAGCTCTAAAACCGCTATTGTTGTGTTACCCATAGTCATCATCACCTGTCCTTCGATTAGCTTAAACAGCATTCACCCAGTGCTATAGACTTCTACCACCCCTGCAGTCTTGAACCACTACTACTGATTTGTAGCATTATTATAGGAATGCACTCGACTTTGTCCTCAGTCAAGACTTCAAAAGGTTCAAACAGATTACTTCATTTTTCCTCGCCGATTCCGTGAGACGAGGAAACACCTATCACCTTAATAACATGCGCACTAGGACCACGCATCACTATGAGGATGACATTACAAGATGGCCGTTCACGAGGGCTACCACGACAACCAAACGTAACTGGGTCACGTGGCTATGATGGCACATGAGATCCGTCCAATGTGGGTCGATCGGGTACATGATCTACTACTAACATCAAACCGGGAGGTACACAGTTCTATCCCCACCATGGGAAACTGATGATCTACTATTAATGTTGTCCTGTTATTCACGACCTTGATCTCGAATCCTGTTTCATCTTTTATTTTTTGTAAAACTAAAACAAGTTGTTTGCAAAGAATCGAAAACGGACCATATATTAACTAATTAAAATTACTTCATGGTCCTATTGTCGTTTCTCCATTGGTTTCACCAGAAGAAAAAGCGGTCTTCAATATTAAGGGTTTTTTCATGTGTATATTTGATCATTAATAGACAGACACGTATGCATAATAATTCTCTGACACGATTTCAGTAGCCACCTTGGTAAAACTTACTATTACCCCCAGCTCAGTACGCGTAGTTTCAATATAGTGTGTACATGTGTGAATGATATTTTGCAGGTCAATAGAAATTGATTTTTTAAAAATAATATATGCCATGTACTTTGATTATTGAAGTCTATAGACATATCTGGCGATAAGAAAATATTATCATTTATCATATCTCCATTCTACATATGAGCACGCTTGTCATTTCCTTGCCACTATAAAGTGTTGTGACATCCGTGTTTGCCCATTGATTACCATGTGTGTGTATCTGGGGTAGAATAGACCCCCTCATTCGACCACGAGAGTACCCTAACTTTACTTGAAGAGCCAGGTTGGTGAAACAAAATGTTATGACAGATGTGGGGTTCCCGTGTAGGGATCTGAGACATCGTATAGCAGAATCTTCTGTCTCTGTCATATTCTGCTAATTTTCAATACCATCATCCTTATGTGTGCGAGCTTGTCAGTTCCTCGCTAGAAGCTGTATATTGCAGAGCAGTAGTTTATGGAGTCTTCTTGTGGATCTGCCTTTAGGTGGGAACTGTCGATATCATAACACCTGGAGTTTAACAAGCCCACGCTGAAGATATGATTTGCGGGAGCAGTTGGACCCTGTTGAATATTCACGTACCATTCAGCCCGTCTTTGTTCCTTGGTCAGGTTTTCACAGGCTTAGTTTTGGTAGCCAAGCTTTTGATGCACAGGCGGCATTCCTGCAGGATGCCTTGGATATAACAGGTACATCTGTGGTAGCCAGATTGTTAATTAACACATTGCAACAATGGCCTGGCTGTTCATATAGATTTCTCAATATAGTGATATAGCAAATTCTAAGGCATTTGTTTCATCAGGATATTGCGATGTCCGTGTCGGTGAGCTTGTAAGGTCCTCGCCAGGGGTTGGTGATTTTTTTATTGGCCATCTAGTGGATCAGCTTGACCTTCATCTTGGGAATTTACAACGTGATATAATAAACTTAGTTTTTGAAACTGACGTACAATCCCGCTCATAATATAGCCTTGTTTTTTGAAAGTGTTGCTAAACCCCAATGAACCAATTTGCCATGAATTATATTATTTTGTCAGTTTTAAAAAATGAAGGTTTGTTTTACTATAGTTTATCTCAAGTTTGATTCTTCCGCAATCTTTCTAAATTTCTCGATTGCCATATTTGTCCCCAAATTAACATATGAACATACATGTGTCTTTCTGTGTTTATTGCATGTCGCTGTACAACAAGTTTTGGCAATTATTATATATCACATAACCTCTGCTATTTCTGCGACATATACCATCTCTTTCCTGAAAAATCTTGCCCCCCCACCCTCCACCCCCCCCCCCCCATGGGGTCTGGAATATTTGCCGAAATTAACAATATTGGGTGTGCACCATTACGTGTCACGTATTGTTATATTATTTTAAGGTTAAATTATTGTAACGAGACCCTGTGGTTAAGGTGATAGAAAAGAATACCGATACTGGAGTTTACTTTTGAATACTTTCCAGCCCTAGCGGTTTTGTCAAATTTCTAAAGAAAGTCCATCGTCCACAAGAACGGTAAAGGTTTGACAACAATTTAAAAGAAAAGGTGAAAACATTTGTCCAACAGCAACTCAATGAACCAAACTTCCAACAAAGGCCTGAATATGGGGACAATCATAAATTAACTGCATCAATAAGACTTGAAGAGGTCATGGGTAATAATTACAAATTGTGAGTCATCTTCGTCCACCTGAGAAGACGAAGTCTGTTCCAAAATACTGAAAAAGTGTTCCAACATCTTCTTCAGTGGACTTGAAACAAGCTGGCCTGGTTGGGACATTTTAAATAAATAAACAGATTAATAAGGATATAACACACCCATTTAGAGTTTTTGTGTGTGTGTGTGTGTGTGTGTGTGTGTGTGTGTGTGTGTGTGCGTGTGTGTGTGTGTGTGTGTGTGTGTGTGTGTGTGTGTGTGTGTGTGTGTGTGTGTGTGTGTGTGTGTGTGTGTGTGTGTGTGTGTGTGTGTGTGTGTGTGTGTGTGTGTGTGTGTGTGTGTGTGTGTGTGTGTGTGTGTGTGTGTGTGTGTGTGTGTGTGTGCGTTTGTCTTACCAACTTGACGAGGTAACTAGACAAAAGAGTTTGCGTGTTTCGCCTTACCGAGGTAAAAAAGACAAAAGAAACCCTTTACCTCGGTTGTTTTCCCAGAACTGTACCGGTAAAACGAGGTAGAAACCGTTAGTCCACACAAAGGACAAACAATGGGGTACCTCGGTATGTAGTAGGTAAAGACTGTGTGTGTGTGTGTCTTTGAGGTTAAAAAATCGCACTGGCACAGACATTTCATACTGAAACGTTTTTTTCTTTTAATATGCCGCCGAAAAATTGTTTTCATTTACTGAACCCTGATTGGTTTCAAACATGACAAAAAAGTACACAAAATTGATTTAAACTAAGTGATGAGCTTAGGAACTGGTTAAACTGACTGGCAGAAATTGGTGTTATTCATTGATGGGCTCTAATTTAGTCCTTACAAGGATGTTACGCAAGCTTTTGTTTTTCTTATAGCCGATGACAGGTCGAAGATTCAAAGGTTCATTTAATTTAGCATTGGTAAAATTGAATTCATCTTTTAACATTTTTGCTATTTCGATATTCATTCTGTTGTACGTTAAAGTGAAAGGAATGATGGACCTCCTTTCGCATTCGCCCTCTGATATGTTCATACCAAATGGCCAGAGAGTTTGAAGCGTATTGATCCAAAAAGCTTCACGTTTTTTTCTAAATTCATCCGTTTCTTCTAATGTGTCTTTAATTGGTGGTTGTTCAATAGGATGGATTTCGAAATCGTCCAAAGAATGGCCAGGAAGGTTAAAATGTTGTGCTACTGGGGCATCAGCATTATGTTTTATATCCTGTTTGTGTCTAGTAGCACGTTCTCGAAAAGGATTTTGACTTTGACCAACATACTGTTTCCGACATCGCTTACAAGTGATAAGGTAAATAATGTTTGGTGAATCACAATGGAGGGGGTTACGGATCTGATAATGATTTTTCGTTTGTTCGGAGGAAAATTTCTCCTTCTGATCAGGCATAAAAGTATGCAGTCTACAACGAGGCTTTTTGCAATTAAATACCGCGCCACTACCATTCTGCAACGGTCTGTTGTGTTCAATCTTCAGTGGTTCGAAATCGGTAGTTTCAGCTGGACTTTCGAGCTTTTTCAGGGTTTGGGATTTCAGGCTACGCAAGAGACGCAGCGAGTACCCTCTCGATCTGAGGGCCCCAAATAGAGTAGAACAAGCCTCATTGAAATTTACCTTATCACTTGAATTGCGGTGGAAACGAATGAGTTGTGATATGATGATACCTTTAAATGTATGTTGAGGATGAAATGATTTTGTGTGCAACAATTGATGTGAATCAGTTGGTTTAAAATACACTTTATAATCTAAATGACCGGACGCCTGAAATTGCTTGCCTTTATACACGGTCACATCGAGAAAATCAACAGAATTTTCACTGATAGTAGCTTTCAATTTAATATTTGGATCGTGATTGTTCAAAATTTCTAAAAATTCATCAAAATCTTCTTTTGAATGTTCCCAAATAATAAAAATGTCATCTAAATACCTGAGATATACGAGAGGATGCTTTGCACATTTGCTTAAGGCATTTTCCTCCCATTCCGCTACATAAATGCTTGCAAAATTAGGACTGAATCTTTTGCCCATAAGACAACCCATTATTTGTAGAAAATATTCTCCATTGAATTGAAAGTCATTACCTTTTAAGCTCAGCTCTAAAAGATCCAAAATTTGTTCATCCGGGCGTTTCGCATCCGGATATTTTTCAAATGCATTTTTAACTGATTTAACACCTTAATCAATATCAATGTTCGTATACATACTGTCGATTTCCAAAGTAGCCAGAATTGCATTTTTCGATATTTTCAATTTCGAAATTTTTGACAGGAAATCCTGTGTATTTTTTAGATAGCTCGGATGTCTATTTGCTATAGGTTTCAGATGATAATCAATTAATTCCGAGATCGCATAAGATTCCGAATTACAATCTGATACAATTGGCCTCCCGGGTGGAGTTAAGTCCTCCGTCCACGAAGAACGGTCCTTGTGGATCTTTGGTAGGATATAAAATTGTCTTGTTTGAGCACTGAGCTTAGCTGTTAAATATTTCAATTGTTTTTTGGTAATGTGACCTTCGTCGAGGAGAAATTTTAAGATCTTATTGAATTTTTCGATATTACTAGGCCAAATAAGTGAATCTATTTTCTTATAATGTTTAGTATTGCTGAGTTGTCTCATGGCTTCCTTTATACAATTATCCCGAGATAGAACAACTACCGACCCACCTTTATCGGCTGGTTTAATTACTAATTTCTTATTTTTTCGAAGTTTCGTGAGGGCTCTCCGTTCACCAGCTGTTAAATTGTCTTTATCGGAGAGTATGTTCATGCTGAACACCTTTTTGATGATTCGTTTGCTAGCCTCAATAATTTCGGGATCTACTTCACTATCTGGAGGTGACCAACCAGATGATTCTGTAAAAGGAAGTTTCCGACCGCTGGAGTTTCTAAAGCGGTCGGCTAATTTCATTTGCCTAAGAAAATTACAGTTGTATGATGGTAAATTTGTTTGGTTATCAGTTTTAGGCTTTGGTGTTGGTACAAAAGTCAAACCGCGATCTAAAAGAGATTTCTCTTGGGTTGTTAGGTCATTGGTGCCAGACAGGTTAACCACATTAGTTCCTAATCCCACATCTGTTAGGCGGCTGTTACCTTTGCCTTTACTTAGTTTAAATTTAGGTGGTTCAACCAGTGATCGTACATAATATTGGCGGTTCTCGTGGTCCAATGGATTAAATCCTGAGCAACATCAAACTTCGCGTCATCAATTTTTGGTATCACGTTAACGTCCTTCACTTTCCGAATGGTTTCGTTGATGATGCTCAGGGTTCTCCTCTCAGCCTGAGGGAGTTTTTGCGAAAAGTTTAGTTCAGCGAAATAAATTTTTGCTGATCTAAACTTGACCCTGATATCGCTAAGCATATTCCGCAACTGCTTAACTACGAGATCAGAATTATCGTTTCGAGAATTCACGCCAATATTTAATAATATTTTTTGGGGACTGGACTGGCCCCTGTGCCCTTTAAACATAGAGCGCAGATGATTGAATTTGGCGCCGGGGTAACACTCCACCTGGATGTCCGGATGGGGATTTCGATCAATGCGTCCTAAATTTGAACTTCCAATCATAAGGATGTTTTTACAAACATCGGGGAGGCGCCAATTCCTTTTGTCAAAATTAACTCCGCTTTTATGCCGAAACTGGGAGAATTTAGAATCAAATGAGCGGCCCGAGTTGCGGCTCGGTGATTTGACTTTCTCTGAGGACGATATACCTGGTTGAACCACACTAGAGGCAGGAGAAGGGGGAGAAGAAACAGAAGCAGGAGAGGAAACAGAAGCAGGAGAAGAAACAGAAGGAGGAGGAGGAGTTCTAGTGAGAGCACTAGGAGAACCAGAGAAGAAAGGCTGAGGAGGAGTAGGAGGTAGAGGAACAAGACGAGGCGAGACAGCGTTACTCAATTTGCGAGCATCTTCAGTCACAATATGGACCGGAGATGTTTGCAAATTGAGGCGCTTACTCTGAGAGAAAGAAGAAGTAGAAGGAAAAGAAGAGGGAGAAGTGCTTTGCCTTGATCTTTTCTTATTTTGCTTTTCGCGTTGGGGTAGAGGGACAACACGGGCCGGAGTTTGCTTGCTCCCTCCCGTATTGTTCCTTACTCCAGACGCTGGGCGAAGTTCCGAAATGTAAGACTCATAGGCCGAAATCGTCTTATCTGTCAACTTATTTTTAAAGTTTTTTTGAGCCCAGATCAAGGCACGCGCCGAAGCGCTGTTGAAGTCTATTTTTTCGAGTCCAGGAGGTGGTCGCATAGCCAAAGTTATCTTAGACTTCAACTGGTTTAAATTTATCTTGTAATGCTCAACTAAAGCATTTAACGTTTGGTTGGCCCATCCCACACTAATCTGTCGAAAAACAGAAAAAATGTGTGGGGTGGGAAGAGCCGGCTTTAGAAAGCCACCTAACTCATCTACTTTCTTCTCCAACTGTTTCGGGAAATCCCGGTTGGCCAAATGCTGCTCTAGGAGCCCAATATGGTGCATACACTGAATCACCTGGAAAAGGGCCTTGACCAATCTAGAATAGGCCTGGAACGATTGTTCCTGGCGTCTTCCAGACTGGGCAACTCTCTTTCCCTGATGCTTCTGGTTTTTTTGAGCCATTTGAAGAATAGGTAGATGAATTTAGAATGAAATTAAAATGAAGAAATGAAATAAATTAAAATGAAATCTAGATATTACCTATTAGAGAAGATACCTGGATTGGTTATAGTCTTCAGCAAAGGTAGAAAATAATCCGTCTGTCTCGAGGCGTTTCGCTTGGTTTGGCTTTTTCAAAGAGACTTTGAGGAAAATGATTCCAACTTTGGGAGGGCATGCATGGTATATATCCATATGTGGGCTGGGGGTGTTTTTCACAGCTCAGTAGTACATAATTGGACTCGGTAACAAGCTGACAAATGTCACTCATCTAATTAATTCTTTTCAATCTGAGATGTTCCAAGTTTGTTTTTCACAACTCAGTTTGTGTCGTCCAAACAAATCAGACGAAGCCCTATTGATTGGCTTCCATTGAATTTTAATCAGTCAGTGAGTGGTTTGCTTTACTGACCCCATGAAGCCCTATTGGTTGGCTTTGATTTAAGTAAAACCAATCGGGAGCGGTTTGCTTTACTGGCTTCAGAAGTATGTGAAAATAATATGAAAAAATGGTTTGATAAAATAAAATATATCGAGACTAAAGAAATAAATGAAAAAATACGCCAAAGGTTCATGATGCCTCACGAATGTTATCAGTTGGAATGAATATCCCCCGACGGAGGTTTATGACGGAAAATATTTTACACCACGTAGAAATTGTGTGTTTTACCTTCTGAACCTCTACATTGTGTGAAAGGTAGGAAAATTTTAATTAAAAATAAAAATAATAATAATTTAAATAAATGAATCAACCAAATAAATAAATCAACCAACTAAATAAATAAATAAATAAACAAATAACTAAATAAATAAAAATTAATAAAAAATTGAAAATAAAAAAATTAAAAAATAATCAATAAATAAATATATAAATAAATAAATAATAATTTTATTTAGGAAATACATACACATGATTGAAATTAGAACCTATTTTGTTTTTGGGCATATATGAACTCTGGCACTCGCCTGTGTGTGTTTGAGGTTAAAAAATCGCACTGGCACAGACATTTCATACTGAAACGTTTTTTTCTTTTAATATGCCGCTGAAAAATTGTTTTCATTTACTGAACCCTGATTGGTTTCAAACATGACAAAAAAGTACATAAAATTGATTTAAACTAAGTGATGAGCTTAGGAACTGGTTAAACTGACTGGCAAAAATTGATGTTATTCATTGATGGGCTCTAATTTAGTCCTTACAAGGATGTTACGCAAGCTTTTGTTTTTCTTATAGGCGATGACAGGTCGAAGATTCAAAGGTTCATTTAATTTAGCATTGGTAAAATTGAATTCATCTTTTAACATTTTTGCTATTTCGATATTCATTCTGTTGTACGTTAAAGTGAAAGGAATGATAGACCTCCTTTCGCATTCGCCCTCTGATATGTTCATACCAAATGGCCAGAGGGTTTGAAGCGTATTGATCCAAAAAGCTTCACGTTTTTTTCTAAATTCGTCAGTTTCTTCTAATGTGTCTTTAATTGGTGGTTGTTCAATAGGATGGATTTCGAAATCGTCCAAAGAATGGCCAGGAAGGTTAAAATGTTGTGCTACTGGGGCATCAGCATTATGTTTTATATCCTGTTTGTGTCTAGTAGCACGTTCTCGAAAAGGATTTTGACTTTGACCAACATACTGTTTCCGACATCGTTTACAAGTGATAAGGTAAATAATGTTTGGTGAATCACAATGGAGGGGGTTACGGATCTGATAATGATTTTTCGTTTGTTCGGAGGAAAATTCCTCTTTCTGATCAGGCATAAAAGTATGCAGTCTACAACGAGGCTTTTTGCAATTAAATACCGCGCCACTACCATTCTGCAACGGTCTGTTGTGTTCAATCTTCAGTGGTTCGAAATCGGTAGTTTCAGCTGGACTTTCGAGCTTTTTCAGGGTTTGGGATTTCAGGCTACGCAAGAGGCGCAGCGAGTACCCTCTGGATCTGAGGGCGCCAAATAGAGTAGAACAAGCCTCATTGAAATTTACCTTATCACTTGAATTGCGGTGGAAACGAATGAGTTGTGATTTGATGATACCTTTAAATGTATGTTGAGGATGAAATGATTTTGTGTGCAACAATTGATGTGAATCAGTTGGTTTAAAATACACTTTATAATCTAAATGACCGGACGCCTGAAATTGCTTGCCTTTATACACGGTTACATCGAGAAAATCAACAGAATTTTCACTGATAGTAGCTTTCAATTTAATATTTGGATCGTGATTGTTCAAAATTTCTAAAAATTCATCAAAATCTTCTTTTGAATGTTCCCAAATAATAATAATGTCATCTAAGTACCTGAGATATACGAGAGGATGCTTTGCACATTTGCTTAAGGCATTTTCCTCCCATTCCGCTACATAAATGCTTGCAAAATTAGGACTGAATCTTTTGCCCATAGGACAACCCATTATTTGTAGAAAATATTCTCCATTGAATTGAAAGTCATTACCTTTTAAGCTCAGCTCTAAAAGATCCAAAATTTGTTCATCCGGGCGTTTCGCATCCGGATATTTTTCAAATGCATTTTTAACTGATTTAACACCTTTATCAATATCAATGTTGGTATACATACTGTCGATATCCAAAGTAGCCAGAATTGCATTTTTCGATATTTTCAATTTCGAAATTTTTGACAGGAAATCCGGTGTATTTTTTAGATAGCTCGGATGTCTATTTGCTATAGGTTTCAGATGATAATCAATTAATTCCGAGATCGCATAAGATTCCGAATTACAATCTGATACAATTGGCCTCCCGGGTGGAGTTAAGTCATCCGTCCATGAAGAACGGTCCTTGTGGATCTTTGGTAGGATATAAAATTGTCTTGTTTGAGCACTGAGCTTAGCTGTTAAATATTTCAATTGTTTTTTGGTAATGTGACCTTCGTCGAGGAGAAATTTTAAGATCTTATTGAATTTTTCGATATTACTAGGCCAAATAAGTGAATCTATTTTCTTATAATGTTTAGTATTGCTGAGTTGTCTCATGGCTTCCTTTATATAATTATCCCGAGATAGAACAACTACCGACCCACCTTTGGCGGCTGGTTTAATTACTAATTTCTTATTTTTTCGAAGTTTCGTGAGGGCTCTCCGTTCACCAGCTGTTAAATTGTCTTTATCGGAGAGTATGTTCATGCTGAACACCTTTTGGATGATTCGTTTGCTAGCCTCAATAATTTCGGAATCTACTTCACTATCTGGAGGTGACCAACCAGATGATTCTGTGAAAGGAAGTTTCCGAGCGCTGGAGTTTCTAAAGCGGTCTGCTAATTTCATTTGCCTAAGAAAATTACAGTTGTATGATGGTAAATTTGTTTGGTTATCAGTTTTAGGCTTTGGTGCTGGTACAAAAGTTAATCCGCGATCTAAAAGAGATTTCTCTTGGGTTGTTAGGTCATTGGTGCCAGACAGGTTAACCACATTAGTTCCTAATCCCACATCTGTTAGGCGGCTGTTACCTTTGCCTTTACTTAGTTTAAATTTAGGTGGTTCAACCAGTGATCGTACATAATATTGGCGGTTCTCGTGGTCCAATGGATTAAATCCTGAGCAACATCAAACTTCGCGTCATCAATTTTAGGTATAACGTTAACGTCCTTCACTTTCCGAATGGTTTCGTTGATGATGCTCAGGGTTCTCCTCTCAGCCTGAGGGAGTTTTTGCGAAAAGTTTAGTTCAGCGAAATAAATTTTTGCTGATCTAAACTTGACCCTGATATCGCTAAGCATATTCCGCAACTGCTTAACTACGAGATCAGAATTATCGTTTCGAGAATTCACGCCAATATTTAATAATATTTTTTGGGGACTGGACTGGCCCCTGTGCCCTTTAAACATTGAGCGCAGATGATTGAATTTGGCGCCGGGGTAACACTCCACCTGGATGTCCGGATGGGGATTTCGATCAATGCGTCCTAAATTTGAACTTCCAATCATAAGGATGTTTTTACAAACATCGGGGAGGCGCCAATTCCTTTTGTCAAAATTAACTCCGCTTTTATGCCGAAACTGGGAGAATTTAGAATCAAATGAGCGGCCCGAGTTGCGGCTCGGTGATTTGACTTTCTCTGAGTACGATATACCTGGTTGAACCACACTAGAGGCAGGAGAAGGGGGAGAGGAAACAGAAGCAGGAGAGGAAACAGAAGCAGGAGAAGAAACAGAAGGAGGAGTTCTAGTAAGAGCACTAGGAGAACCAGAGAAGAAAGGCTGAGGAGGAGTAGGAGGTAGAGGAGCAAGACGAGGCGAGACAGCGTTACTCAATTTGCGAGCATCTTCAGTCACAATATGGCCCGGAGATGTTTGCAAATTGAGGCGCTTACTCTGAGAGAAAGAAGAAGTAGAAGGAAAAGGAGAGGGAGAAGTGCTTTGCCTTGATCTTTTCTTATTTTGCTTTTCGCGTTGGGGTAGAGGGACAACACGGGCCGGAGTTTGCTTGCTCCCTCCCGTATTGTTCCTTACTCCAGACGCTGGGCGAAGTTCCGAAATGTAAGACTCATAGGCCGAAATCGTCTTATCTGTCAACTTATTTTTAAAGTTTTTTTGAGCCCAGATCAAGGCACGCGCCGAAGCGCTGTTGAAGTCTATTTTTTCGAGTCCAGGAGGTGGTCGCATAGCCAAAGTTATCTTAGACTTCAACTGGTTTAAATTTATCTTGTAATGCTCAACTAAAGCAGTCTCCAGCTAATGTAGTAACGAACTACCGACCAATATCATTGCTTAGTTGCGTTGGCAAATTATTTGAAAAATGTATATTTGTGAGATTGTGGCGTTTTCTAACTGATAATAACATACTTAGCCAATTTCAGTCGGGTTTCACTCCAGGTGATTCAACTGCCCTACAGTTGTCAGATATATATGACGAGTTTTGTCACGCCTTGGATGAAGGGAAAGAAGTAAGAGTGGTCTTTTGCGACGTCAGTAAAGCATTTGATAAGGTCTGGCATGTTGGTCTTATTCACAAGCTCGAAAAATTAGGCATATCTGGTGATCTACTTAGCTTCTTAAAATCATACCTTTCCGACCGTCGTCAAAGGGTTGTAGTGTCTTCTGAAGAGTCTTCGTGGAAAACCATCTCGTCTGGAGTTCCTCAGGGCTCGATACTTGGTCCTCTTTTATTTCTGATATATATAAACGATATAACTGAAAACCTAATGAGCAGTATTAGACTATTTGCAGACGATACGTCGTTATACCTCATAGTTGAGAACCCAGACCAAGCAGCTGTATTAATAAACCGTGATTTGTCAATGATTGAAAACTGGGCTGCCACTTGGCTTGTTGAATTTAATTCTCAGAAAACTGAGGCCATGCTGATATCGAGAAAAAATAATTCTATAGCCCATCCCAATTTATACCTCAATGGAACCTGCATTACAGAGGTGGATAGCCATAAACATTTAGGTGTTATATTAAACAAAACTTGCACATGGAATGATCATATCGAACTGATATGCTCAAAGGCATGGGCTCGGGTTGACTTGCTTAGATCTCAGAAGTTTATACTCGACCGTGGAGTACTTGAAAAGATATATTTTGCATATATCAGGCCTATTTTAGAATATGCTGATTGTATTTGGGATAACTGCACGGCAGCACAAGCCGGGGAATTAGAGAAAATACAAATAGCCGCTGCCAGGATAGTCACAGGTGCAACATTGAGTGCCAATAAAGGCTCGCTGTATATTGAGACCCAATGGGACACCCTTCAGGAACGTCGCCGCAATCACAGACTCACTCAGTTCTTTAAAATGTACCACAAATTAACACCCTCCTATATTTCTGCCAAAGTCCCACCCCTGGTGTCTTCTGTGTCCCATGGCCATAACATCAGAACGTCAAGGAATCATCGTGTGCCGTTCTGCAATACAAACCTTTATCAGTCATCCTTTATCCCCGACACGACATATCAATGGAATAAAATTCCTCTAGCTATAAGAAATAACCCCAGTATTGCAAACTTTAGAAGGTTCTTGAAAGGTAACAAATTACGTCCTCCAAAATACTATGTCGGAGCTCAATCTCGCGCAGCTCAAATATACCATTGCAGGCTCCGCCTTCGGTGTAGCAGTCTTAATAGCCACCTGTTTGCCAACTATCTGACTACATCGCCCCTTTGTTCTTGTGGAGAAGTTGAATCGGAAGAGCATTATCTCTTATATTGCCCAATCTACACACGAGAACGTTCTCTAACAATAAATACACTTCCCTTTATCACCAATTTATCTATTCTTTTGTTTGGATCTGAACGACTAGGCAACGAGGAAAACAAGCTAGTTTTTAAATGTGTGCAGGAATATATCATCCAAAGTAAGCGTTTTAATTATTCTCCTTAAGTGCTCGTGTCCACTCTATTCTGTAATGCTTAGGGGCACTGCTGAGTCTCAAAGAGGGTCATCGAAATACCTGAGATAATCACTCAGATTTACTACACCTACCCACTCGTCCTTCGTGTGTTCCTAAACCTGGGCTCCATGCTGTCTCAATTGGTATAATATATTGCTCCCCTTGTGATAATTTGGAGCACAGGGTATGTCTTGTGCACGAGCCTGGCCACTTACGAGCTACCTGTAATACCGTCGAAGTCAAATAGGTCGCTGACTCTTTGCAGGTCTTTACACATCTATTCTTCTCTTGTTTCTATAACTTCTTCTTGTTATTCTATAAATCCTTATTCAATTTTGTATAAATGTTTCATTGTTTAAACAATGTAGTAAGCCTGTTACCGCCAATCAAACTCGTAATTACTCTTTCTGGCAAGGAGACGGTACTTAATAAGCCTTTGGCTTACTGCCGTATCCTGTTCATACATTTTAACTCAATATACTTAATTGTAACTTAGTAAGGATGTATACTAATGTATTATGTATTTTATTGCTCTGTACGAAGTGTTTCAATTATCTACTAATGTAACATCCAAGCTATTCTGATTAAATATTGTTTAAACTAAAGCATTTAACGTTTGGTTGGCCCATCCCACACTAATCTGTCGAAAAACAGAAAAAATGTGTGGGGTGGGAAGAGCCGGCTTTAGAAAGCCACCTAACTCATCTACTTTCTTCTCCAACTGTTTCGGGAAATCCCGGTTGGCCAAATGCTGCTCTAAGAGCCCAATATGGTGCATACACTGAATCACCTGGAAAAGGGCCTTGACCAATCTAGAATAGGCCTGGAACGATTGTTCCTGGCCTCTTCCAGACTGGGCAACTCTCTTTCCCTGATGATTCTGTCTTTTTTGAGCCATTTGAAGAATAGGTAGATGAATAAAATGAAATTAAAATGAAGAAATGAAATAAATTAAAATGAAATCTAGATATTACCTATTAGAGAAGATACCTGGATTGGTTGTAGTCTTCAGCAAAGGTAGAAAATAATCCGTCTGTCTCGACGCGTTTCGCTTGGTTTGGCTTTTTCAAAGAGACTTTGAGGAAAATGAATCCAACTTTGGGAGGGCATGCATGGTATATATCCATATGTGGGCTGGGGGTGTTTTTCACAGCTCAGTATATAATTAAACTCGGTAACAAGCTGACAAATGTCACTCATCTAATTAATTCTTTTCAATCTGAGATGTCCCAAGTTTGTTTTTCACAACTCAGTTTGTGTCGTCCAAACAAATTAGATGAAGCTCTATTGATTGGCTTCCATTGAATTTTAATCAGTCAGTGAGTGGTTTGCTTTACTGACCCCATGAAGCCCTATTGGTTGGCTTTGATTTAAGTAAAACCAATCGGGAGCGGTTTGCTTTACTGGCTTCAGAAGTATGTGAAAATAATATGAAAAAATGGTTTGATAAAATATATTGAGACTAAAGAAATAAATGAAAAAATAACGCCAAAGATCATCATGCCTCACGAATGTTACAAGTTGGAATGAATATCCCCCGACGGAGGTTTATGACGGAAAATATTTTACACCACGTAGAAATTGTGTGTTTTACCTTCTGAACCTCTACATTGTGTGAAAGGTATGAAAAATTAAAAATAAAAAATAAAAATAAAAATAATAATAATAATAAAATGAAATAAATAAATAAATAAATAAATAAATAAATAAAAATAAAAAATAATAAAATAATAAAATAATAAATAAATAAATAAATAAAAAAATAATAAATATAATAAATAAATAAATATATAAATAAATGATAATTTTATTTAAGAAATACATACACATGATTGAAATTGGAACCTATTTTGTTTTGGGGCATATATGAACTCTGGTACTCGCCTGTGTGTGTTTGTGGTTAAAAAATCGCACTGGCACAGACATTTCCTACTGAAACGTTTTTTTCTTTTAATATGCCGCCGAAAAATTGTTTTCATTTACTGAACCCTGATTGGTTTCAAACATGACAAAAAAGTACACAAAATTGATTTAAACTAAGTGATGAGCTTAGGAACTGGTTAAACTGACTGGCAAAAATTGATGTTATTCATTGATGGGCTCTAATTTAGTCCTTACAAGGATGTTACGCAAGCTTTTGTTTTTCTTATAGGCGATGACAGGTCGAAGATTCAAAGGTTCATTTAATTTAGCATTGGTAAAATTGAATTCATCTTTTAACATTTTTGCTATTTCGATATTCATTCTGTTGTACGTTAAAGTGAAAGGAATGATGGACCTCCTTTCGCATTCGCCCTCTGATATGTTCATACCAAATGGCCAGAGAGTTTGAAGCGTATTGATCCAAAAAGCTTCACGTTTTTTTCTAAATTCATCCGTTTCTTCTAATGTGTCTTTAATTGGTGGTTGTTCAATAGGATGGATTTCGAAATCGTCCAAAGAATGGCCAGGAAGGTTAAAATGTTGTGCTACTGGGGCATCAGCATTATGTTTTATATCCTGTTTGTGTCTAGTAGCACGTTCTCGAAAAGGATTTTGACTTTGACCAACATACTGTTTCCGACATCGCTTACAAGTGATAAGGTAAATAATGTTTGGTGAATCACAATGGAGGGGGTTACGGATCTGATAATGATTTTTCGTTTGTTCGGAGGAAAATTCCTCTTTCTGATCAGGCATAAAAGTATGCAGTCTACAACGAGGCTTTTTGCAATTAAATACCGCGCCACTACCATTCTGCAACGGTCTGTTGTGTTCAATCTTCAGTGGTTCGAAATCGGTAGTTTCAGCTGGACTTTCGAGCTTTTTCAGGGTTTGGGATTTCAGGCTACGCAAGAGACGCAGCGAGTACCCTCTCGATCTGAGGGCGCCAAATAGAGTAGAACAAGCCTCATTGAAATTTACCTTATCATTTGAATTGCGGTGGAAACGAATGAGTTGTGATTTGATGATACCTTTAAATGTATGTTGAGGATGAAATGATTTTGTGTGCAACAATTGATGTGAATCAGTTGGTTTAAAATACACTTTATAATCTAAATGACCGGACGCCTGAAATTGCTTGCCTTTATACACGGTCACATCGAGAAAATCAACAGAATTTTCACTGATAGTAGCTTTCAATTTAATATTTGGATCGTGATTGTTCAAAATTTCTAAAAATTCATCAAAATCTTCTTTTGAATGTTCCCAAATAATAAAAATGTCATCTAAATACCTGAGATATACGAGAGGATGCTTTGCACATTTGCTTAAGGCATTTTCCTCCCATTCCGCTATATAAATGCTTGCAAAATTAGGACTGAATCTTTTGCCCATAGGACAACCCATTATTTGTAGAAAATATTCTCCATTGAATTGAAAGTCATTACCTTTTAAGCTCAGCTCTAAAAGATCCAAAATTTGTTCATCCGGGCGTTTCGCATCCGGATATTTTTCAAATGCATTTTTAACTGATTTTACACCTTTATCAATATCAATGTTCGTATACATACTGTCGATATCCAAAGTAGCCAGAATTGCATTTTTCGATAAAAATTGTTTTCATTTACTGAACCCTGATGGGTTTCAAACATGACAAAAAATTACATAAAATTGATTTAAACTAAGTGATGAGCTTAGGAACTGGTTAAACTGACTGGCAAAAATTGATGTTATTCATTGATGGGCTCTAATTTAGTCCTTACAAGGATGTTACGCAAGCTTTTGTTTTTCTTATAGGCGATGACAGGTCGAAGATTCAAAGGTTCATTTAATTTAGCATTGGTAAAATTGAATTCATCTTTTAACATTTTTGCTATTTCGATATTCATTCTGCTGTACGTTAAAAGTGAAAGGAATGATGAACCTCCTTTCGCATTCGCCCTCTGATATGTTCATACCAAATGGCCAGAGGGTTTGAAGCGTATTGATCCAAAAAGCTTCACGTTTTTTTCTAAATTCATCCGTTTCTTACCAACTTGACGAGGTAACTAGACAAAAGAGTTTGCGTGTTTCGCCTTACCGAGGTACAAAAGACAAAAGAAACCCTTTACCTCGGTTGTTTTCCCAGAACTGTACCGGCAAAACGAGGTAGAAACCGTTAGTCCACACAAAGGACAAACAATGGGGTACCTCGGTATGTAGGGTAGACAAGACTGTGTGTGTGTGTGTGTGTGTGTTTGTGTGTGTGTGTGTGTGTGTGTGTGTGTGTGTGTGTGTGTGTGTGTGTGTGTGTGTGTGTGTGTGTGTGTGTGTGTGTGTGTGTGTGTGTGTGTGTGTGTGCGTGTGTGTGTGTGTGTGCGTTTATCTTACCAACTTGACGAGGTAACTAGACAAAAGAGTTTGCGTGTTCCGCCTTACTGAGGTACAAAAGACAAAAGAAACCCTTTACCTCGGTTGTTTTCCCAGAACTGTACCGGCAAAACGAGGTAGAAACCGTTAGTCCACACAAAGGACAAACAATGGGGTACCTCGGTATGTAGGGAAGACAAGACTGTGTGTGTGTGTGTGTGTGTGTGTGGGTTTGTCTTACCAACTTGACGAGGTAACTAGACAAAAGAGTTTGCGTGTTCCGCCTTACCGAGGTACAAAAGACAAAAGAAACCCTTTACCTCGGTTGTTTTCCCAGAACTGTACCGGCAAAACGAGGTAGAAACCGTAAGTCCACACAAAGGACAAACAATGGGGTACCTCGGTATGTAGGGAAGTCAAGACTGTGTGTGTGTGTGTGTGGGGGGGGTTTGTCTTACCAACTTGACGAGGTAACTAGACAAAAGAGTTTGCGTGTTTCGCCTTACCGAGGTACAAAAGACAAAAGAAACCCTTTACCTCGGTTGTTTTCCCAGAACTGTACCGGCAAAACGAGGTTGAAACCGTTAGTACACACAAAGGACAAACAATGGGGTACCTCGGTATGTAGGGTAGACAAGACTGTGTGTGTGTGTGTGTGTGTTTGTGTGTGTGTGTGGGTGTGTGTGTGTGTGTGGGTGTATGTGTGTTTGTGTGTGTGTGTGTGTTTGGGTGTGTGTGCTTGTGGGGATGTGTGCGGTGTTGTGGGTCTGACCCACATAAAAGCAATTACACATAAAGGCGCGTTGATGTTAAACATAGCATGTATATGTTGTGAGATTATGATCATTGTGTGTATGTGGGTGCGTAAATATGTGGGGTGGGGGGGGGGGGTGCGTCAATATACTTCCATGTATTTTTTGAAAGTGTGTTAAGTGGATAATTTAAAAAAAAAATGTTTGCAGTCTGTCGCCTTAAAATGCACCAAGTAGTCCACTAGGAGGGAATTGTAGATTTTGCGTTTTTCAAGCTGGTGCGAAACGACGTGGGAAAGTGCAGAGACTGTCCCGTAACGGGATAGCGCCACTATTGGCTTGTTATTCGCTGTTACTGGTGCAGGGAAACGACCAAGTAAAACTTGTATCTAAATGATCTATAATATAATTGTTAGTGGGTTTCGACGCTGCCTAAAACACTTAGATGATCACTAGAAGTAATCATCTAAGTACTTTTGCGATCCCATCAGTGTTTTAGGCAGCGTCGGAACCCACTAGCAATGGTCTTGTAGATGCAAGTTTAAAAATTTCAGCAGATCCACATCATGTGACCCTTCATTGGAACGAGCTCGTACTGTATAGATTGACAACTTTAACGTTCGTTTGTGATTTGGTCAACGGTGCTGTTAATGACATGTCGAATTTTTTGCCACCGTACATGTGTACGAAATGGGCATTAAATCTTTCCTCTGTCTGTCTCTCCATACATCCACCTGTCTGTCCATTATCAAGTGTGCCTGTATATATGTATATCCATGTAGATTTTGAACTCTAGTTATTTATGACCCTATCCCAATGTACAAGTTTGATTCGCAGAATCTTTACACAAATACTTTGACAATTATGGCCCTTGATTGCACAAAAGTTGCTCTTTGGGGGTATCTGGATAGTATCTTTACCTCCGTTTGACATGAGGTTTTGAATTTTAGAGTTACAAAACAAAGGACCATGTATAGTGTTTAGCTGATTGATTTGACAATGTTTACATTTTGATGATCACAAAATAAAGGCTCGGATCCATTTGTTGTTCTAAAACACGCATTTATTTCGTTATTGTGCCAAAACGTAATGCGTTTTGTTTTTCTGCATAGCTTTACTCACTGTACAGTTAAAACTAGAAGTCCTGTCACAAACTGTGCGCTTATCTAGGCTAAATTGCGCGTTGGAATTGCGCGCAATTGCCATCTCGAATGGCGTCCAAAGCACGGCAGGTTCTCCTGGTTACTCATAGCAAACACATGCAATGTTTCTGCCAATGGACCTCCGGGTTACCCGGAGGTCCATTGGCTGAAACATTACCTGTCCACAGGCAATATGTACATAATATGATTGCTTTAATTGGGCCATAACGCGCACATTAACGCGCATATCAACGTGCTATTTGTGCGCATTTCATGACAGGACTTCTAGTTTTAACTGTACATGCCTTTATTTTAATTAGTAACAATATTCTTCCCCCCTCCACCAGAACCCCCGCCCCCTCCCTCCCACTCAAACAAATAATGTTTTCGTTGGCTCATAAATTCGAGAGTCATCCATTTTTCAAAATTAAATTTGTGAGTCTACAGACAAAAGCCTGTACTGAAAGCAACATGCCAAAACGATTACAATAAACGGCGAGGCATGCCAGGCGTCTACCTACTATTAAGACGCCCCAGCCGCGTCGGGTAATTAGCACGACCTTCCCACTTTTTGGCAAATTTTCAAATCGTCTCTTAAGTGCAACAAAACATTGCAGATGATGCCTTGTAATTTGTTGTACTGAAGGCATGAAATATATGTTGAAATCATTTTTATATGGTGTCATAGGACCCTATTATAATATCATAATTGACATGTTTTTGGTTAATAATTATAAACAATTAATAGTGTAATATTTCATGAAATTATTATTATTATAATTTTTTTGTGGGGGGGGGGGGTTGAAAAGGCAGACGCTGGCTGTTGGATTCACTTAGTTGCGCTGAGTGACCTTTCAATGTATTTATCGATATGTCTACAGACACTGCTTCTCAGTATCTATTTTTAGCTCACTAATTATTTATTTGGGTCACCTTTTCTTACTATAAATTAGACAAAACCGTAATGATATGATTTTATTCAGCCAATCAGAATTAAAGGAACAAAAACACTTTGGAAAATTGCTCATTCTGGAACTTTCTATTTGAAGAGTATATAACCTCTGTCAGGTGACTGCAACATTCTGTTCATTTTTGGTAACACTGAAAAGTATCTTGTTATTCAGTATTCATTGAACAATGCGGATTATTATTTCAGGTCAGTGTATTATTATCGCTGCTGAGTTATATTATATATATTTATTATATGCCTGCCTGTGAATTATCGCAGATTATCTGAAAGATATTTTTCGATATCCATCGCCTCGATGGACATCGAGGAATATCCCTCAGTAGCTTTATAAATGACGTCACGCTACGCCGACACATTTAAGGAACGATCAGCTGATCTTTGCTATTGTTTTGAAACGTATGCCTGTTGTGCCGAATTGGGCTGAATATTGTCAAATAAAATGTCTCGTAGCATATAATTAAAAAGATGTACTCTGTTTTAGTCGGTATCTGGACTTATCACATGAATGTGGACCTGAAAGTTTCTTTTTTCACGATCGCTTGCTCGAGTGAAAAATATTTTTTTCAGGTCCACACGCTGAATTGTTTTCAGTAGTTTCCTAAATGACGGTACGCTTCGGCGCATGACGTCGCGTTGAACGTCGCCCCTGAAGGAATGATCAGGAGCTTTTCTGTTATTGTAATGATACTGTTTTCAGTCAAATTGGACTAAATATTGCGCAGTAAAATGTCACATAGCATATGATAAAAAGAAACTCTACGCTGTTTTAGTGATAGCGCGAGGGAAAAAATAATACTTTCAGGTCCACAGGAATGAGATAATTCCAGATACTTACTAAAACAGTGTAGATATTATCTATATATTTTACTGAGATAATTCCTGATATTTACTAAAACAGTGTAGATATCATCTATATATTTTACTGAGATAATTCCAGATATTTACTAAAACAGTGTAGATATCATTTATATATTCTACTGAGATAATTCCAGATATTTATTAAAACAGTGTAGATATTATCTATATATTCTACTTAGATAATTCCCGATATTTACTAAAACAGTGTAGATATTATCTATATATTCTACTGAGATAATTCCAGATATTTACTAAAACAGTGTAGATATCATCTATATATTATACTGAGATAATTCCAAATACTTACTAAAAAAGTGTAGATATTATCTATATATTATACTGAGATAATTCCTGATATTTACTAAAACAATGTAGATAGTATCTATATATTTTACTGAGATAATTCCTGATACTTACTAAAACAGTGTAGATATTATCTATATATTATACTGAGATAATTCCAGATACTTACTAAAACAGTGTAGATATTATCTATATATTATACTGAGATAATTCTTGGTATTTACTAAAACAGTGTAGATATTATCTATATATTCTACTTAGATAATTCCCGATATTTACTAAAACAGTGCAGATATTATCTATATATTCTACTGAGATAATTCCAGATATTTACTAAAACAGTGTAGATATCATCTATATATTATACTGAGATAATTCCTGATACTTACTAAAACAGTGTAGATATTATCTATATATTATACTGAGATAATTCCTGATGTTTACTAAAACAGTGTAGATATTATCTATATATTTTACTGGGATAATTCCTGATACTTACTAAAACAGTGTAGATATTATCTATATATTATACTGAGATAATTCCAGATACTTACTAAAACAGTGGAGATATTATCTATATATTATACAGAGATAATTCCAGATATTTACAAAAACAGTGTAGATATTACCTATATATTCTACTGAGATAATTCCAGATATTTACTAAAACAGTGTAGATATTATCTATACATTTTACTGAGATAATTCCAGATATTTACTAAAACAGTGTAGATATTATCTATATATTAATCTGAGATAATTCCAGATATTTACTAAAACAGTGTAGATATTATCTATATATTCTACTGAGATAATTCCAGATATTTACTAAAACAGTGTAGATATTATCTATCTATTCTTCAGAGATAATTCCTGATATTTACTAAAACAGTGTAGATATCATTTATATATTCTACTGAGATAAGAGATAATTCCAGATATTTACTAAAACAGTGTAGATATCATTTATATATCCTACTGAGATAATTCCTGATATTTACTAAAACAGTGTAGATACCATCTATATATTATACTGAGATAATTCCAGATATTTACTAAAAAAGTGTAGATATTATCTATATATTATACTGAGATAATTCCTGATATTTACTAAAACAGTGTAGATATTATCTATATATTATACTGAGATAATTCCTGATATTAACTAAAACAGTGTAGATATTATCTATATATTCTACTGAGATAATTCCAGATATTTACACAAACAGTGTAGATTTAATCTATATATTATACTGAGATAATTCCAGATATTTACAAAAACAGTGTAGATATTACCTATATATTCTACTGAGATAATTTCAGATATTTACTAAAACAGTGTAGATATTATCTATACATTTTACTGAGATAATTCCAGATATTTACTAAAACAGTGTAGATATCATCTATATATTCTACTTAGATAATTCCTGATACTTACTAAAACAGTGTAGATATCATCTACATATTCTACTGAGATAATTCCAGATATTTACTAAAACAGTGTAGATATCATCTATATATTCTACTGAGATAATTCCAGATATTTACTAAAACAGTGTAGATATCAACTATATATTCTACGGAGATAATTCCAGATATTTACAAAAACAGTGTAGATATCAGATATTTACTAAAACAGTGTAGATATTATCTATATATTATACTGAGATAATTCCTGATGTTTACTAAAACAGTGTAGATATTATCTATATATTTTACTGAGATAATTCCCGATACTTACTAAAACAGTGTAGATATCATCTATATATTCTACTTAGATAATTCCAGATATTTACTAAAACAGTGTAGATATCAACTATATATTCTACTGAGATAATTCCAGATATTTACAAAAACAGTGTAGATATCAGATACTTACTAAAACAATGTAGATATCATCTATATATTCCACTGAGATAATTCCAGATATTTACTAAAACAGTGTAGATATTATCTATATATTCTACTTAGATAATTTCAGATATTTACTAAAACAGTGTAGATATTATCTATATATTCTACTGAATATTATTTTGTGACCTGAGCATCATTTCCTATTGGTAAAGTGCTTCCAAAATTTAAAGAGAACATCTGTTCTTCTTGTTTGAGCTAAGATTTATGCTTGTGAAAGAAAGGATTCGACGGAATTATGCTTGTTGAATTTATTCGAGTGTTTTATTGTAATTCATTGGACATCTCTGTAGTTTTGACATTTTAATCTCAGTTGGAAAGTTTAAATTTCTTACAGTACCTCATGCAGCAGTTTTATTTGTGGAGGGAGGTGAGGTACACTTAGATTAAATTCTGACTTTTGACAAATTTTCCACTTTAGAGCAGGAAAGAGAATTGTCAACATTTGTTCTACCGTGCTACATAAATTCAGAACTTGACAAGTCTTGTCTGCCTTCAATGGCTGTCAAGACTTGATTACAAACATTGGAAATTTAAGCTAAGGGAGAGAGCTTGCCAGTTATTAAAGGAAGTTTTTCTTTTTAAATTTTCCAGGTCACTGGATGTGAAAGAAACAAATGCACTTCATTCTTAATAAACAATTGTTGCTTAGGTTTACAAAACCCACAAATTCTATTCACAGACGTCTCTCTTCGTTTCATGTAGCTTTCTCTGTTCCAGCTGAAGACTGAGCTTGGAAAAAATAGTGTGCTCTGTACATACCAACGATTTCCGTGGGCATAGCAGTAACAGAAATTTACTTTTATTGCACACTGATTCTGTGAACATGAATAACAACGTAAAATAATTGAACTTTGTGTTCTGCCATCGTGGTTACAAAATGCCAATTGTGAGGTCTGATGACTAACAAGTTTGAAATTTATAATTTTTAGTCATGAATCACAATGCCGGCTTGGTCTTCCAAAACCCAAAATTCCTTTTCTGATACAGTTAAAACTAGAAGTCCTGTCACGAAGTGTGCGCTTATCAGTATAATGTGGATCCTGGCAAAATGTGACATTGAATGTTTGGTTTCCTTATTTTATTTTTGCTTCCAAAACATAGTTTATGCCCCCTCACTGGAATGCAGTCGTGGTATTTCTTCCAGCGGGTGGGTGGAGGGTGATCGGCAATATGTTTTGGAGACAAGAAAATGGAAAATATTGTCAATCAAGAAGTAGTTTTGAAAATGTTAAGGCCTAGTTGTGTTTGTTAAAGACTTCAACAAGCTGGCATTTTATTTCCAGTTTTGTAAATCAATGCACGCTGGGAAATGTGATGAGAAATAGTTATTATGTATTGTAGAAACTACAACATCTGGATTACAATAAGCATTTTTCCCTGTTATTAGAAATTCATTATGTCCTTCTACCCATTTGATTAACTGCAACATCAGGCACACAGTACGTGGAGAGTGTATTATCATTAAATCACTCGTAGAGTGGAGATTCCACCCGAGCAATAATTGCAAATTTGTTGAAAAGCATAACCATCACAAGCAAAGTTCCAGCCAATGGACCTCCGGGTTAAACCCGGAGGTCCATTGGCTGAAACTTTGCTTGTGTTTTTTTTGTCCATATGTACAGAATTTGGAAGTGATACTTTGGGTGATACTTCACTCTGCGGGTGTTTTAGTTACAATCCACTCTCAACGTACTATATGACAAGCCTTTTGTCGTCCTGCTCTTTCAGAATTCCTCGTGATGCGACATAACCCCCCCCCCCCCCCCCACACACACACACACCCAACTCAAACGCAACCTTATTTTAGAAAATAATAAATGCTGGTGCGAAGTGATAGCGGTTACTATCAGTCCGTTCATACTTCACTTATTTCCTAACATATAACTCAACTATTTAAACCAACATGCTACTGATATTGATAAAACTAATTTATATCAATGCATTTTTAATGCTGGACTTTTACTATGTTAGCGCATAATTTTAATGTGCAAACAGCGGTTGATATACAACTCGGTTCATGCTATATACAGTCACATATCAATGTGTTCTTAATCTTAGATTTACCATATTATTAATATTACAAGTGATACTTATATTAATATAAAAGTTAATTTTAACTCAAATGATCAAAAGAGTAATATGCCAATGTATATTTATTCATCTTTAAGTCGAGTTCAAAAGATCGCCAACGTGGCCATGTTGCAGGTAACCTTAAATACCGAGATGAGTCGATGAGTACCATGTGGACTCACTCGTTCAAGAAATTGCTCGATTGCTCATTTGCTCGAAAAGATTCGAGTCGACCAATCGATGCCAGTTCCAATCACTATTCCATAGCTTATTTGTTCTATTAGATTCAAGTCAAGGAATACATATACCTGCTCGACTGTCTTATGGGTTTTGGAATCACAGAGACCCTCGTTATATAGAAGGGAGATAACTATGTATTGGTAGGTACAAATTACGCGAAATTGAGTAATTTTAAGACTGGGACGAAGGCAGATGCCGTGAGAAGGGGTAGGCAAGCATAGATATGACTACATAAACTGTTAGAGTAGGAGCAGCTGCAATAGTGGGAACAAATAAAAGTATTCTTGTTGCACTACTTGTAACTATTAAAATGGGGATTCTTTTGGAATATGAATGAATTAAAGCCAGTGAAAATAGTTAGAGGGTGTATTTAGATAATTATACGAAGCAACCAAGGATTTGGGGAAAATCCGAACCAGAAAAGTACTCCTATACAAAAGAACACCCCTATTGTTGAAAAATGGAGGATTCTTTGGAATCCTTACCAAATAAAGCGATTTGATGTGGTTTTTGGTGATTTGGAGTGAATGTCTGATCTCTTTGAGTAATTAGATACAGTTCCCTTGAAGTGAACAGACCCTCCGAGCACACCCCATCCTATTATAGATTTTGGGGTCAAATGGCAATCACGTGCCACCATAGAAGCAAAGATGATGGCCTCCAGTATACAAACTGGGTGACGGAAACACATTATACCCTGAAATAAAAGCAGTTACATAACTTAGCCTAACTATATGTAACGTAATGTATGACATATGATGAATAGTAAAGGGCTGATTTATGGGCTTGTCAGATATATATTATCGCCTGTCTACTTTGTTATACTCACCATACATGGGAGGGAGGATATAGGAATGTATATAGAAATGGGTTCCATCAATCTATCTATTATTCCATCCATCCTTCTGCCAATACCCATCCACTCTCCCATTTCTTGTTATTACATTTTAAAGAAAACCGTTCAAAATGTTATTCCCCAATTTGACATATCGTCGGCTGAGTACTAGAATGTTCTATGTCCCATAGGGGAGATAATATATAGTCCCATAGGGGGCATAGAACATTCTAGCACTCAGGGGACGATGTAGCTTGTTGGCGATGATATCTTGATGATGGTATGTAAACTAGCTGTAGCTCAGTATATCTTCAAGAGTCATTGCCATTGTTAAACTTGGACATTCGCGTCTTCACAGTACCATTTCTTGTCATCACATTTCAGAGAGACCAATAATTGTCTTCAAAAAACGATATCCTAGACGTTAGGAGCCATAATTCTCTTCAGATATATATCCTCAGATACGTATCATGGAAAAGGTATACTGAAATGATACATTACCATGTGATATGTATCCTCAAATACCCGTATGTGCCAATGTGATATACGCATATTGTGCATTAAGCACATAGGCACATATCGGCACATCCAATAAGCGCCCATCCGCTCGACGCACATCGTGCACTAGCACAAATGCACATCTCGGTACGATCAACATGCAGTTTCTTATATGTAAGGCATCCTGGCTTGCACCAGGTCCAGGCTTAGATAAATGTGGTGATCTGATTGAGCCTCTTAAATAGTGTAGCCAAGGGCAGATGTTGAGACTGAATCGGACTTAGCTACTAAACTTCTATAAGTGCTACATGTGCAAGTCAGTAATGGTGATACACTCTAGCACAGGGCAGAATAATGGTGGCCAAAGCAGCAATGATAAAAGACTGCAAGAGTGACAGAAGACCCTAATATTGGATGGGTGCAATAGTTATTGGATCGCACGGCAGATGGTGGCGACTACGGACCACTCAGCAGTTTTGAAGGGTATTTGGGGCTATGAACGGACCACGCGTGGATTACGACCTATACACGGCAACTGTATTGTACAAGTCAGTAACGGTGAGACACTCTAGCACAGGACAGAATAATGGTAGCCAAAGCAGTAATGATAAAAAACTGCAATAGTGACAGAAAACTATAGTATTGGGTGAATGCTATAGTTATTAGATCACTCGACAGATGATGAAGACTATGGACAAGTCAGCAGTTTGGAGAGGGATTTGGAGGTATGAAGGGTGTGGGGTGTCCTGGAACCCAGGAGCTGAATATGGATAGGAGCTATAACAAAACTGTAAAACCAACAAATTATCTACCTGTTGTCTTGTGGGTTACTTATGTAGACTTTGATAAGAATGTCAATTTTAGTAATGCTCTTCAACATACTACAGTTTTGCCCACAACTGTTGTATTATTGCTTTGGACATAACTGTAAATCCAATAAATTATTTATTGGATTTACATTCTTTGATAAGAATGTCAATTTCAGTAATGCTCTTCAACATACTACAGTTTTGCCCACAACTGTTGTATAATTACTTTGGACATAACTGTAAATCCAATAAATTATTTTTAGGCCAGATATATATCTTTACTAACTGTTGTTTTGTGGGTCACCTGTGTAGGCTTTGGGGAACAATGTTAATTTCAGTAATGCTATTCCACACATCGATCCGCAAGTATACAGAAGAAGTCTCCTTGGTTACGAATCGAAATTAAGTATTTTTATTGTTTACTAATCATATATATTTCATTTTCAGGTTATTTTATTCAACTTTGTGGGGAGTTAGTTTAGTATAGTAACTGGGACAAAGTTAGGAGGCCTTAAATAAAAATAAAACTGTGAGCGCTAAGTTGTCGAACGGTTCGTCGTGTTGCCTTTTGTCGCGTGTTACAATTTTCCCTTCCGATCGCGTAATTTTGTCTTGATGATGGCGAGCAAGTCTGTTCAGACGGAGGTAAGTATGGAGGTAAATACGTGTAATATCGCGGTCCAGGTCAACGGTGCCAACGGAGTAAGTATTGGTGTGCAGACAGAGGTCACTGGGGGTGTCGGTCAGAGCCGGGTTGGTGGGGCCACCGATGGCGATATTGGGCTTGAAGTTTGTAAACAGTGTTCTATGATGTATGGGGACTGTCGCTCGATGGGATATGGAGAGGTATGTGCAAACTGTCAGGAAATCCTCCGCCTACTTGAGACAATTGTTAAGTTTGAGGGGGAGATTGCTGAGCTGAAGGGAAAACTTGGTAGGGCGGGGCTGTCTGGAGTTACGCCTGTGAAAGTGGCTTTCCGAGAAGGATGGAAGGTTGTCGGTGGTTCCAAGAGGAAACATGGGGGTAGAACCTTTGATGTGAATGAGGTAGGTGATGAGGTGGGGGCTGCTAGAAAAGTACGTAGGACAGATGAGGGGGGCCCAGGCCGGAGCAATGCTGTAAAGCGTTTGGCGTGGACTACCAAAAGTGGTAGGAAAGGGGGGCCAGAGAAGCAGGTAGATAGGGGTGTAAAGTCCAAAGGCAGTGGGGAGTGCAGCACCAGAAACAGATTTGATGTGCTCGATTCGGAAGAGACAGAGGAGGAGATGGAGGTAGTTGCAACAGATAGTAGCTTGGGGTCTAGGCCAGGAAAAAGGAGGAGGGATCCGGGGGAAGACCAGGGGAGTAGTCCAGGTAGCTCAGGGCCTGGAAAGAGACGGAGGGACAAGGATAGGAGTAATCCTAGGTCAAAGATACCGATACCGATATTGATTCCGAGTGGGGCTGTTGGAGAGGAAGAGGACGCTGTAAACAATAGGAGACTAGAGGAGATAAATAGGGCGAGGTCCAAAAGTAAGTTGGTGGTTGCGGGAAGTAGCATAGTTCGGGGGATCGACAAGGTTGTCTGTGGTCCGGACAGTAAAAATAGAACAGTTCTGTGCTTTCCGGGGGCTAAAGTGGAGGACCTGAGGGATAGAGTGGACGGTATTGTAGCTGGGTCGGGGCCTGATCCGGTAGTGGTATTACATGTGGGGTCCAATAACATCAGGGAGAGGAAATCAGTTCGTTTGGTGGACACATACAAGGACCTAATTAGTAAGCTACTTAGCAGGAATGCTCGGATCATCGTTTCAGGGGTGCTCCCCGTTATGGGTGGTGGGAATGAGAGGAACTCGCGGATTATGGCACTAAACGAGGAGCTGGGAGAGCACTGCAAAGACTTGGGAGTACATTTCATTGACCACTGGGATTCATTCTGGGGACAAGGAGAGTTGTATGGGCGAGACGGATTGCATTTAAGTAGGATGGGTACAGACCTGTGGGGCCAAAAAATCTTACAGGTGGCTGGACCTTTTTTGGAGAAAAGGGGGGTAGGGGACCACAGCCGGTAACCCAGAGTGGCACAAATGTTGGGAACATAGGAAGAACAACAAACATGCACAATACAGGGACATACCAGGGTTATAATAATGTGCCAGTGATGACAAAAAAACAAAGATTCATTAAGTTTGGGTACTGTAACATCCAGGGTCTGCACAAGAAAGTAAGCGAAATATCAACAATGATGGACGAAGGAGACTTCGATATAATGGGTCTAAGTGAGACGTGGATACGACGGGATGAGCGGGTTGATCAGATGAAGGGTTGCGTGTGGATAGGAGCTGGGCGAACTGAGGGTCAGAAACGGGGTGGGGGTGTTGGCATCTACGCTAAAGAGGAATTACAGCCCTCATTGATTACAGATCTCACAGAAGCAAGGACTCAGATTCCAGTATCCAACGAAATAGTCTGGGCAAAAATCAAATTAGGAAGCAGGAGTGTTGCCGTTGGTGTTGTATACTTAGCAGTGGAGGGAAGTAAGCCCGAGTGGAATGATTCAATATATACAACTCTTAGATCGAATATCACAGAGCTTGGGAGCAGAGGGTTCAGTATTGTCCTAATGGGGGACTTCAATGGGCACATCGGGGATAAGGAGGAGGGCATACAGGGAGGTGATAGGAAAATTAACACGAATGGGAGGAAGATGTTGGACCTATCAAAAGAGCTTGGTTTAAAGATCCTGAACAGGGATGCGAAATGTAAGGGTAAATGGACCTGGGAGAGGAACGATAAGAAAACAATAATTGATTATATACTCACTGACATTAGCGTATGGAGGGAGGTTATAGATGTAGAAATAGATGACGAGGGAAAAAATGACTTGGGTAGTGATCACAACCTGATAACAGTTAAGATTATGGGCAAAAAGACTAATAGAGACAGAAATACCTTCAAGGAAGTTTGGGGACTAAAACAAGGAGCCGACTGGAAGCAGTTTCGGGAAAAACTAAAACCAAATCTTGAATGTATACCTAGGGATGCAAATGTCCAGAGTATTTCAGATGGCATAGTAAATAGCCTAACAGAGGCAGGGAAGGAGTGTATAGGAAGGGTGAGGGTCCCAACGAGAGAGCTTGGATACAGGGTTAACGAGGGACTGAAAAAGGCTATAAAAGAAAGGAAGGTAAAATGCGCTGCTTACAGAAGAAGTAGGAAGCTTAAAGGGGTGGATAACAATGACACGAGACTAATGAAAGGAGAATATGAACTGGCACGGAAAAAGGTGAATGAGATAAAGGATAATAATAGGAAGGAGCGCAATTGCAGTCTTGCCAGAACAATAAAGAAAACGGGGGGTTCGAGCTCAAACGTATTTTGGAACTGGGTAAATAAACGGGGGAAAAGTAGTGTGCAGAGTATCAAAGTGGATGGGGAAAGTACAGAAGATAAAGGCCGTATCGCTTCAGAGTTAGTCAAGCACTGGGAAAAGATAAACGATAGGCGATGGGGCAGTGGGTCCCCACCAAAAAGAAATACACTGGTGGAGGAGAACCTATCCAATCGTGTATGTAGCGAAATAACGGCAGAAGAAGTGCGGAACGTGGTCTCGAAATTAAAAAATGGTAAAGCGGGAGGGACTGATGAAATTCCGAACGAATTCCTCAAAAATGGAGGGGAGGCACTTATTGAAGTCCTGACAAACCTTTTCAACCTGGCTCTGCGAAAGCAAGAGGTCCCCAGAGAGTGGAGGGAAAGTAAGGTGTCGTTCATACACAAAAAGGGGGATAAGGAAGTTCTAGATAACTATAGGGGGATATCAGTTAGTAGTAACATCGGAAAAGTATTCTGTAAGGTCATATACGGTAGACTAGAGGAAGTTATAGAAGAGAAAGGTTTTTTAGGAGAAATTCAAAATGGTTTCAGGAAAGGACGAAGAGTCACTGATCACCTATTTACACTCACCCAACTGATAGAATCAACAAAGGCTGAAAAGAAAAAGATGTTTCTGGCATTTCTAGATGTGAAAAAAGCGTACGACCGAGTGTGGAGGGAAGGTATGTGGCGGAAGCTCGAGGGCATCGGACTGGGGGGTGACTTTGTGGGAATCATGAAAGCACTGTATACAGATGTGCAAAGCCAACTCAGTCTAGGGAGTATCACTACAAAACGAGTCCCTATGGATATAGGCCTCAAGCAGGGGTGTATCTTTTCACCGATTTTGTTTGCATTGTATGTTAAAGATTTAGGGGACGAACTAATTCAGAGTGCGGAGGGGGTAAATGTTGGAGACATAAAGATACCAGGCTTATTCTTTGCGGACGACATGGTGTTAATGTCTAGAACTGAACAGGGGCTAGAGAAACTGCTGGAAATTGTTGGTAGATATGGGAACACTTGGCGGCTCGAACTAAATGAAAATAAAAGCAAGGTAATACCCGTTGGACGCCAGGTAGATATGACGAAGAGATGGAGAGTGGGGGAGTTCTCAATCCCCGAAGGGGAAAGCAAACAAATCACTGTAGGAGAAACGGGAGAGTATGAGTATCTAGGGGTAAGCATAAATATAACGGGAAGAGGGGTGTACAGAAATTACTCAGCCAAACTGATTCTGAAGGGGAAAAGAATTCTGAACCAACTAAAACTTTTAGGGAAAAATAGTTTCAACAAGGTCTTTGTGGGGAAAACACTGTGGGAGAGGGTGGGTTTACCAAGTATAACGTATGGCACGGACGTGATTCCATTAAACCAAACCGTTACTAAGAAGTTGGAAAATACTCAAAATGATGCCGGCAGATGGATAACAGGGTCGAGTAATGCTGCAGCTTTGGAAGCAGTAAGGGGGGAGCTTGGCTGGATGAAAATCAAGGACAGGGTAGATTTGGGAAAACTGTGTTACTTTAACTACTTGAGAAACCTGCCTGACAACCGGTGGTGCAAATTGATGCTCGATACCATTTGGAATTCTAATATAGAAACGGGGTGGTCAAAACATGTGAGGGAACTAATGGACAATTACTCTATAGAGGTCACAAACATAGAAGTAGGAATGAAAGAAGGCAAAAGGTTTGTCAAAGAGAGAGTCATGGAAGATTGCAATCGAAACTGGCGAGCAGGGGTTAGCGTGAAAAGATCACTGCAGGGGTTACAATATAAAGAAAAGCCAGCTTTTGAGAAGTACCTAGATGGCACCTTTGGAGGGTCACTGCTGTTCAAACTGAGATCAAGATCACTGGAGCTTCGGGGAAAAATTGGGAGAGATGGGGAAAAGGGATGCCAAATGTGCCACTCTGGAGTAGTGGAGACCCTGGAACATTTTCTCTTGGAATGCCCACAGTATATACCTCATAGAATAAAATTTACTGGAAGAATAATGCAGAAGTGGGGTGAAGAAACAAAGGATAGATGGCTGAAGGGGGACACGAGGGAGAGGGTAGGAATGCTTATTGAAGAAATTGAAAAAGAGGAAGTGAGGGACACTATTAAGCAGTTTATATCTGAATGCTGGGAGGAGAGGAGGGGAAGAGGGGGTGGGGTGCAGGATGGCCTTCTCGCGACAAATCAGCGGCTGGCCAAAGAGTTATTATTACATTGCAGCACTGCCCAAAAGCTGTTGTATAATTGCCTTGCAATAATTTTCAGTCCGGGCATAGGCTTTGGGGAACAATGTTAATTTCAGTAATGCTGTTCCACACATTGCAGCTTTGCCCCAAAACCGTTGTATAATTTTCAGTACAGGCACACATTTACACTAAGTGATATTCAGTAGTATTCAGTATTCAGTATTTTGACAGGAAATCCTGTGTATTTTTTAGATAGCTCGGATGTCTATTTGCTATAGGTTTCAGATGATAATCAATTAATTCCGAGATCGCATAAGATTCCGAATTACAGTCTGATACAATTGGCCTCCCGGGTGGAGTTAAGTCATCCGTCCATGAAGAACGGTCCTTGTGGATCTTTGGTAGGATATAAAATTGTCTTGTTTGAGCACTGAGCTTAGCTGTTAAATATTTCAATTGTTTTTTGGTAATGTGACCTTCGTCGAGGAGAAATTTTAAGATCTTATTGAATTTTTCGATATTACTAGGCCAAATAAGTGAATCAATTTTCTTATAATGTTTATTATTGCTGAGTTGTCTCATGGCTTCCTTTATATAGTTAGCCCGAGATAGAACAACTACCCACCCACCTTTGTCGGCTGGTTTAATTACTAATTTCTTATTTTTTCGAAGTTTCGTGAGGGCTCTCCGTTCACCGGCTGTTAACTTGTCTTTATCGGAGAGTATGTTCATGCTGAACACCTTTTGGATGATTCGTTTGCTAGCCTCAATAATTTCGGGATCTACTTCACTACCTGGAGGTGACCAACCAGATGATTCCGTAAAAGGAAGTTTCCGACCGCTGGAGTTTCTAAAGCGGTCGGCTAATTTCATTTGCCTAAGAAAATTACAGTTGTATGATGGTAAATTTGTTTGGTTATCAGTTTTAGGCTTTGGTGCTGGCACAAAAGTTAGACCGCGATCTAAAAGCGATTTCTCTTGGGTTGTTAGGTCATTGGTGCCAGACAGGTTAACCACATTAGTTCCTAATCCCACATCTGTTAGGCGGCTGTTACCTTTGCCTTTGCATAGTTTAAATTTTGGTGGTTCATCCAGTGATCGTATCAGGGTTCTCCTCTCAGCCTGAGGGAGTTTCTGCTAAAAGTTTAGTTCAGCGAAATAAATTTTTGCTGATCTAAACTTGACCCTGATATCGCTAAGCATATTCCGGAAATGCTTAACTACGAGATCAGAATTATCGTTTCGAGAATTCACGCCAATATTTAATAATATATTTGGGGGACTGGACTGGCCCCTGTGCCCTTTAAACATAGAGCACAGATGATTGAATTTGGCGCCGGGGTAACACTCCACCTGGATGTCCGGATGGGGATTTCGATCAATGCGTCCTAAATTTGAACTTCCAATCATAAGGATGTTTTTACAAACATCGGGGAGGCTCCAATTCCTTTTGTCAAAATTAACTCCGCTTTTATGCCGAAACTGGGAGAATTTAGAATCAAATGAGCGGCCCGAGTTGCGGCTCGGTGATTTGACTTTCTCTGAGTACGATATACCTGGTTGAACCACACTAGAGGCAGGAAAAGGGGGAGAAGAAACAGAAGCAGGAGAGGAAACAGAAGCAGGAGAAGAAACAGAAGGAAGAGGAGGAGTTCTAGTGAGAGCACTAGGAGAACCAGAGAGGAAAGGCTGAGGAGGAGTAGGAGGTAGAGGAGCAAGACGAGGCGAGACAGCTTTACTCAATTTGCGAGCATCTTCAGTCACAATATGGACCGGAGATGTTTGCAAATTGAGGCGCTTACTCTGAGAGAAAGAAGAAGTAGAAGGAAAAGAAGAGGGAGAAGTGCTTTGCCTTGATCTTTTCTTATTTTGTTTTTCGCGTTGGGGTAGAGGGACAACACGGGCCGGAGTTTGCTTGCTCCCTCCCGTATTGTTCCTTACTCCAGACGCTGGGCGAAGTTCCGAAATGTAAGACTCATAGGCCGAAATCGTCTTATCTGTCAACTTATTTTTAAAGTTCTTTTCAGCCCAGATCAAGGCACGCGCCGAAGCGCTGTTGAAGTCTATTTTTTCGAGTCCAGGAGGTGGTCGCATAGCCAAAGTTATCTTATACTTCAACTGGTTTAAATTTACCTTATAATGCTCAACTAAAGCATTTAACGTTTGATTGGCCCATCCCACACTAATCTGTCGAAAAACAGAAAAAATGTGTGGGGTGGGAAGAGCTGGCTTTAGAAAGCCACCTAACTCATCTACTTTCTTCTCAAGCTGTTTCGGGAAATCCCGATTTGCCAAATGGTGCTCTAATAGCCCAATGTGGTGCAAACATTGAAGCACCTGAAATAAAGCCTTGACCAGCCTAGAATAAGCCTGGAACGATTGTTCCTGGCCAGTTCCGGACTGGGGAACTCTCTGCCTCTGATCCCTCTGCCCTTTTCTTGCCACTGTTAAAGAAAGTAGTTGAATTAATTATAAATAAAATATAAAAGTGATGAAATAAATAAAATTGGAAAATTAGATATTACCTATTAAAGAAGATACCTAGATTGGTTGCAGTCTTCAGCAAAGGTAGAAAATAATCCGTCTGTCTCGACGCGTTTCGCTTGGTTTGGCTTTTTCAAAGAGACTTTGAGGAAAATGATTCCAACTTTGGGAGGGCATGCATGGTATATATCCATATGTGGGCTGGGGGTGTTTTTCACAGCTCAGTACATAATTAAACTCGGTAACAAGCTGACAAATGTCACTCATCTAATTAATTCTATTCAATCTGAGATGCCCCAAGTTTGTTTTTCACAACTCAGTTTGTGTCGTCCAAACAAATTAGATGAAACCCTATTGATTGGCTTCCATTGAATTTTAATCAGTCAGTGAGTGGTTTGCTTTACTGACCCCATGAAGCCCTATTGGTTGGCTTTGATTTAAGTAAAACCCATCGGGAGCGGTTTGCTTTACTGGCTTCAGAAGTATGTGAAAATAATATGAAAAAATGGTTTGATAAAATATATTGAGACTAAAGAAATAAATGAAAAAATAACGCCAAAGATCATGATGCCTCACGAATGTTATCAGTTGGAACGAATATCCCCCGACGGAGGTTTATGACGGAAAATATTTTACACCACGTAGAAATTGTGTGTTTTACCTTCTGAACCTCTACATTGTGTGAAAGGTATGAAAAATTAAAAATAAAAATAAAAATAATAATTTAAATAAATGAATCAACCAAATAAATAAATAAATAAATAAATAAATAAAAATAAATAAATAAATGAAAATTAATAAAAAAATTAAAAATAATCAATAAATAAATATATAAATAAATAAATAATAATTTTATTTAGGAAATACATACACATGATTGAAATTAGAACCTATTTTGTTTTTGGGCATATATGAACTCTGGCACTCGCCTGTGTGTGTTTGAGGTTAAAAAATCGCACTGGCACAGACATTTCATACTGAAACGTTTTTTTCTTTTAATATGCCGCCGAAAAATTGTTTTCATTTACTGAACCCTGATGGGTTTCAAACATGACAAAAAATTACACAAAATTGATTTAAACTAAGTGATGAGCTAAGGAACTGGTTAAACTGACTGGCAATAATTGATGTTATTCATTGATGGGCTCTAATTTAGTCCTTACAAGGATGTTACGCAAGCTTTTGTTTCTTCTCCCTCTTCTCCTGCCTCTAGTGTGGTTCAACCAGGTATATCGTACTCAGAGAAAGTACATACACCTGATTGAAATTGGAACCTATTTTGTTTTGGGGCATATATGAACTCTGGCACTCGCGTGCGTGTGTTTGAGGTTAAAAAATCGCACTGGCACAGACTTTTCCTACTGAAACGTTTTTTTCTTTTAATATGCCGCCGAAAAATTGTTTTCATTTACTGAACCCTGATTGGTTTCAAACATGACAAAAAAGTACATAAAATCGATTTAAACTAAGTGATGAGCTTAGGAACTGGTTAAACTGACTGGCAAAAATTGATGTTATCCATTGATGGGCTCTATGTTAGTCCTTACAATGATGTTACGCAAGCTTTTGTTTTTCTTATAGGCGATGACAGGTCGAAGATTCAAAGGTTCATTTAATTTAGCATTTTAAAATTGAATTCATCTTTTAACATTTTTGCTATTTCGATATTCATTCTGTTGTATGTTAAAGTGAAAGGAATGATGGACCTCCTTTCGCATTCGCCCTCTGATATGTTCATACCAAATGGCCAGAGGGTTTGAAGCGTATTGATCCAAAAAGCTTCACGTTTTTTTCTAAATTCATCCGTTTCTTCTAATGTGTCTTTAATTGGTGGTTGTTCAATAGGATGGATTTCGAAATCGTCCAAAGAATGGCCAGGAAGGTTAAAATGTTGTGCTACTGGGGCATCAGCATTATGTTTTATATCCTGTTTGTGTCTAGTAGCACATTCTCGGAAAGGATTTTGACTTTGACCAACATACTATTTCCGACATCGCTTACAAGTGATAAGGTAAATAATGTTTTGTGAATCACAATGGAGAGGGTTACTGATCTGATAATGATTTTTCGTTTCTTCGGAGGAAAATTCCTCTTTTTGATCAGGCATAAAAGTATGCAGTCTACAACGAGGCTTTTTGCAATTAAATACTGCGCCAATACCATTTTGCAACGGTCTGTTGTGTTCAATCTTCAGTGGTTCGAAATCGGTAGTTTCAGCTGGACTTTTGAGCTTTTTCAGGGTTTGGGATTTCAGGCTACGCAAAAGGCGCAGCGAGTACCCTCTCGATCTGAGGGCGCCAAATAGAGTAGAACAAGCCTCATTGAAATTAACCTTATCACTTGAATTGCGGTGGAAACGAATGAGCTGTGATTTGATGATACCTTTAAATGTATGTTGAGGATGAAATGATTTTGTGTGCAACAATTGATGTGAATCAGTTGGTTTAAAATATACTTTATAATCTAAAGGACCGGACGCCTGAAATTGCTTGCCTTTATACACGGCCACATCGAGAAAATCAACAGAATTTTCACTGATAGTAGCTTTCAATTTAATATTTGGATCGTGATTGTTCAAAATTTCTAAAAATTCATCAAAATCTTCTTTTGAATGTTCCCAAATAATAAAAATGTCATCTAAATACCTGAGATATACGAGAGGATGCTTTGCACATTTGCTTAAGGCATTTTCCTCCCATTCCTCTACATAAATGCTTGCAAAATTAGGACTGAATCTTTTGCCCATAGGACAACCCATTATTTGTAGAAAATAGTCTCCATTGAATTGAAAGTCATTACCTTTTAAGCTCAGCTCTAAAAGATCCAAAATTTGTTCATCCGGGCGTTTCGCATCCGGATATTTTTCAAATGCATTTTTAACTGATTTAACACTGATTTAACACCTTTATCAATATCAATGTTTGTATACATACTGTCGATATCCAAAGTAGTGTGTGTGTGTGTGTGTGGGTGTGTGTGTGTGTGTGTGTGTGTGTGTGTGTGTGTGTGTGTGTGTGTGTGTGTGTGTGTGTGTGTGTTTGGGTGTGTGTGTGTGTTTGGGTGTGTGTGTGTGTTTGGGTGTGTGTGTGTGTTTGGGTGTGCGTGCTTGTGGGGATGTGTGCGGTGTTGTGGGTCTGACCCACATAAAAGCAATTACACGTAAAGGCGCGTTGATGTTAAACATAGCATGTATATGTTGTGAGATTATGATCATTGTGTGTATGTGGGTGCGTAAATATGTGTGTGGGGGTGGGGGGGGGGGGGGGTGCGTCAATATACTTCCATGTATTATTTGAAAGTGTGTTAAGTGGATAATTTTTAAAACAAATGTTTGCAGTCTGTCGCCTTAAAATGCACCAAGTAGTCCACTAGGAGGAAATTGTAGATTTTTGCGTTTTTCAAGCTGGTGCGAAACAACGTGGGAAAGTGCAGAGCCTGTCCCGTAACGGGATAGCGCCACTATTGGCTTGTTATTCGCTGTTACTGGTGCAGGGAAACGACCAAGTAAAACTTGTATCTAAATGATCTATAATATAATTGTTAGTGGGTTTCGACGCTGCCTAAAACACTTAGATGATCACCAGAAGTAATCATCTAAGTACTTTTGCGATCACATCAGTGTTTTAGGCAGCGTCGGAACCCACTAGCAATGGTCTTGTAGATGCAAGTTTAACAATTTCAGCAGATCCACATCATGTGACCCTTCATTGGAACGAGCTCGTACTGTATAGATTGACAACTTTAACGTTCGTTTGTGATTTGGTCAACGGTGCTGTTAATGACATGTCGAATTTTTTGCCACCGTGCATGTGTACGAAATGGGCATTAAATCTTTCCTCTGTCTGTCTCTCCATACATCCTCCTGTCTGTCCATTATCAAGTGTGCCTGTATATATGTATATCCATGTAGATTCTGAACTCTAGTTATTTATGACCCTATCCCAATGTACAAGTTTGATTCGCAGAATCTTTACACAAATACTTTGACAATTATGGCCCTTGATTGCACAAAAGTTGCTCTTTGGGGGTGTCTGGATAGTATCTTTACCTCCGTTTGACATGAGGTTTTGAATTTTAGAGTTACAAAACAAAGGACCATGTATAGTGTTTAGCCGATTGATTTGACAATGTTTACATTTTTATGATCACAAAATAAAGGCTCGGATCCATTTGTTGTTCTAAAACACGCATTTATTTCGTTATTGTGCCAAAACGTAATGCGTTTTGTTTTTCTGCATAACTTTACTCACTGTACATGCCTTTATTTTAATTAGTAACAATATTCTTCCCCCCTCCACCAGAACCCCCGCCCCCTCCCTCCCACTCAAACAAATAATGTTTTCGTTGGCTCATAAATTCGATAATTGTTCAAAATTAAATTTGTGAGTCTACAGACAAAAGCCTGTACTGAAAGCAACATGCCAAAACGATTACAATAAACGGCGAGGCATGCCAGGCGTCTACCTACTATTAAGACGCCCCAGCCGCGTCGGGTAATTAGCACGACCTTCCCACTTTTTGGCAAATTTTCAAATCGTCTCTTAAGTGCAACAAAACATTGCAGATGATGCCTTGTAATTTGTTGTACTGAAGGCATGAAATATATGTTGAAATCATTTTTATATGGTGTCATATGACCCTATTATAATATCATAATTGACATGTTTTTGGTTAATAATTATAAACAATTAATAGTGTAATATTTCATGAAATTATTATTATTATAATTTTTTTTTTTGGGAGGGGGGGTTGAAAGGCAGACGCTGGCTGTTGGGTTCACTTAGTTGCGCTGAGTGACCATTCAATGTATTTATCGATATGTCTACAGACACTGCTCCTCAGTATCTATTTTTAGCTCACTAATTATTTATTTGGGTCACATTTTCTTACTATAAATTAGACAAAATCGTAATGATATGATTTTATTCAGCCAATCAGAATTAAAGGAACAAAAACACTTTGGAAACATTGCTCATCCTGGAACTTTCTATTTGAAGAGTATATAACCTCTGTCAGGTGACTGCAACATTCTGTTCATTTTTGGTACCACTGAAAAGTGTCTTGTTATTCAGTATTCATTGAACAATGCGGATTATTATTACAGGTCAGTGTATTATTATCGCTGCTGAGTTATATTATATATATTTATTATACGCCTGCCTGTGAATTATCGCAGATTATCTGAAAGATATTTTTCGATATCCATCGCCTCGATGGACATCGAGAAATACCCCTCAGTAGCTTTATAAATGACGTCACGCTACGCCGACACATTTAAGGAACGATCAGCTGATCTTTGTTATTGTTTTGAAACGTATGCCTGTTGTGTCGAATTGGGCTGACTATTGTCAAATAAAATGTCTCGTAGCATATAATTAAAAAAATGTACTCTGTTTTAGTCGGTATCTGGACTTATCACATGAATGTGGACCTGAAAGTTTCTTTTTCACGATCGCTTGCTCGAGTGAAAAATATTTGTTTCAGGTCCACACGCTGAACTGTTTTCAGTAGTTTCCTAAATGACGGTACGCTTCGGCGCATGACGTCGCTTTGAACGTCGCCTTGAAGGAATGGCCAGGAGCTTTTCTGTTATTGTATTGATACTGTTTTCAGTAAAATTGGACTAAATATTGCGCAGTAAAATGTCACGCAGCATATGATAAAAAGAAACTCTACACTGTTTTAGTGATAGCGCGAGGGAAAAAATAATACTTTCAGTTCCACAGGAATGAGATAATTCCAGATACTTACTAAAACAGTGTAGATATTATCTATATATTTTACTGAGATAATTCCTGATATTTACTAAAACAGGATAGATATTATCTATATATTTTACTGAGATAATTCCAGATATTTACTAAAACAGTGTAGATATCATCTATATATTCTATTGAGATAATTCCAGATATTTATTAAAACAGTGTAGATATCATCTATATATTCTACTGAGATAATTCCAGATATTTTTTTAAAACAGTGTAGATATTATCTATATATTCTACTTAGATAATTCCCGATATTTACTAAAACAGTGTAGATATCATCTATATATTATACTGAGATAATTCCAGATACTTACTAAAACAGTGTTGATATTATCTATATATTATACTGAGATAATTCCTGATACTTACTAAAACAGTGTAGATATTATCTATATATTATACTGAGACAATTCCTGATGTTTACTAAAACAGTGTAGATATTATCTATATATTATACTGAGATAATTCCTGATATTTACTAAAACAATGTAGATATTATCTATATATTTTACTGAGATAATTCCTGATACTTACTAAAACAGTGCAGATATTATCTATATATTCTACTGAGATAATTCCAGATATTTACTAAAACAGTGTAGATATCATCTATATATTATACTGAGATAATTCCTGATACTTACTAAAACAGTGTAGATATTATCTATATATTATACTGAGACAATTCCTGATGTTTACTAAAACAGTGTAGATATTATCTATATATTTTACTGAGATAATTCCTGATGCTTACTAAAACAGTGTAGATATTATCTATATACTATACTGAGATAATTCCAGATACCTACAAAAACAGTGGAGATATCATCTATATATTTTACTGAGATAATTCCTGATATTTACTAAAACAGTGTAGATATTATCTATATAATATACTGAGATAATTCCTGATGTTTACTAAAACAGTGTAGATATTATCTATATATTTTACTGAGATAATTCCTGATACTTAATAAAAAAGTGTAGATATTATCTATATATTATACTGAGATAATTCCAGATACCTACAAAAACATTGGAGATATTATCTATATATTTTACTGAGATAATTCCTGATATTTACTAAAACAGTGTAGATATTATCTATATATTCTACTGAGATAATTCCAGATATTTACTAAAACAGTGTAGATATCATCTATATATTATACTGAGATAATTCCTGATACTTACTAAAACAGTGTAGATATTATCTATATATTACACTGAGACAATTCCTGATGTTTACTAAAACAGTGTAGATATTATCTATATATTTTACTGAGATAATTCCTGATGCTTACTAAAACAGTGTAGATATTATCTATATACTATACTGAGATAATTCCAGATACCTACAAAAACAGTGGAGATATCATCTATATATTTTACTGAGATAATTCCTGATATTTACTAAAACAGTGTAGATATTATCTATATATTATACTGAGATAATTCCTGATATTTACTAAAACAGTGTAGATATTATCTATATATTTTACTGAGATAATTCCTGATACTTACTAAAACAGTGTAGATATTATCTATATATTATACTGAGATAATTCCAGATACCTACAAAAACAGTGGAGATATTATCTATATATTTTAGTGAGATAATTCCTGATATTTACTAAAACAGTGTAGATATCATCTATATATCCTACTGAGATAATTCCTGATATTTACTAAAACAGTGTAGATATTACCTATATATTATACTGAGATAATTTCAGATATTCACTAAAACCTTGTAGATATTATCTATATATTCCAATGAGATAATTCCTGATATTTACTGAATCAGTGTAGATGTCATCTACATATTATACTGAGACAATTCCTGATATTTACTAAAACAGTGTAGATATTATCTATCTATTCTTCTGAGATAATTCCAGATATTTACTAAAACAGTGTAGATATCATTCATATATCCTACTGAGATAATTCCTGATATTTACTAAAACAGTGCAGATATCATCTATATATTATACTGAGATAATTCCAGATATTTACTAAAACAATGTAGATATTATCTATATATTTTACTGAGATAATTCCTGGTTCTTACTAAAACAGTGTAGATATTATCTATATATTATACTGAGATAATTCCTGATATTTACTAAAACAATGTAGATATTATCTATATATTTTACTGAGATAATTCCTGATACTTACTAAAACAGTGTAGATATTATCTATATATTATACTGAGATAATTCCAGATATTTACTAAAACAGTGTAGATATTATCTATATATTTTACTGAGATAATTCCTGATATTTTCTAAAACAGTGTAGATATCATCTATATATCCTACTGAGATAATTCCTGATATTTACTAAAACAGTGTAGATATTACCTATATATTATACTGAGATAATTTCAGATATTCACTAAAACTGTGTAGATATTATCTATATATTCCAATGAGATAATTCCTGATATTTACTGAATCAGTGTAGATGTCATCTACATATTATACTGAGACAATTCCTGATATTTACTAAAACAGTGTAGATATTATCTATCTATTCTTCTGAGATACTTCCAGATATTTACTAAAACAGTGTAGATATCATTTATATATCCTACTGAGATAATTCCTGATATTTACTAAAACAGTGCAGATATCATCTATATATTATACTGAGATAATTCCAGATATTTACTAAAACAATGTAGATATTATCTACATATTTTACTGAGATAATTCCTGGTACTTACTAAAACAGTGTAGATATTATCTATATATTATACTGAGATAATTCCCGATATTTACTAAAACAATGTAGATATTATCTATATATTTTACCGAGATAATTCCTGATACTTACTAAAACAGTGTAGATATTATCTATATATTATACTGAGACAATTCCAGATACTTACTAAAACAGTGTAGATATTATCTATATATTATACTGAGATAATTCCTGATATTTACTAAAACAGTATAGATATTATCTATATATTCTACATAGATAATTCCAGATATTTACTAAAACAGTGTAGATATTATCTATATATTCTACTGAGATATTTCCAGATATTTACTAAAACAGTGTAGATATCATCTATATATTATACTGAGATAATTCCTGATACTTACTATAACAGTGTAGATATTATCTATATATTATACTGAGATAATTCCTGATGTTTACTAAAACAGTGTACATATTTTCTATATATTATACTGAGACAATTCCTGATGTTTACTAAAACAGTGCAGATATTATCTATATATTTTACTGAGATAATTCCTGATACTTACTAAAACAGTGTAGATATTATCTATATATTATACTGAGATAATTCCAGATACCTACAAAAACAGTGGAGATATTATCTATATATTTTACTGAGATAATTCCTGATATTTACTAAAACAGTGTAGATATTATCTATATATTCTACTGAGATAATTCCAGATATTTACTAAAACAGTGTAGATATCATCTATATATTATACTGAGATAATTCCTGATACTTACTAAAACAGTGTAGATATTATCTATATATTATACTGAGACAATTCCTGATATTTACTAAAACAATGTAGATATTATCTATATATTTTACTGAGATAATTCCTGATACTTACTAAAACAGTGCAGATATTATCTATATATTCTACTGAGATAATTCCAGATATTTACTAAAACAGTGTAGATATCATCTGTATATTATACTGAGATAATTCCTGATACTTACTAAAACAGTGTAAATATTATCTATATATTATACTGAGACAATTCCTGATGTTTACTAAAACAGTGTAGATATTATCTATATATTTTACTGAGATAATTCCTGATACTTACTAAAACAGTGTAGATATTATCTATCTATTATACTGAGATAATTCCAGATACCTACAAAAACAGTGGAGATATTATCTATATATTTTACTGAGATAATTCCTGATATTTACTAAAACAGGGTAGATATCATTTATATATCCTACTGAGATAATTCCTGATATTTACTAAAACAGTGTAGATATCATCTATATATTATACTGAGATAATTCCAGATATTTACTAAAACAGTGTAGATATTATCTATATATTATACTGAGATAATTCCTGATATTTACTAAAACAGTGTAGATATTATCTATATATTATACTGAGATAATTCCTGATATTAACTAAAACAGTGTAGATATTATCTATATATTCTACTGAGATAATTCCAGATATTTACACAAACAGTGTAGATATAATCTATATATTATACTGAGATAATTCCAGATATTTACAAATACAGTGTAGATATTACCTATATATTCTACTGAGATAATTTCAGATATTTACTAAAACAGTGTAGATATTATCTATACATTTTACTGAGATAATTCCAGATATTTACTAAAACAGTGTAGATATCATCTATATATTCTACTTAGATAATTCCTGATACTTACTAAAACAGTGTAGATATCATCTACATATTCTACTGAGATAATTCCAGATATTTACTAAAACAGTGTAGATATCATCTATATATTCTACTGAGATAATTCCAGATATTTACTAAAACAGTGTAGATATCAACTATATATTCTACGGAGATAATTCCAGATATTTACAAAAACAGTGTAGATATCAGATATTTACTAAAACAGTGTAGATATTATCTATATATTATACTGAGATAATTCCTGATGTTTACTAAAACAGTGTAGATATTATCTATATATTTTACTGAGATAATTCCCGATACTTACTAAAACAGTGTAGATATCATCTATATATTCTACTTAGATAATTCCAGATATTTACTAAAACAGTGTAGATATCAACTATATATTCTACTGAGATAATTCCAGATATTTACAAAAACAGTGTAGATATCAGATACTTACTAAAACAATGTAGATATCATCTATATATTCCACTGAGATAATTCCAGATATTTACTAAAACAGTGTAGATATTATCTATATATTCTACTTAGATAATTTCAGATATTTACTAAAACAGTGTAGATATTATCTATATATTCTACTGAATATTATTTTGTGACCTGAGCATCATTTCCTATTGGTAAAGTGCTTCCAAAATTTAAAGAGAACATCTGTTCTTCTTGTTTGAGCTAAGATTTATTCTTGTGAAAGAAAGGATTCAACGGAATTATGCTTGTCGGATATTAATTTTAATTGAATTTATTCGAGTGTTTTATTGTAATTCATTGGACATCTCTGTAGTTTTGACATTTAATCCCAGCTGGACAGTTTAAATTTCTTACAGTACCTCATGCAGCAGTTTTATTTTGTGGAGAAAGGTGAGGTACACTTAGATTAAATTCTGACTTTTGACAAATTTTCCACTTTAGAGCAGGAAAGAGAATTGTCAACATTTGTTCTACCGTGCTACGTAAATTCAGAACTTGACAAGTCTTGTCTGCCTTCAATGGCTGTCAAGACTTGATTACAAACCATTGGAAATTTAAGCTAAGGGAGAGAGCTTGCCAGTTATTAAAGGAAGTTTTTTTTTTTAATTTTCCAAGTCACTGGGTGTGAAAGAAACAAATGCACTTGATTCTTAATAAACAATTGTTGCGTAGGTTTACAAAACCCACAAATTCTATCCACAGAAGTCTCTCTTCGTTTCATGTAGCTTTCTCTGTTCCAGCTGAAGACTGAGCTTGGAAAAAATAATGTGCTCTGTACATACCAACGATTTCCGTGGGCATAGCAGTAACTGAAATTTACTTTTATTGTACACTGCTTCTGTGAACATGAATTACAACGTAAAATAATTGAACTTTGTGTTCTGCCAGCGTGGTTACAAAATACCAATTGTGAGGTCTGATGACTAACAAGTTTGAAATGTATAAGTTTTAGTCATGAATCACAATGCCGACTTGGTCTTCCAAAACCCAAAATTCCTTGTCTGATACAGTTAAAACTAGAAGTCCTGTAACGAACTGTACGCTTATCAGTATAATGTGGATCCTGGCAAAATGTGACATTGAATGTTTTGGTTTCCTTATTTTATTTTTGCTTCCAAAACATAGTTTATGCCCCCTCACTGGAATGCAGTCGTGGTATTTCTTCAAGCGGGTGGGTGGCGGGTGATAGGCAATATGTTTTGGAGACAAGAAAATGGAAAATATTGTCAATCAAGAAGTAGTTTTGAAAATGTTAAGGCCTAGTTGTGTTTGTTAAAGACTTCAACAAGCTGGCATTTTATTTCCAGTTTTGTAAATCAATGCATGCTGGGAAATGTGATGAGAAATAGTTATTATGTATTGTAGAAACTACAACATCTGGATTACAATAAGCATTTTTCCCTGTTATTAGAAATTCATTATGTCCTTCTACCCATTTGATTAACTGCAACATCAGGCACACAGTACGTGGAGAGTGTATTATCATTAAATCACTCGTAGAGTGGAGATTCCACCCGAGCAATAATTGCAAATTTGTTGCAAAGCATAACCATCACAAGCAAAGTTCCCGCCAATGGACCTCCGGGTTAAACCCGGAGGTCCATTGGCTGAAACTTTGCTTGTGTTTTTTTGTCCATATGTACAAAATTTGGAAGTGATACTTTGGGTGATACTTCACTCTGCGGGTGTTTTAGTTACAATCCACTCTCCACGTACTGTATGACAAGCCTTTTGTCGTGCTGCTCTTTCAGAATTCCTCGTGATACGACATAACCCCCCCCCCCCCCTCCACACACCCAACTCACACGCAACCTTATTTTAGAAAATAATAAATGCTGGTGCGAAGTGATAGCGGTTACTATCAGTCGGTTCATATTTCACTTATTTCCCAACATATAACTCAACTATTTAAACCAACATGCTACTGGTATTGATAAAACTAATTTATATCAATGCATTTTGAATGCTGGACTTTTACTATGTTAGCGCATAATTTTAAGGGCCTATATAAGTAATGGAATTTTGTTTATTTTGAAATTCTCACCTCTCATACTCCTTAAATTCAGATTAAATATACACAAACTATACAGCAAAATGAAGGTTGGGATGTATAGAACACGAAACACATATGTAATCAACTAATAGAGTCGACTGCAGGCACCACTGGTTCCTGGAAGTCTGCTACCGTATTCGCACCAGAACTGATAATAAAATAGTATTTCATCAGAACAACTTGTGGCCAAAGGAGCTTCATATATCCAAGAACAAAGCTAGGCATTCAAAACACTTTCGAATACAGCAATAGGGCTGCATTTTGGAAAAGGAAAACACTGTCTGCATTTTTTATTGAAGATGGTTTCCATGCTCAATAGACATGCGCAAATCACTCGTTACCGCGAATTTCCATCGAAAAACAAAATCGTAATTCTAAGAAATTTCAACAGGTATCATGATACCTTGCATTGAATATGCCAACTGTGCAATCTCAATCTAATAACAGTATACTGTATGAAGGCGAGCTTTTTCGTTATTTGATTTTTGACGGCGTTGTTTTTACATGCTTTTTCAGTTCGATGACGTCGACCGGAAATCGAAAGTATACTCATACGTAAACAAAAGCAAAGGCTTTGGACTTTTCCCCAATGCAGCTCTGTCACCGTGTTTTGAAGAATTTTTATCCCCTAGCTTTGTTCTTGGATATGTAAAGCACATTTGGCGACAAGTTGTTTTCGTGGAATATTATTAAATTATCAGTTCTGGTGCGAATACGGCAACAGACTTCCAGGAACCAGTGGTGCCTACAGTCGCATCTATGAGTTAATTACACATGTGTTTCGTGTTCTATACATCCCAACCTTCATTTTGATGTATAATTTGTGTATATTTAATTTGAATTGAAGGATTATCAGAGGTGAGAATTTTCAAAATAAACAAAATTTCATTACTTATATAGGCCCTTAATGTGCAAACAGCGGTTGATATACAACTCGGTTCATGCTATATACAGTCACATTTCGATGTGTTCTTAATCTTAGATTTACCATATTATTAATATTACAAGTGATACTTATATTAATATAAAGGTTAATTTTAACTCAAATGATCGAAAGAGTAATATACCAATGTATATTTATTCATCTTTAAGTCGAGTTCAAAAGATCTCCAACGTGGCCATGTTGCAGGTAACCTTAAATACCGAGATGAGTCGATGAGTCCTATGTGGACTCACTCGTTCAAGAAATTGCTCGATTGCTCATTTGCTCGAAAAGATTCGGGTCGACCAATCGATGCCAGTTCCAATCACTATTCCATAGCTTATTTGTTCTATTAGATTCAAGTCAAGGAATACATATACCTGCTCGACTGTCTTATGGTTTTTGGAATCGCAGAGACCCTCGTTATATAGAAGGGAGTTAACTATGTATTGGTAGGTACAAATTTCGCGAAATTAAGTAATTATAAGACTGGGACGAAGGCTGAGGCCGTGAGAAGGGGTAGGCAAGCGTAGATATGACTACATAAACTGTTAGAGTAGGAGCAGCTGGAATAGCATTTGTAATAGATAGAAACCGCAATAGTGGGAACAAATAAAAGTATTCTTGTTGTACTACTTGCAACTGTTAAGATGGGGAATTCTTTTGGAATATGAATGAATTTTAGCCAGTGAAAATAGTTATAGGGTATATTTGGATAATTATACGAAGCAACCAAGGATTTGGGGAAAATCCGAACCAGAAAAGTACTCCTATACAAAAGAAAACCCCTATTGTTGAAAAATGGAGGATTCTTTGGAATCCTTACCAAATAAAGCGATTTGATGTGTTTTTTAGTGATTTGGAGTGAATGTCTGATCTCTTTGAGTAATTAGATACAGTTCCCTTGAAGTGAACAGACCCTCCGAGCACACCGCCGTCCTATTATAGATTTTGGGGTCAAATGGCAATCACGTGCCACCATAGAAGCAAAGATGATGGCCTCCAGTATACAAACTGGGCGACACAAGGAAACACATTATACCCTGAAATAAAAGCAGTTACATAACTTAGCCTAACTGTATGTAACGTAATGTATGACATATGATGAATAGTAAAGGGCTGATTTATGGGCTTGTCAGATATATATTATCGTCTGTCTACTTTGTTATACTCACCATACATGGGAGGGAGGATATAGGAATGTATATAGAAATGGGTTCCATCAATCTATCTATTATTCCATCCATCCTTCTGCCAATACCCATCCACTCTCCCATTTCTTGTTATTACATTTTAAAGAAAACCGTTCAAAATGTTATTCCCCAATTTGACATATCGTCGGCTGAGTACTAGAATGTTCTATGTCCCATAGGGGAGATAATATATAGTCCCACAGGGTGCATAGAACATTCTAGCACTCAGGGGACGATGTAGCTTGTTGGCGATGATATCATGATGATGGTATGTAAACTAGCTGTAGCTCAGTATATCTTCAAGAGTCATTGCCCTTGTTAAACTTGGACATTGGCGTCTTCACAGTACCATTTCTTGTCATCACATTTCAGAGAGACCCATAACTGTCTTCAAAAGATATCCTGGCCTTTAGGAGCCATAATTCTCTTCAAATATATATCCTCAGATACGTATCATGGAAAAGGTATACTGAAATAATACATTACCATGTGATATGTATCCTCAAATACCCGTATGTGCCAATGTGATATACGCATATTGTGCATTAAGCACATAGGCACATATCGGCACATCCAATAAGCGTCCATCTGCTCGACGCACATCTCGGTACGATCAACATACAGTTTCTTATATGTAAGGCATCCTGGCTTGCACCAGGTCCAGGCTTAGATAAATGTGGTGATCTGATTGAGCCTCTTAAATAGTGTGGCCAAGGGCAGATGTTGAGACTGAATCGGACTTAGCTACTAAACTTCTATAAGTGCTACATGTGCAAGTCAGTAATGGTGATACACTCTAGCACAGGGCAGAATAATGGTAGCCAAAACAGCAATGATAAAAGACTGCAATAGTGACAGAAGACCATAATATTGGATGGATGCAATAGTTATTGGATCGCACGGCAGATGGTGGCGACTACGGACCACTCAGCAGTTTGGAAGGGTATTTGGGGCTATGAACGGTCCACGCGTGGATTACGACCAATACGCGGCAACTGTATTGTACAAGTCAGTAATGGTGAGACAGCCTCGCACAAGACAGAATAATGGTAGCCAAAGCAGTAATGATAAAAAAAACTGCAATAGTGACAGAAAACTATAGTATTGGGTGAATGCTATAGTTATTGGATCACTCGACAGATGATGAAGACTATGGACAAGTCAGCAGTTTGGAGAGGGATTTGGAGGTATGAAGGGTGTGGGGTGTCCTGGAACCCAGGAGCTGAATATGGATAGGAGCTATAACAAAACTGTAAAACCAACAAATTATCTTAGGCAAGATATACATTTTCAATACCTGTTGTCTTGTGGGTTACTTATGTAGACTTTGATAAGAATGTCAATTTCAGTAATGCTCTTCAACATACTACAGTTTTGCCCACAACTGTTGCATTATTGCTTTGGACATAACTGTAAATCCAATAAATTATTTTTAGGCCAGATATACATCTTTACTAACTGTTGTTTTGTGGGTCACCTGTGTAGGCTTTGGGGAACAATGTTAATTTCAGTAATGCTATTCCACACATTGCAGCACTGCCCAAAAGCTGTTGTATAATTACCTTGCAATAATTTTCAGTCCGGACATAGGCTTTGGGGAACAATGTTAATTTCAGTAATGCTGTTCTACACATTGCAGCTTTGCCCCAAAACCGTTGTATAATTTTCAGTACAGGCACACATTTACACTAAGTGATATTCAGTAGGTCACTTGTGTTGGCTTTAAGTAAGAATGTTAATTTCAGTAATGCTGTTCTCCATATTACAGTCTTGCCCAAGACTGTTGTATAACAGCCTTGGACAAAACGGTGAACTCTATAAAAGTAATTTTCAGTACATGTATAGTTTCCATATAGGTTGTCTTGTTGGTTAGCTGTGTATATTTAGATTGAGCATGTTTATTCTGCAATGTTGTTTCACTCAAATGCAGTTTTGCTCACAACTATTATATGGATGCTTTGAACAAAAGTGTAAATCCTATTAAATGATTCTCAGTCCAGGTATACGCTTCCACTATAGATTGTCATGCTGGTGCATGGTGAAATCAAGTTAAACGTAATGCCATGTAGACAATCAATAGATATATAGTTCTGAACCCCTCTACTATTTGTGCTCTGTAATTTTCAGTCCAAGTAAACATACATTATGCCCAGTAGACAGTTCACAGATATATAGCTCTGAATCCCTCTACTATTTGTATTCTCTAATATTTAGTCCAGGTAAACACCTTCATTATTGGTTGTGGATACATATATCCTTTAAATAATTGTTATAAAGACTATCACGTTTTTTCAGATTACTGGTTAGATTATGCTACTGGGAAATACATAGGGGGATACTTGCAGAGTTCTCGGTCCCCAATCTGAAAGTTGAACATGCAGGGTTATGTTATATACTTGACTGTTCTGGGTGAACTTGAAACTCAGAGCAGCCATGTAGGTGACACATTACATTATTATACCTCATTATACAAAGTAGTCATTTCACACAAGTTTCTGTCAATGTCAATGTCTGTCAATTAGATAAATGTTCTGTTTGTGTTTAAAAACACAGTTTGTTTGCTTTTTTCCGGGAACGGCTTTGGCCTTCAGTAAGCGTGCTTTTTTCAGTAATCTTGTTCCACTATTTACAGTTTTTCCCACAGCTGTTGTATAGTTACTTTGGAGAAAACTGTAAACCCCATAAATTATTTTTAGATCAGATATACATTTTCAATAACTGTTGTCTTGTGGGTCATTTATGTACGCTTTGGGCAAGAAAATCAATTTTAACAATGCTGCCACACTCATTAGAGTTTTGCACATAACTGTTGTATAGTTGCTCTCGACACGTTTGTATTTGTTCAGGGCTTTATAATTTGATAACCTCCCAACAATGATACAAAATATACAAATGCGGTTGCCTATACTAATGATACCTAACTATCTATTTGAATCAAATCCAGTCTTGGTCTCTTCTCGATATAGATTATTACCCCCACCGCGGGGGCGCGGTTGCTCAGTTGGTAGAGGTGCAGGCTGCAAGCCGAGAGGTCCTCGGTTCGAATCCCATCTACGGCAACCGCGTTGTGTCCTTGGGCAAGACACTTCACCCCGATTGCCTATATGGGGGCACGATGACGCTGTGTACTGAGGCGTACTGCACGACGATGGTGCGCATGTCTTCAACCAATCTAACCCTGCCTGTGCTGCGGTGCAGAGTTCAGAGTTACGATGTTGGAGAACTGACAGCTGCTCGTCGTTGCTCGGTGGTTCTCTCCGGGTACTCCGGCTTCCTCCACCCGTCAAACTGTCACGGTCACGATTTGCCAATGTGCATAAGTATGTGACCTTAAACACCAATAAATAAATAAATAAATAAATAAATTACCCCCACCCCTCCCCTCATCGAAAACACCGTTACTGTTATCTATTTGAATCAAATCCAGTCTTGGTCTCTTCTCGATATAGATTATTACCCCCACCCCTCCCCTCATTGAAAACACCCTTACTGTTATACTCATACTCATCTATTTGACGTGATTGCAGTTCTCGGGTCTTACTAGTGCTGTAATCTGCTGTCAAGATTAGTAGATAAATAATTACGGGTGCATGTATTATGTTAGTTGAAAATCTACTTCGAATTTGAATTTTTGTCTGTCCTAGATATTAATGCACTTGGCTAACCACCCCACTCCATTCCATACCTCTCACCGACGAAATTGTTTATCTTCGGTTGTATGCAACCAATTCTGTTTCCACAACTCCCACGCTTATCTTCGTCCTTAATAATGCACAGTGAAGATAATCGGTAGCCTGGAAAAAAACATGTCACATAACTAAGGAGAATAAATCTCGTTATTCCTTCGTCAGCAATTGGTTTTAGTTGCTTTGTTTTATTTTCGTTTGTCCGACTCCAAATACTGCAATCAAATGGTCAATAAAATCCCACCAATTACAAATCTGATCCATGTAGCGTTTATACTAATGTTATACTAATGTTGTGGTTTACTGATACATGTAGCCAGGTAAACAACTAACACAAGTATTTACAACTTGAAAATAGTAATAATTTCCATATTAGGTCACCCAGTCAGGTTGGATGTACCACATGCTGTAATACTTTGTCCGTGTAACTAAATTTTCTTGTTCGAGGTTGTTTATTTACGCTTAAACACAGCGACCATTTAAACCACGAGTTAGGCTAGACAAAGTAAATATCGAATTTCCCTAGAATTGTTTATCGATATTTACAACGAGGTCATCATCAAGTAATATGCCCCGCCTTGTGTGCCTATACGGTAATTTCATTGAAAACATTTAAGGCTATAAAAAATAGGAATAGAAATTGAAAGTCTTTCCCACTGCGTTTGGTGGTGCTGGCAATACTGTTGCCAACGAAGGGGCCGCCGAGGGTGATGGTCAGTGATCCTAATGTTAATGGACATTGGATTCGTTGGCCATTAGCATCGGCGGTGTCATTGGGGGGGGGGGGGGGGAGGGAGTAATTATTGGACTAAAATAGCTTTGCTGGGGTTTATTTGAGAACGTTAGTAAGCGTTCACCAGTGAACCCTAACACAGCGATGGTTTATGAACATACTCTTTCAGTGTTGGAGAAACATACCTTCCTCATCTTCACTTGCTAATATTTACAATGTTTACAGTCTAAATACCTTTACAAATCTTTTTCTTAGAAAATGCTCCCATTCTTGGTGAACGCTAACCCAGCAATTGTTTATGAACAGGCTAGTTTTGAGAAAATGTCTCTCCATGTGATGCTAGACGCCCTCACAGAAGAAACATGGCGCTGTAATATTTTAACTACTTTAATTTATTAATTACTTTACTGAACTTTAAAGAGAACTTTTAAGAGTCCTACGGCCACTATTATCCTCCCACATATTCATATCGATATACTTAACTGGCTATATTTTGTATATTCTGTATGTGATGTCTGTATTTTTGTCCAGAAATGTGCATTACTACACTGATATTGTTTTATACGTGACACATTTTTATACCACACCCACTGATGTATGATGTATTCTAACGATGCCCATAACAAATTCCATTCTAAAAAATTATCAAAACCAGCTTAACTAGTTGAATATTAAAAGGAAAGCTGATCATGATTTATCTAAGAGGCGATCCTTCTCTGAGGCTTGCTGTATCTCACAATCCTGACAACAGCTCACAATTCGTCTTGAAAAATATCATATTAAACATTGTTGTTAAACCGTTTGGTATCTTTCTGAATAGTATGGCTATCATCCGGATCCTTGATCACGGCTAACACATTGACATTTGATGAGATACAGAGCAGCAGCTCCTTTGATTTTATTACCCAGTTTAACGATGCAATCACCCATAACGAAGCGGCCGAACTGAACGCACCCTATACCATTGAGAAACGTAGCTGCGAATATTATACGCCGGAACGCTTTAATAATGAGATCTCAAAAATACCCAACACACTTAGTCTCTTTAACATTAACTGTCGAAGTCTTAATGCTAACTGGGAACCCCTGCATGACTTAATATGTAATCTTCAATCCGAATCCAATATTTTGGATGTAATAGGCTTAACAGAAACATATAGTATAAAAGAAAATATTACCTACTCACTTGATGGTTACCATCCCTTGACCACACAACAGCGACTTGAGAACGATGACGGTAGGGGAGGTGTGGGGCTTTTTATTAAAGACAGTATTCCATTTAAAATTCGCGAAGATCTATCTGTGTTCATCCCACATGTATTTGAGTCCCTGTTCGTTGAGATTGCGACGAAGGAAAAACAAATTATTGGAATCATTTATAGACCCAACACAGCCCCTAAAGCCGACCTTGATTTATTCCTGGAAAAAAAACTGTCGAATTTACTAGATATTCTAGGTTATCAAAACAAAACTGTTTATCTTATGGGTGATTTTAATACTGACCTACTTGGTTTCTGCAAACACACAAAAACTGATTTATTCATAGATATTATATTCAGTGCTGGGTTTATGCCTGCTATCACGAGACCAACGCGAATCACGGACCACTCTGCCACTATAATCGACAATATCTTCTGCAATAAAATCAAATCACAAACATCTGGAATAATTATTACTGATGTAAGCGATCATTTTGCAACATTTTATGTTGACGAATCAGCTAAAAGACATACTAACACCGTTCAAACTCCAAAAAGATCATTTAAACAGGAAAACATTAACCATTTCAAATCCCTGTTATCCGCAAGTGATTTCTCAAACGTTATGAACGCATCATGTCCGAATGATGCCTACAATACTCTTCTTGGTATTGTACATGCAGCCTTTGACCACGCATTTCCAGAAAAACTTGTTAAAGTTCCCCTCAAATTTGTAAAGCGTGAACCGTGGATAACATCGGGTCTTTTAAAGTCCTCATTGGAAAAAAACAATCTGTATGTAAAAAAATTAAAAAACCCAACAATGCAAAACAAACTGAAATACAAAATGTACTTCACCATTTACAACAGACTAAAACGAGCTCGCAAAACAGATTATTATAACACTATACTTCGAGAAAACAAACATAACATGAAAAAAAAACGTGGAAAATATTAAAGAAAGTAATTAATAAATCCAACCCTACCCTTACCGCCCCATCGACATTCGTAGATGATAATGTTGAAATAACCGACGCCGAAGAAATAGCCACTAAATTTAACTCATACTTCGTTAACATTGGCAAAAAACTTGGTGAGTCATTGCCTCCTCCCTCGCGTCTTTTTTTCCGATTATATTGGGAGAAGCAACTCAGAATCTTTCTTTATCGTGCCAACTACTCCACACGAAATAATTCAGTGCACAAAAAACTAAACCCAAAACCGAGTCGCGACCTTGACAGTATGTCCTCAAAAATGGTAAAGGAAATCATATATGAAGTAGTTGAACCCCTAACACACGTAATTAACCTTTCATTCTCAACTGGCATTGTACCGGAAAAAAATGAAAACAGCTAAAATAATTCCCGTCTTCAAATCTGGCAATGAACAGCTATTCAACAACTATAGGCCCATTAGTATTTTACCGACATTCTCTAAAATACTAGAAAAATTAATGTATGCTAGGTTAACATATTTCCTGGAGGATAAGACGATAATCCATCAATATCAGTTTGGTTTTAGAAAGGCACACTCAACAATACATCCGGTACTACATCTTGTCAATAACGTCGGCGAAATGAACGATCAGCCAACAAAAGACTGTACATTAGCTTTTTTTCTCGACTTTTCTAAAGCATTTGATACCATAAATCATTTGATTTTACTTAAAAAGTTAGAAGTCTATGGAATTCGAGGGCATGCGAATACCTGGTTTAAAAATTATCTCACAGAGAGATGTCAATCGGTATCATTCAAAAATGTCTGTTCTGGTTTAGTTTTCTGCTAATCTTCCCATACACACTTTCCCTAGGACGTGGAACAATATTGAACCATTCATTCAAAATTATTCAAGACCACTATTCAAAAAAACTTTAACTGAATTATTTCTAAGCTCATACTCACTACATATCAACTGTAACCATCCAGTATGCCCCGACTGTCGACCGTAGCTCTGTCTATCTCATCGCTACCTTTCTATTGAACTCAATCTTCCTGACATCCCAGAAACATAGAATAGATTTTTCACATTATGGAAAGAACCAGCCTAACATATCCTTTATAGTAGGGACATAAACTGACCTCCTACTGGAGAACACGCTGTTGTCAGGATTGCCTCGATTCTCATGTCTGCTTCTCATTCATTTTTTTCTTCATTTTTTCTTTTCTTTTCTTCGTATTTATTTTTTTTTTTTTGTTTGTTTTGTTTTGTTTTTTTCTCACCTTTTCTTGTTCATCTTTTTTTTAAACGGGAATGGCGGGAAGACAGCCACTAGTGGCTACGTCATCTCCCTGTGGTGCAATCATGTAGTTGTGAATAATGTTACCTCTATGTATATTTTTGGATTTGATTGTATACATGTGGCACTACTGAATAAAACCATTCATTCATAACTCTCTTCGGATAGATATCCTCCACAAGATATCACGAAAAAGGTCTCCTCAAAAGGTATCCTCAAACAGTGCATCAGCATGTTATAGGTATCCCCAAATACCCGATTGTGTCTATGTGATGCACGTGTTCTAGTAAATACCACACAACAAAATGACTTATCATTCCTAACTACCCATGGGACAGTACAAATCATAACGTGGTTTGTAGTTCTAAGGGATAAAAGAAGACCTATGGAATACAAACCGTACATCCCATACCACCGTTATACATTTATCTCGTAATACCTCATAGCCATAGCTCTATACCAACCCCTGATGGTAAAATACACCCACTGGGTTAGTAGTACTATGTACTAACAGTAGACAAACTCTGGTACAGATCATATACCCTATACCATCGCACTAGACAACTTACCCCGACCCCACACGGCTGCCTGACCTAGCACAATGTACTACCCATAGTATTAAGGACTAATAGTGAATCGTCTGGGAAACAGGCAGTTCATCCCATACGACTTCACTAGACACCTATGCAGTACCTCTCCCCGAAACACCATTTTACCAAGAATAAGTACCACCAATACTGGTCATAGGATAATACAAAGCACCCGGTAGGTTAATACTACCAAGGGTTAAGATGAGGCCTGTAAGGATAACGACTGTACACACTATACTACCACAATCCACCGCACAATACCGCTTCGTCTAACCTTATGTACTGCCTATACTGGTTATAGAATAATATAAAGTAAAGTATCCACAGTACAAAGGGTTAGTTAGACCACCAGGGGTGCAGACCGTACGTCTTATACCACCGTTCTAAAACACCAATGACTACCTCTCAACACTGCACAAGGCGACCTTACCCCCTATCCACCCCACATTCCACAATACTGCTAGCCTAGCATTACGTACTACCTATACCAGCCATAGGATAGTATAAAGCTTTAGATAGATTAGATGTACCAACAGCTAACATGGGACCTATAGCGGGCATATAACGCCCACATTATACTACCATATCAGTCCATTATGAGTAGCACGGCATCCCCGATCCGAATAACGTCATATCCGATTGTACAGTTAACAACAGCAGTGGTCAACGTCTCTATGGTGTCGCGTGGGCAATCACGACGTCAATAGCAACATGAACAGATTCACGTGAAACTTTTAAGAAAACCCAACTTCCCCATCAATTTCCCATCACACCGCAGTTACTACATTCTCAGAGCCCTGTGTAAACATACATCACTATACCCACCACACCATACTATTACTTTACCCAACACCAGAATACTGTTTACTATAGCCACCACAGCATAATATTTACTATTCCCACAGCAGCAAACTATTTACAATACCCACCACAGCATTATATTTACTATATCCACCACAGCATACTTCTAACTATACACACCACAGCATAATCATACTGTTTCCTCTACCCACCACAGCATACTACTAACTATACACATCACAGCATACTCATACTGTTCCTCTACCCCCCCCCCCCCCCCCACAGCATATTATTCACTATACCCACCACAGCATGGAATTTACTATATCCACCACACCATACTATTTGCTATACCAACCACAGCATACTACTAACTATACACACCACAGCATACTCATACTGTTTACTCTACCCACCACAGCATACTCTTCACTATACCCACCACAGCACGGAATTTACTATATCCACCACACCATACTATTTGCTATACCCGCCACAGCATACTACTAACTATACACACCACAGCATTATCATACTGTTTCCTCTACCCACCACAGCATACTACTAACTATACACATCACAGCATACTCATACTGTTCCTCTACCCACCACAGCATACTACTAACTATACACATCACAACATACTCATACTGTCCCTCTACCCACCACAGCATACTATTTACTATAGCCACCACAACGTACTATTTACAACACCCACCACATCATACTATTTACTACAACCCATCACAGCATATACATCACTATACGCCCACAGCATACTATTTATGCAGCACCTACACCACTCTACCCCATCACAGCGCATCATTTACTATACCCAACATAGCATACTATTTACAATACCCACTACAACATACTTTTGACTATACTCCCCACAACATACTATTGCCGCAGTACGTACACCACTTTATCCCAACAGCATACTATGTATGCAGCACGCACGCCACCCTACCCATTACAGCATATTATTTACTATACCCACAGGGCATAATATTTACTATACCTACCACAGCATACTATCTATGTAGTACTTACATCACTATACTAACACAGCATACTATTAACGAAGTACCTACACCACTATACCCAACACAACAGAATATCTATGATGTACTTACAGAACTCTACCCACCACAGCATAGTATTTTCTATACCCATCATACTATTTACTATACTAACCACGTCACACTATTTACTATACCAACGGCAGCAAATTATGTACTACTTCCACCACAGTATATTAATTACTATTCCCATCACAGCGTACTAATTACTATACCTACCACAGCATGCTATTTACAATTCCATCCACAGCATACTATTTACTATACCCACCACAGAAAACTAATTATTACTCCCATCACAGCGTACAATTTTCTATACCCACCACAGCATACTATTTACTATACCCACCACAGAATACTAATTACTACTCCCATCACAACGTGCTATTTACTATACTCACCGCATCATACTATTTACTATACCTACCACAGCTTACTATTTACTATCCCCACCACACCATACTATTCACTGTACCCACCGCAGCATACTATTTACTATACCCACCACACCATACTATTTACTGTACCCACCACAGGAAACTAATTATTACTCCCATCACAGCGTACAATTTTCTATACCTACCACAGCATACTATTTACTATACCCACCACAGGAAACTAATTATTACTCCCATCACAGCGTACAATTTTCTATACCTACCACAGCATACTATTTACTATACCCACCACAGAAAACTAATTAATACTCCCATCACAGCGTACAATTTTCTATACCTACCACAGCATACTATTTACTATACCCACCACAGCATACTAATTACTATACCTACCACAGCATGCTATTTACAATTCCATCCACAGCATACTATTTACTATACCCACCACAGAAAACTAATTAATACTCCCATCACAGCGTACAATTTTCTATACCCACCACAGCATACTATTTACTATACCCACCACAGAATACTAATTACTACTCCCATCACAGCGTACTATTTACTATACCCACCACAGAAAACTAATTAATACTCCCATCACAGCTTACTATTTACTATACTCACCACATCATACTATTTACTATACCTACCACAGCTTACTATTTACTATACCCACCACACCATACTATTTACTGTACCCACCGCAGCATACTATTTACTATACCCACCGCAGCATACTATTTGCTGTGCCCACCATGGCATACTATTTGCTGTGCCCACCACGGCATATTATTTACTATACCAACCACAGCATACTATTTACTATACCAACCACAGAATAGTATTTACTACACCAACCACAGAATAATATCTACTATAACCACCACAGCATACTATTCACTATACCCACCTGAGCATACTTTTTACTATACCCACCACAGCATACTATTTACTATACCCACCACAGCATACTATTTACTATACCCACCACACCATACTATTTACTGTACCCACTACAGCATACAATTTCCTATACAAACCACAGAATACTATTTAATATAACCACCACAACATACTATTCACTATACCCACCAGAGTATAGTATGTACTGTACCCACCACGGCATAATGTTTACTATACCCACCACAACATACTATTTCCTATACCCACCACAGCATACTATTTACTATACTCACCACAGCATACTATTTACTGTACACACCACAGCATACTATTTACTATACCAACCACCGAATAATATTTACTATAACCACCACAACATACTATTACTATTCACTATACCCACCAGAGTATAGTATGTACTGTACCCACCACGGCATAATGTTTACTATACCCACCACAACATACTATTTCCTATACCCACCACAGCATACTATTTACTGTACACACCACAGCATACTATTTACTGTACACACCACAGCATACTATTTACTATACCAACCACAGAATAATATTTACTATAACCACCACAACATACTATTCACTATACCCACCATAGTATAGTATTTACTGTACACACCACAGCATACTATTTACTATACCAACCACAGAATAATATTTACTATAACCACCACAACATACTATTCACTATACCCACCAGAGCATACTATTTACTATACCAACAACAGAATAATATTTACATAACCACCACAACATACTATTCACTATACCCACCAGAGCATACTATTCACTGTACCCACCACAACATACTATTTACACTACCCTCCAGAGCACACTGTTTACTATTCCCACCACATCATACTATTTACAATACCCACCACAGAATACTATTTGATATACCCACCAAAACATACTATTTACTATACCCACCACGACATACTATTTACTATACCCACCACTCCATACTATTTACTATACCCACCACAAATACTATTTGCTATACCCACCACAACATACTATTAGCTATACCCACCACAGACTACTATTTGATATACCCACCAAAACATACTATTTACTATACCCACCACAACATACTATTTACTATACCCACCACAACATACTATTTACTATACCCACCACAAATACTATTTGCTATACCCACCACAACATACTATTAGCTATACCCACCACAGCATACGTCTTACTATACCCACCACAGCATACCAATTACTATACCCACTACAGCATACCGTCTAATATACCCACCACAGCATTCCATTTACTATACCCACCACAGCATACTATTTACTATACCCACCACAACATACTATTTACTATACCCACCACAAATACTATTTGCTATACCCACCACAACATACTATTAGCTATACCCACCACAGAATACGTCTTACTATACCCACCACAGCATACCAATTACTATACCCACTACAGCATACCGTCTAATATACCCACCACAGCATTCCATTTACTATACCCACCACAGCATACTATTTACTATAACCACAACAGCATACTAACTGATGTACCTATCACAGCATACTATTTATTATACCCACTACAGCATACTATTTACTATATCGACCACAGCGTACTATTTACTATACCCACCACATCATATTATTTACTATACCCATCACAGCATACTATTTACTACTCTCTTCACAGCATAATATTTACTATTCCAACCACAGCATACTCTTTACTATACCCACCACAGCATACAATTTACTCTGCCCACCACACCATACTCTTTACTATACCCACCACAGCGTACTATTTACTATACCCACCACAGTCTACTATTTACAATACCCTTCACCACGTACTATTTACTATACCCACCACAGCATACTATTTACTATACTCACCACAGAATACTATTTACTATACCCACCATGGCATACTATTTACTATTCCCACCACAGCATACTATTTACGCAGTTCGTACGCCCCTATACCCACCACAGCATATTATTTATGCAGTACGTACACCTCTTACCCGATTCAGTCTGAATGGTGCCGTAATTTTGCACCGGAAACAAGTTTCTCCAGAAAACATCCGGTCCCTATGGAAATTTAACACTAGCTGTACCGGTAAAACTACGGATAATGGAACGATACTTATGTACGATACTACTTTCACTTTATTAGAGAATGATAATTTTTATCAAGATCTTATTGTTTTGTTTCGTGTTTTGTTAACTACTGTGCTACATTGTATATCAGAACAAGAAGAGAAATGAAACAATGAACAAACCTTCTGTTTACAGAAATAAATGATTTGTCAACCAATTAATATATAGAGGATCGGTAATGAGTTTCTCTTTGATATCAGGTTTATGAAACGAGTGAAGACAATTTTATTTTAGCGAGCCTCTGGCGAGCTAAAATAAAATTGTCGAAACGAGTTTCATAAATCTTATGTCAAAGAGAAACGAATTTCAGATTCTTTTTATCACATGACACACACAAACGAACTTGAACCGATTTATTTTTAACGAGTCTGTGTTCCCGTACATGGAAAAAGAAACTTAACCTACTTTCTCCATGTTGACTGAATGCGTTCAATACTTCCGATTTACAAAATAGTTCTCAAAACAAACGGTCTTGTTGACATTTAATAAACAGACTGCAACAAAACCCTCATTAGTAATTCAATTCTCAACAAAAAGAGAAGCAAATCCAAAGAAGGGATTTGCAATTTCTATATTTTATAAACTTTAATCCGAGTCGCTGTCGGACACAATGATGCGCCTACGTTTCTGAGCGGGTTGGGCTGATGATGTTTCTGGGTTATGAATGTGTATTTCAAAGTGCCCACCATAAATGTGGCCTGTGAACATATTCTGTAGTCTACCCGCAAATTGTGTGTTTCGGTCAATGGAATTTGTGTTAGAAATTGACTGGTTTTGATAAACTAGGTGTCCATGGATTTAGGATATTGAGGCCTATTTTCAGTTTGAAGATTGGAGTTAGATAACACACGAGAAATTTGTTTGTGTTGTTGTTCATTGATATGACTGTAATTGTTAATTGACTGGATATTCTTGTGTCCTGTGATTTGCATAATCTGGTCAGCAGGGATGTTATTTTCACTAAGTCTCTGAACAAGATGTTTGCGAGCACTGTGATTTGTAAGTTTCTTTTCCGGTGACATACCAGCTGCTTTTGTCATGCGCTTCATGATAGAGGTAAGTTTATTTATTCCAATCGGCTGTGTTTTAAACCACTGATCAACGGCATTGTTTTTTAGTATGTGTTGCTATATAAAAAGGGTCACTTTCGTCACTGTAACCAGAGGGCCTTAAAAGAGAGTACTTTTTATAAATATTCACAGGACACCTTTCTGGTAAATCAAAGTTACACCACATTCTGGGTGGCACACTTCGAACATCTCTCACATTGTCACCATGGCGCGTTTTTGTTTTTCTTTCTATAAACTGTAAATATTCCTGGCCATTTGGGTCCTTGTGCAAACTAACATCCCCCCAACACATTTTGCGGTGCTCGTCTGAGCTCCGTAAACCAAAGTGAATAGTGTTTAAAAAACACAAGGAGTTTATTATAGATTCGGGTGTCGAAGAACCCAGTTGACCGCTTTGCCACAAAATGTCAATTTCATTGTCACTTATTGGCTCCGCCTTCATTTCACGATTGCTCAGGCCATTTCGTTTCAGTTGTCGTTGTTCGGCCTTCAATATGTCTCTCACTTTCAGTGAAGTATACGTAAGTTATATACACACTTTTATACACTGCTATACGTGAACCTTTTATATTTGACACTTCATAACATTATTGTCAAGTTTACAGATATACTTTCCTACTAACCTGTGACATTTTCCCAGATTGATACCAATATTGTCACATATAAAGCCTCCTGATGTTGTATTTATGTTAAAAGTGTGATGTACAACATCATATTTAAGGTTTGAAACACAAATGATGGTATATATTAGCAGATATATTGATATACAGTCGAGCCCACTTAATTGGCTATCTCTTAATTGTATGTCCCTGTTAATTGAATATAATTTTCAAACACAAAACCATTTACCATATCTTCAGTACAAATTTGATTTGTTAATTGCATATGGGTTGTAGAGTAAACTCCTGTTAATTGTATATAAATTTTTGTAATATGTCGAAAAAATTACTGTGACATGCACCAAATTCCCCTTATTTATCAACCTTTTTGGCCTCACTACATCCAATACAGGTATTTATTTCATTATATCTTGTTTGAAAGAGCTCTATGAGCTCCGTCAAACAAGATATAATAGAATAAATGCTCAGTTTACCTCCAGAACACATGAAACTGACCAAATCCCTGTTAATTTTATACTCCTGTTAATTGAATAATTTTCACTGGCAAAATGGATATTCAATTAAGAGGATTCTACTGTATTTTTAAAAAATTAAAAAAAATTGGAAATGCACATTTTTGGTGCACTCAAGAGACCCACCCACCCCCACCTCACGTCTTGCAAATTTTTGGTGGCTCCCCCTGAGTTACCCGATATTTTCAGTCACACGAACAACTGACCTTTTTTAAAAACCCTACTGCGATCTTCCTTTCAATTTAATTTCTTAAAACAGAAACATTTAGATACAGACTACCTAACACCGGAAATTATTTCATTCAATTCCTTCCCTTATTGTTTTGTGATACCTCCATTATTTGAGCCTAAAGGCACGTGAAACTATTATGTAGAATATTTAACTGCTACACCAAGGCAGCACCATTTACGTTATGTTTGGCTTTTGTTTTTGGGGGTTCATTACTCACGAAATAGACAGAAACAAAAGTGCATGCAGATAGGTGGCATATTTATTTAAATCTGTCCGATCAATCATATCTTGATGACAAGTTGGTTATGATTATGACGATCCATTGTTTACTCTTGATTTGGGTAAAACGATGAACGTAGATGATCATCTATTAATTTTAATTTCGTATAAAAAATTAAACACGGTATAAAAATCATGATAAAGATTCCATTGTTTATTTGATTTTAGTTTGAAAATATGTTTAAAATGATGAGATAAATATTAATTACTTTTTTATTTTGAAACAATATGTGAGTGCAAAGGATCTTTTCCATTCACGCTGGAATTGGAGCGTGGTTTAGGGCGTGCCCAAATGCGTTTTCTCGGATCATTGTGATATGAACAGAAATAAAGAAATAATTTAGCCCATCATTTTGCCTGAAAATGCATGAACAGTAAAAAATGTTTAATTATATGTACATGATCCATACTATACTGTTGAAAGTGATCTTAAACCCGATTTGACAATCCTGAACTCTAAATAACAAACCAACATACACATGTACTTATCCAGTCCTTATCTTCTCCAATCTAGAAATTGCACTTCTCGATAGGTGGTATTTCTATAGTCCTAACTAGTACCATCCAGTCAATACATTCCCTGCCTACATTTCATAGAATAAGTTGGAGAAGGCTGTTATAGACGCATGGTTCCAGTAAAGAGTACCACGTGTATTTCTAGAACCTAACATAAGTTACCTTAAATTAATCCTTTGAACTCCAGTGGTATCCTCCATGCCAGTTCACAGTTCACAGTTCCATATTCATTATTTGGTGTAGACCAATCAATATTTTCAACGTGCAGCCCTGAGGCTGCACGTTGAAAATATTGATTGGTCTACCCCACACATTTACTGAACAGTCATCCTATATAATAACGTTATGGCGTATCATGTTCCTGGCCGGGAAAACTGGCGCTAGGGTTCAAAGGGTAAAACAATATTTTATTTGCAAAACTCGATAGGCCAAGGGGTATTTTTTATAGTCCTGACTAGTACCAACCAGCCAATACATTTCCTGCCTACAAAAAGGAAGTTGGAGAAGAGTGCAATGGTCCAAGGAGTACTACGTGTATTTCTAGAACCTAACATAAGGTACGTTAATCTAAACAATATTTTATTTCCAAAACTATGAAACATGATGACAAACTATGTTGTGATCAAATATAGATACGCATAAAACAACAATAAAGAATAGTAAAGCGGATCCAGCAACAAGCCGATGCTTTTGAGTCTCCTCACATGGAACTTACGAGCGTATAACGTCAACATGGCAAAAAGGCAATATACTTACCTAGATGCAGTTAAAATTGCTTTTTGAGAGAACTGGGATGCCGAACCGGAGAAGACTAGTCGTATTCTTCAAGACCATAGTTTTATGAGTTATGTTGAGGAACTGCGAATCCTGGCGTTCGAAATTATTTTATGTAAAGTCTTTGTGCAAGTTTCTGAATTTCCATGTAATTATGGTTGTTTTTATCTAGGTTATGTGTAACACAGTATCATTTGATAATTACTGCTTGGTGATCTCCTGTGCACATTAAAGTTCAATGTTGACTTAAAGGGTTGATAAATGAAACAGGTGTTTTCGTGGAGACTATATATGTGTCTATAACTATAAATTTATTCCATACCACTGTGTACTTGAGAGGTCGGGAACTGCCTCAGTGTGTAAATGGCTGCTATTTGTCCAATATGTACGCTCTACCACAACATATGTATATCTGTGTTGCTGGAGTTGGCACTTACTGTGGTCCGGAATTTGAATGTGGGTCATCTTTTCTAATTGTTAGAATCAGGAGTCGTGAAATATGACATTTGATGAGTAAATGTCTTTTGGCAAAGTGATCAGCCATCAGGCGAGTGTGTAGAGGCGTGACTGTAAAGGAATGGGTCGTGCTCATTTCCATACGTCTTGTGAATGGGTGGGTCACATTATTGGTGCGAAGGTACAATTGCACCCCTTACTCTCTAAGCACTTTTTATAACACATTCCAAATTCAACACCGTTACTTTAGTTTCAGATCATTTAATGTTCAGTACACTTTATGTATAATCTCCTCGTGGATTTGTTCATATTGTAAGATCAGTGAGGAGTTGTCAATATATACATGCTTTGCTGTTTGGAGAAATAAAGTACAATCTCCACCAATACTCCTTTAACTGGTTACTATTCATACCTACAAATTAGTGATTTGTTCAATACAAATTATACAGTGCTAAATTTCTGAGGTGTACTTTCCATTGGCAGCGACATTGCATGTGTTTGCTTTGAGTAACCAGGAGAACCTACGCACATTGGATGCCACTCGAAATGGCAATTGCGCGCAATTCCTACGCGCAATTAAGCCTAGATAAGCACACAGTTCGGGACAGGACTTCTAATTTTAACTGCACATGTAACATGTTAACAGTAGGATGTATGTGTATCTTTTCTAACCTCAGATAAACTTGAAGTTTACCAGTCGGATAATTCCAGGAACTTTTATTCTCCATTAAAGATTGGGTGCAAACCACCAGAGGCGCTGTTTATGCTTTTATTGGTTCAAGGTAAAATGCGGTAAATGATTAAAAAAAGAAAAATGCTGTTAATGATGGCTGGAATTAAATTATGGTTTTCAGTTAATTACGGGCAATATGGCTGGAACTCTGCCTCCGGTCATTTTGACCGTAAATATTTTGAGGGTTTTTTCACGGGAAAATAAGGCAAATGATGGTTGAAATGTTTTAGGGTCATATGACCGGCAGCAAGTTTCCAGGCATATGACCGGACAAATAACGTCAAACCGTAAAAAAATATTACGGGAATATACGGCAGATAAGAGACAATTTTTTTTACGTTTTGCCGTCATGCTTACGGTCATATGCCTGGAAACTAGCTGCCGGTCATATGACGGTAAAAATTACGGTAAATTTTTACAATGCAACACATGAATCATTTGGTGATGTGCCTCTAAGAAGCCCCATCATTCCACAAATTGCTTGTACTCCCCTCCATCAATTTACATCCATGGCTTTGCAGTTATTCAAGTTACGGTGCCCACAGGTTTATTTCGGTTCTGTCTTTCTGGACTAGACATTTTAAAAGAGATTTGCTGTTTGATGGTAAAGTTAATCACCTCTGTCACAATCCTGCACAACAATATTGCTGAGTTTATTGCTTATTGTTCAATTATCTTCGATATTCGATGGGACCCTACCATTTCACAACAAGAATCCCTCATCGCTTGACCTGGTAAATACTGTGTATTCCAAAAGCAAATTGGGGTGTCTTCACAAGGAAACAGAACAAAAACATGTTTGTGTGTAATCGAAGAAAACACTGCTGATTCCTAATCATAGCTGTCCATGTCTCTCATTTCTACTTTACAAGGAACTCAAGGACAAGATATTACCAAAACATGTTCCAGACAAAATTGGTCTTCCATCAAATTGGTTCCACCCACCCAAGTGACTTCAAATTCAAAAAAAAAATAAAAATAACAATGAGTTCACAATAATCGATCTAATTGAAGGATCAGTTCTCCCGTTTCACTTTATTAAAGTTTATTATCGGCGTATTCCGAGTTTATTGCACGCCTGTTCTATGAACTTCCTATCTACAGCAACACTAAACTGTACGGAAAATAAAAATCTGTTCCGCACATGTGTGGAACCGCAATCGTTGACGGACTATTTTATAAAGACGCGATTTTTTTTACAAATCGTGTACCGCAATTACATTTTCAATCCCTAGCGACAGCTAAAAGTCGTCTCCTGAGTTCCAATGTGTTCTATGTGCCAGTAGGCTGCCAGTAGGAACAAAGTACACATTGGAACTCAGGGGATGAAAGAGTAACACAGGTTCCCCTCGCAAGTTTGGTTAGCGACGAAATGTGTTCTTTTTGGTGACAATTATCAAATAAATTGTTGAGTGTCCTTCTAATAATTGTTTTATAGACGTGAAAGCGTGTGATAACACAGAACGACATGCTTGTGTGAATGGGTTAATTGATATGGCACCTGTGACATCGCGGAAAGATAAAACTCGAGGCTTGCGGCCTATCGTTATATCCTTCCGCGCTGGCACTCGTGATATCCATTTACCTATTCACAGACGCATGTCGTTCTGTGTATTTATTCTCAGCGTATTCCGAGTTACTGGGACACATTGCTTCAGTAGACACTTCGATTTTACCTGCATTTTACTTGTGACCCCTCAATATGCTGTGGTGACTCAAACATACCTTGTTTTGAACGAGACAAGGTGGCTTTATTTCACAGGGAATTATGGGATAATAGCATCATCAGGCCGCTTAATATAAATTCTTTGATTTTCCTAGGCAAAATAAATCTCGCACATTTCAACTGCATCTTAATGTACTTTCAAGAACAAGACAAAGAGGAGATCCTTTCGTTGTTTTGTTGAATTTACTAGAATGCTGGTAAATCAACAGGAACGTGTGTAGATATGACAACATTGTGTACTAAGAAATAGCCTTAGGCACGTCAATGCTCAATAATTACTGATGTACATACACATTAATTTTCACATACACTTATACAGATTTATCTGATAACCATAGAGTATAACAACCGTTGTATATACTTGAAGTATATACAACGGGTGTTGTATATAATTATAATTTATGCGAACGACCTCTGACCTCTTTCAATTCCATTTTCATTCATTCATTCATGAAACATCGTTATATCACAGGGCAGGTTTTAATTGTACGCTTATTGCACTTTGTCAAAATCCTCTGAAGGTGTCATTTCTTATTTATTTTGCTTCAATAAAGGCAACCTAAAATTTTGCTTCAAAACATTGTAGAAATTACTTGAATGTTAATAGTAATTAGTATGCGGCGACTGCGAACTATTTATAGTCACTGCCTCGATCAAAAGTACTCGCGGAACTGCGCTAATTAAAAGTTGTCTGCTCTACCTGAAAAAAAAACACTTCGTAAAAATTGTAAACAAACGCAAAATTATTTGTTATATTGGGACTACAGCATAAAACACGGAAGAAAACTGGAACTATGTCAAAAAAAGAATAACTCTACTGAAACACCGTTTTGTTACTGTTAATAAAATTGTTGAAATTTATTTTGTTCCAGCGCAGTTACATGAAGCAAGAAGTGCAATCGCACTTTACAATCGCCGTCATCGATTTTGTAATGTAAGGGACACAACTCTATGCATCTTGTCCTATTTCTTTTGTCTCGTAGACTGGTTTTCTTTGGAGGCCCGTGGGAAGCATATATAAGTCGGGTAGACGCACGAGACGGGTGTCTGTTTGTTATCAGATAAAAACAATAAACATATAGTGTGTTTTTATATCTGTGTTATACAACTCGTTGAAATATGGTTTATTTTTTTCGGCGAAGCCTCGAAAAAATAAACCATATTTCAACTCGTTGTATAACACAGATATAAAAACACACTATATGTTTATTGTCTATATATACAATTTGTATAGACATTGCATGTATCTCTTTTAATCGAGCCATCAGTGAATTGTAGAGGTTGACATCTGATATGTGTTATTTAAATGGCTCGATTTGCGGCTTCAACAATTCATTTCGAATGAGATTCGATCTCTTATTGTTTCCTAGCGATTTCACTCCCAAAGTTTTGATGAAATATTGTTACGTTTGAGGAAATATTTTTTCTAACAGGTACCAGAAAAAAGCTGAATATTTAATTTAAATGATTTTTTTTCGGCATCCTGTCACTGATTATTTACATTAGATGGCTTTGCATCACTCAAGGATTCAGAACCGATTTTCATTTTCTAAAAAAGTCAAAATATGTAAATTGTTTACTTACCCACCTTCGAATCCCATCCTAAATAAAATGAAAGAAATATTATTTGAATATGCGGTAGACATGAATGTTCATCCGTTTCGTATTCAATGCTGTCCATTTTAAGATACTGATTCATTTCAGCACAGGTGCTTCCCACTGTGTCCTAGAATCACACAGGCTTCACGCCCACAGTTACTAACCACCTCTCCTATATTAAACTATATGTGGGGTAATTATGGGAGGAGGGGGTTTATATAGACTTCTACCCCAGGACATAGTTTCCAAGCTCCTGTGATCAGATTATTAAAAAACGGTCTCTCACTGACACTTGGCTCCAAACTAAAATTTGGTATGTAGGTGTATCAACATAACATACAGGTCAAGTTCAAATCAGGATTTGGTCTGACATGTTTTGCCAGAGTTATGTCTCTTTTTCGACTTTGAAAAATTCCATTTGTTTCAAATCTCGAATTGCACACTTTTTTTTGGGGGGGGGGGGGGGGGTCATGTGGCCGGGCGGCCATTTTTGTAGTTATAGGGCTTTGTTCTGCAGTACGGGAACCACAACTTAGAGGCTTTATATAATATGGATTTGTTTTGTATTATATTATTTCGAAGTGCATTTATTTTGTCTATAAGGATTTGCCTTGTTACAATATATGGGAGAGTGCCTATAGGCACTCTCCCATAAATTGTAACAAGTAAAAGACCTGCAAACAAATTTTGATGACTAAAAATAATTTAGTACTCTACCAGTTAATTGTTAGTATCTATTATTGTTGGTTATTGCAAATGTCTGCAGTCATATTTTCTTGATTCAACACCAGCCAGTGCTAAACGTTATGTAAAAATAATCCAACATTTATATATTCTAATTCCTCATTGTAAAGGAGCGAAGTGGATCAGTGGTTACCACTTGAATTTCAAAACGAAAAGTTTACGGTTCGATTCCTGCTAGGGATAATCGCGTTGTGTCCTTGAGCAAGGCACTTTACCCCGACTGCCTATTTGAGGACACAGTGTTGCAGTTTACTAAGGCATACTGCACGTCGATGGTGAACTTGCTATCAACCAATTCTAACCTTGCTTGTGCGGAGTTAGTACGCTGGGGATTCTGGCATTTGCTCGACGTTGCTCGGTGCTTCTCTCGGACTACTCCAACTTTCTCTACCCTTAAAATGGTACGACTGTACGACACGGGGTGACCGTTGGTGTCAAAATGGTTGCTCAGCCTAATAAATAAATAAATACATGCACGAATAAATAAATAAATAAATTTCTAGTTGTATTTTCGTAAACTGTTATATTGATGGGCATTTCGGACTAAAGGATTGGTTGTCAAACGAATTGTCTGAATATCTCTTTTTTTTAAATTTATGGTATTGTTTTTCTCTCAAAAACACCCTAAAATGTGCACCAGATTGCTCAAAGGCAGCACGTTAGAAATGTTAATTGTTCTTCCCCAGTATAATGAATATGGGCCCTTTCGATTGTTGCCATTGAACTGACGAAGAAGATAATACCTGGGTTAAGAGGGTTAAGTATATATTGTCATTACATATCATGTAAAAGTATGTTATAAATAGAGTTTTGTTTTTCTAAACATTTTTATTCAAGAAAAACCAGAAAAAAATGATACATCACTCAAAAATGGTAGTTTATTGTTGACGTGTGATTAACTGACATACCTGGCGCTATGTTACCCGATATAATTAAACGCTTCAGTATGTCGCTGGAAACATGTGGACAATTTCGTTACACAAGATCAGGTACCCAACATGCAGCCACCATGCAATATCGAATATACGAATCACATTAAATCGAAACAGCAAAGCTTATTTCACGCGTTTCTGCGCCTCTGCATGGAATTAAACCAAACCCGTCTCATTACCATATTTTCAAAACATTCAATCTTTATTCATTCGTGGTTCAATTTATCGAATGTGCGGGCCTCAGCTCATATACACTTGTAGCGTGCACCTCTGTCCGAAAATCGACAATATCCAATAGGTTAAAAGAGAGAGGGACAGCCAAGGTTTTAAGATTGTGGTGTTGGCACGTTTCCCACATAGATAAGGTGCCCCCTCTAAAAATAAATTTACAAAAATGGCTATTCAAAAAAAAAAAAACAATCAGAAAGTATATAAATTTAATTAGTAGTTGGGGCAGTTACATTAAATCACAAGAGCAATATATTCTTAGAATCATAAATATAACAAAGCAATCTACAAGGCAGATACAGCCGAATTCCTACACTAACAGAAATCCCAAGAGTCTTCTGACTTAACGACACAAAATATATCGTTAGAGCAAAAAGCGCTTAGCACTAAGTCATTTCAGACACAGCATACAAAATCATATTACCACGGCCACAAAATTCAATGTATTGCTACCAGACCAATCCAGCTCAGCCCGTGTTCGAATAATCCTCAAAACTCCATAGTCTGTGATGACAGTGTCGGTGCATCCACGAGATTTAAACACATCATTCAAGCGTCTTTGCCTAGTAGAACGTTATAGCTTAGAATTCCTCCGAAACAAATTTTGGATACTGTAAATAAATCATATTATCACGGCCACAAACTAATCCAGCTCAGTCCGCGTTCGGATAATCCTCTGAACTCCAGCCCTGGACAATATAAATTCCACATACCGGGAAAATATAAATTAAATCACACCGAACGGCTAATTCACTCTTATCTTCGGGTATCGGTATAAATATCGTCTTTTCTTGAATATCAAATTAATACTCAGGGACATTAAATAATCTAAATCGCCATGCAGAGGAGGTCTCAAAATAACTCAGTTCTTTTAATTTAATCGAAATAATCGAAATCTATCTTACCAGCTCAACGGTCCAACAGAGAGTCACACAGTATACATTTCTCCTTTAGTGAAAGTAGCTAGCCTCCACGATTTCCTAGCTCCACGATTTCCTTTGCTGTTCCATTCCTTCCCAAGAATTTGGAATAGTACAGACCCGTTAACTCAGCAATATAGCTTAAAAAACATAAACGCATAAAGCTTTTAGTACTAATTCCAGGCAAAACTTCAAGTGCTACAACCTAGCCTGTCCCGATTGTATCAGCCATTAAACCCTCTGGTATCTCATCCTTCTCCCAGCATTTGACCTATTGATCCCATCTACCCGCATGATTCATAGACAAACTACCAGATCTTCCTGCCTTTGAAAGGGATTTTCGTTACACTGATGCCAAACCGAGTTGATAACATTTTTTACGGGAATGGCAGGAAGACAGTCTTTTAGGCCATGTCATTTCCACCCTGTATACTAGGTTATGTTCTTGTAGTTTGTAATGTCAGGTTGTTGTTAATGTACTAGTATACTGCAGATTAAAGATATATCATCACACCGGATATTTAAGACAGGTACCGAAGTTTATATTTGCCCACCAACTTTAGGTTGGTACAATATACCCATCCCAACCCAAACGTCCCCATTCAAGATATGTCCTAAAATATTACTTTTTTTATACATATTTACAAAATATATATTTACACCGTAAAGAATTTCAAAAAATGAAACCTACACAACGGACTGCATAAAGACAGAATACACAAACAATCCATAAAGATGAACAATATTTCATTACACGGTTGACCAAATGACAATCACCATGACGAGTCAGGAAGTCGTTGAAACGGAATCTCGCATGGATACAGGAAACCACCATCCACCGACCGATCTCGTCTGGAAGCCCGATGAGATCGCTTGCGGCCACGCAAAAACACGCGACAAGAGATCTTACCGCCAGTTTAAGCGATGTCCAAGAACCTGGCCAGATGCTGCGACACACTACAGCACACATTTATTACAGGATTTGGGCAATTCAGTGATGATAAAAACGTTCGTGCGAGATTTGATACGTGCACACGTCGAGTATGTCAAGCTCACAGCATCCTGCAGACACTTTGTGAACAGTGTCTACAGGGACAGAATGTCTATCATAACTATTGCTAAGATTGACTTTGGATTGTCGCTTGATCTGCTTGTATCTGAGATGTTCGAAAACTCAAGTACATATTGTTCTGGTTGAGCAAGTTCAGGCCTAAACTCTTATTTCACTTTTTTCGGTATCGACGCTATTTTGTCGATTTTTTCCGTTTCCAGTCAAATTTTTAGTTATATGTTGTACTTTTGTTGAAATAATAACTCTAAGCTTGTGGATAGAAAATTAAATTTGTTGCCAAACAGGTAAATTATACAAGGGGTCCAAATAGACCCTTGACGGTACGATTACACACTAAAACCTAAAGTGTTAAAACTGACACTTTCAGGGTGTTAAACCCATTCTAACTCTTAGGGTTTGATTTTAACACTCAAAGTGCAATGCTTTAAGCACTTAGACATTACAATCGTCAGACATCTGAAACTTGAATGGATGGCACTTCCCATGTGTCTAGCATTGGTGGTTCTTCAGAATCGTCCATAAATTGATTTGCGCTTGGTGGGTGCATAATTAAAAGGACACAACGCAGATGATGTGGATCAGGCTCGAGAGTTCGAGCCTGATCCGCGTCATCTGCGTTGTTTTCTTTTAAGTTTCGCGACATTACACTTGTCAAGTGGTATTATTGTAACACCTGTCAAGTTCTGGGATATCTACACTTGAACAAAGTGCTAGTTCAGCTCTTAGTAAGTGTTAAAAACAGCACTTCAAGTGTAGTTTTTAACACTTTAGTTTTTAGAGTGTACTACACAAAATATGTTGGTAGTATGAAGGTTAATTAATTAAAGAGGACTACTTGTAACCGCCCACCATGTTTCTTACATAATATGTAATTTGAATCAATTTCTTTTTTTTTATGAACGGCCGAAACCAGTATTTGGAAAATTTGAGTGTTTGAACCATTTTTATCCAGGGTATATAAAATCCAAACTCGATCTCCAGGTTCACAGGGCATACCCTGAACCCGCGGGTCATACATTTGTTTCCGCTCATCATGCGTGAGAGCGTGTGCCTGTCTGAATTTCATGTTTCCAAATATCTGTTCGCCCCGAATCACCATCATCATACTGTATAAATACCTCTTTATATTATTCTTGCAGCTGCTCTGCGTGACTTACCTGTTCATAACTTAAATCAGAAATATCAAACAGTTCATGCAAAGAGAACTTATCACTCTTTTCAAAAATCCCTCCAATCAGGGTCCCTCGAACCAATCACCTGGCGAATCAAATGAACTGTGTTTTTCACACAAAAATTTGAAAGAAATAGTTATTCAATAATTTTATTTGCAAGTGTCGTCTACCTTTCGTGTTCGGTAAAGCGTTAACATCGATTACTTGACTTTCATGTGCGTGTTTATGGAATAGCTACACAGATTGAAACTGGCCCTATACATTACTAACAAACAATACACATTTAAAACTCATTTGTTTTTCATCTAAACTATCCGCAAACTTGTCTTAATAACAACCATGTAAGGCAATGAAGGGTTTGGGTTATAGATCACTAGCGACTATGGTGACAACGTCCCCATAACATATCCTCACGTGAGAACCAGAAGATTTTGTCTTCCAGTGGAAGATAGAACCTTGTGGTTTTCACGTGACGACATGCCCTTAGACTTGCTTGTGATGACAAAACATTGCCCGCAGCTTGCAGTGATGGGGCTCTCCTGGAGCCCTGCGGCCAGGTGAGTTGGCTTTCTTTTTTCTCTTTTTTCTTTCCCCTGAATATCTACCACCATAACATCATTGCAATCTTGAATGGCGTATTGTTTATTCTGATGTGTATATATTGAACAAATCGTCGCCTGAGTGCTAGAATGTTCTATGTCCCGTAGGGGAGCGTCTATATCCCATAGGGGACATAAAACATTCTAGCACTCAGGAGACGAAATGCTGCATTTACTTGTTAACCTAGACAAAGGAGAGGACCAGTCTTGAGTGTTCAGCACTTGTTGTCCAATCTATTTTGTTCATTTTGACAAATAACATATCTTTAACCTAATCAACTAGCTGTATCACAGCAACCAACTCATCGTTTTTTAACCCTTTACACGAAAACCTTTAGGGACAAAACCGGCCAGCGTCATTCACAAATATCGCCAATTAATTTTCATTTTCTTTTTCATTTTATGTCTCAAGAACATAGGTTATGGCTCCTCTTTGGAACGAGCTCATCAAAAATGGAAGAACTTATTCACGGATTTTGTTTGCAAGTGTCATCTGTTTTTTTATATTAGGAAAAGGGTTAAATCCCCGCCTGCAATATTGTCTAATCGTAATGGTGTAATACCTCTCTTACTTCTCCCAATATAACCCCAGCCCAGCATAACCCCACCATGTTTCCTAATAAAACCTAAATTTGCTTCACATATTCCATCCAGAAAAGAAGCGCTCCCTACCTGTCCCTCAACAATCATTTCAGACAAAGGAAGCAAGCTTATATATTTTATTAACATCATTTTATCCTGACCACCTAACTCCTGACAGGACTTCGGAGGAAGCTCCACTTTCGCCTTTTTAATTTTGTTTTTCCTCAAATAAATCTCCATATATAAATTTTGCATCACATCCATACCAAAAATGCCCCAAACCGACAATTCTGCCACATAAAAGGTATGTTTCAGTTTAGATCTGCCGACCACAGCAGGTAAAGTAATAACTCCAGACACATTTAACCATTAGCACGAAGATGCTCATTAAACAAATCGTCGCATGAGAACTACAAGGATCTATCTTCCATTAGAAGACAGGACCTTATGGTTCTCATACGACGAAATGCTGCATTTACTTGTTAATCGTATATAAAGGAGATGACGTGTCTTAAGTGTTCAGTACCTGCTGTCCAATCCTTTTTGTTTATTTTGACAAACCATGTTTAAACTAATCACCTGGCTGTATCACAGCAACCATCTCACCTTTTTTAAAATGCTGGGATTAATCATAATGGTGCTATACCACTCTCACTTTTCCAATTATAGCACATCTCCAGCATTACCCCACCATGTTTCCTAATAAAGCCTAAATCTGCTTCACATATTCCATCCAAAGCAGAATTGATCCTTACCTGCCACTCAACAATCATTTCAGACAAAGGAGGTCTGATTATATAATTTATTAACATCTCTTTATCCTGACAACACAACTCCAGCGAGGACTTCAGAGGAAGCTCCGCTCCCATCTATTAATTTTACTTCTTCTCAAATGAATCCCCAGATTTAAATTTTTCATTAAATGCATACCAAAAATGTTCCCCAAACGACAACATGTTTAAAAAAATATAATACACAGTTAAGGAGGGTCGAAAGGGGTTAGCGCGCGAAACCATTCATTCATTCATTCATTCATTCATTCATTCATTCATTCATTCATTCATTCATTCATTCATTCATTCATTCATTCATTCATTCATTCATTCTGGGGAGCGGTGGCTCAGTTGGTAGAGGTGCAGGCTGTAAGCCGAGAGGTCCTCGGTTCGAATCCCACCTGCGGCAACCGCGTTGTGTCCTTGGGCAAGACACGTCACCCCCATTGCCCACGTGGGGGCACGGTGACTCTGTGTACTAAGGCGTACTGCACGTCGATTGTGCACCTGTCTTCAACCAATGCTACCCTGTTTGTATGGAGTTGGTATGTTGGGGAGCTGACAGTTGCTCGCCGTTGCTCGGTGGTTCTCTCCGGGTACTCCGGCTTCCTCCACCCGTAAAACTGTCACGGTCATGGTTAGCCATTGTGCAGAAATATGTGACCTTAAACACCAATAAATAAATAAATAAATAATTTATTCATTCATTCACTCGTTCCTTCCTTCCTTCCTTCCTTCGTTCTTTCGTTTGTTCGTCCGATTGTTTGTTCGTTCGTTCGTTCGTTCATTCATCCATTCATTCATTATTTGCACAGACCAATATTAATTTATCATTTGGTAGCTATCAAACCGTTGCATATTTTTCAACAGTTTGTTTCGTTGAAAAAGATTTCACCTAATGAAGAAGATTCTGTTTGTAGTCGTTTCACAATCTGCACGCAATGAGTTTTTTTTATCAATCACACCACGTGTATCCTTTAGTCCTCTGAATTTATCAGATGTTTTGCGAACTCACTCTCGACGAATCACTAAAATATATACTACTCAAAGTTAACCAAGCACCACATATTTGACACATCATTGTGGAATTTGCTTGTGACATATTTGCGATATATTTGGTGGACATGATTGAGGAATATATTGAGATGGTCCCCAGTGTTTGCATTAGATCTCTTGACAGGCAGACTTTTCTTGACAGTCATGTACTGTCTACATGTACATGACATGTGTAGGGTATTCATTCTTCATTTCAACACAAACCCTTGTGATTTAATGATCGAATATGGCGAACGCAAATGTAAGAAGACATTTGTCTGAAGCTGAAATGTGGCGGGCTGTTGGGAGGGTAGAGCAAGGGGCTACGCATCGTCAGTTTGGTGAAGCCTTTGGTGTGCACCATACGCTGATCACCAGAGCATGAGCACGATTTCGGCAGCATGACACACCAGTAAGACGGCATGGTAGTGGTAGAGACAGGGCAACATCTGCAGCTGAAGACCAGTTTCTGATCATTCAGGCCCGTAGGAGTCGCTTTGCAACAGCAACCCAGTGACCTTCAGAATGCATCTGGGGTAAATGTTTCGACGCGGACTATCCAGGCAAGGTTGCACGAAGGTGGTCTGCGATCGAGAAGACCATGTATTTGCACTCCGCTGTCCCTGAACCACCGCCAGATACGATATGAATGGGCCATGGACCCAGAGAAGATTGGCGTGCAGTGGGTGATAGATTCATTCTGATGGACGATAATGCCCGTCCTCGTGTTGCCTGTGCTGTCCAGGAGTACCAACAGGGGGAGGGAATTGAGCGTATGGACTGGCCAGCAAGATCCCCGTACCTTCAATCCAATCGAACTTGTCTGGAATGAGTTGTAGCTTGCAATTTCAGTCGGTCCAGTCAAGTCAAGAAGTATCCAGGAGCTTGGTGCCATGACGGTCCAAGAATGGAATAACATCCCACAAATGACAGCCGGGAACCTGATTGGGAGCATGAGAAGGCGTTGTCAAGCTGTAATTAACTGCAATGGGTCTCATACACGATACTGAACCCATACAGTTCGCTCCGTCAACTTTTTGGCAAATTGAAAAATGTCCTCTTTTACAAATAATATCCATTTTTCATGGTTATCTTATTTAAAAGCTAAAAAATAATGTCAAATCTTCATTTCTGTACTTAAGGCAGTAAAGATATAATTACATAAAGAATATATATACACTTTTTATAATAATATTTCAACTAAAACAGGCAGTTGGATATACTTGGTGCTAAGCAAACTTTGAGTGGTATATTAAATTGTCATCATTATATTTCTCCATTCCACTTATTTTGTTGTGCTATTACTGCGTTTACGTCCCCCGAAAGGCCCGAGAAGGGAGTTAAAAGCACAGAAGTAACTTGGAAAAAAGCAAATTAAACGTTCACAAATTTTGCATTGGGAATGACAACCGGATTCGTTAACTTCTATGAAAATTAAATTCTCCACTCGTCAAGCGTAACTTGCATTTTCCCATCCCACGAGCGCACGAAAATCCTACCAGTTTCATATATGCGATGGACATCACTTAATCAACATTTAACTAGTTCTTACCCTTGTGAGACTCTTTCTTACCCTTGCAAAAACTAACACCACCGAGCACATATTAACATATACACACATGTTACCAAGCTCCAACATCCCAAAACGCGCTATGCATGTCGATAGGACCAAACCACATGACCGGGATTACTCACCATCCCGTTCGGACCAAACCACATGACCGGAATTATTCACCATCCCGTTCAGTTCACAACTTTATTTGAAGACCTCAAGCAGCAAGCAACCATAATAAGGGAAATCCTCGCGGTCTGCACATGGGAATGCCCCTCTGACATAATTATTTTCTAATAATATATCACATAAATCATATATTCACGCTTCACAAAGAACAGGGTGTAAACTTCACACATTTTTCCAAATGGATAACATAACTCACACCCCGAAAAGTAATTTAGAATTCAGTGCTATATTATTAACAAGCTATAAACATACCGCAAATATTTCCAAGGGGAAACATAACTCACATCTCAAAAGAAATTTAGAATCCAATGAATCGTTAGTTCCCATGTACACACCCCGAGTACCCAAATGTATTGGAAAACACCGCCAATAGTAACACCAACAGTGTGTTACTAACATCATCACAAACAATTTAAATTGTATATAAATTGTACATAATTCCAGATCTATTAAACCAAAATGAGTTCAGAGCCGGAACAATAAATAGAGAGTAATCGCTTGACTGGACTGGTTACGTGAAATAATTCAAGAGAGGTGAGGGACGTTGTACATATATAGTCCCTCGCCTCGAATGAATTATTTCACGTAACCAGTCCAGTCAAGCGATTACTCTGTTTATTACTTTTCATTATTAACGATCATTTCATTATTTAACCCATTACCTAACGTAACGGCCAAAACCGGCCAGCGCTATTCTCAAAAATCGCCAATTAATTTTCATTATTTTTTTCCATTTTTGTCTCTAAAACATAGGTTATGACCCCTCATTGGAACGAACTTGTTTTTGAGACAAAAATGAAAGCAATAGTTATAGTAGATATTTTTTTTACAAGTGTCGTCTGCTTTTCATGTTAGGTAAATGGTTAAAAACAACAACAAAAAAAAACAACGAAGTCCCCATTACACCCACGGCAAGGCGTTTTCGTTTGCGTGCACGGATACGTGACACAATTGTTGATTGTATAATTCACTTGTGAAGTTATCGTTTATAATCAAACCGGGAAATCCCAGAAAATCACACTTTGGAAAGTAAGAAAACATAAAATTTACGGTAATACATAAAAAGCTCTTGCGTCACATTCTATTCTCTGCTAGTTATATCTATAAAGAGGACATAGCGCATTATAAACCCCTTCATGCTCGCAGGTCAGGTGGACCCTCAACCACAAAAACACTGGACATAGCGTAATACAAACCCCTTCATGCTCGCAGGTCAGGTGGACCCTCAACCACAAAAAAACTGGACATGGCGTAATACAAACCCCTTCATGCTCGCAGGTCAGGTGGAACTTCAACCACAAAAAAACTGGACATAGCGTAATACAAACCCCTTCATGCTCGCAGGTCAGGTGGACCCTCAACCACAAAAACACTGGACACAGCGTAATACAAACCCCCTCATGCTCGTAGTTCAGGTGGACCCTCAACCACAAAAAAACTGGACATAGCGTAATACAAACCCCTTCATGCTCGCAGGTAAGGTGGACCCTCAACCACAAAAAACTGGACATAGCGTAATACAAACCCCTTCATGCTCGCAGGTCAGGTGGACCCTCAATCACAAAACAAAACTGGACACAGCGTAATACAAACCCCTTCATGCTCGCAGGTCAGGTGGACCCTCGACCACAAAAAAACTGGACATAGCGTAATACAAACCCCTTCATGCTCGCAGAAAAGGTGGACCCTCAACCACAAAAAAACTGGAAATAGCGTAATACAAACTCCTTCATGCTCGCAAGTCAGGTGGACCCTCAACCACAAAAAAACTGGACATAGCGTAATACAAACCCCCTTCATGCTCGCAGGTAAGGTGGACCCTCAACCACAAAAACACTGGACATAGCGTAATACAAGCTCCTTCATACTCGCAGGTCAGGTGGACCCTCGACCACAAAAAAACTGGACATAGCGTAATACAAACCCCTTCATGCTCGCAGATAAGGTGGACCCTCAACCACAAAAAAACTGGAAATAGCGTAATACAAACTCCTTCATGCTCGCAAGTCAGGTGGACCCTCAACCACAAAAAACTGGACATAGCGTAATACAAACCCCCTTCATGCTCGCAGGTAAGGTGGACCCTAAACCACAAAAAACTGGACATAGCGTAATACAAACCCCTTCATGCTCGCAGGTCAGTTGGACCCTCAACCACAAAAAACTGGACACAGCGTAATACAAACCCCTTCATGCTCGCAGGTAAGGTGGACCCTCAACCACAAAAAACTGGAAATAGCGTAATACAAACTCCTTCATGCTCGCAGGTCTGGTGGACCCTCAACCACAAAACAAAACTGGACACAGCGTAATACAAACCCCTTCATGCTTGCAGGTAAGGCATCTCAACCACAAAAAAGTGGACAAAGCGCAATACAAACTCATTCATGCTCGCAGGTAAGTCGTCAACTCAATCACACAAACTGTATGCCACAACCAGCATCACACTATTCGGATTTTCAATCAGTTTTCCCCACCACAATCCGCAAGTAAATTCCAACCGGAATTCCATTACGAACTGTGATGATACAATTAAGTTAATAATCTCTTCCACAATATGAATTTAACAAAAGATGCCGGTGTTAATTTCCCTAATAATTGTTTAAAATATTCTTTGCAGACTCTGAATTTAATATTTTCCAGAGTCTACGACTTTCAGTCCGTGATGTAGTGTCTTCTCTCCATCCAGCGGGGACGACAGAGTAAACGCGGCTAGATGTCGAGGCTGATCGTCAATATCACCACTTTTATCAATAGAATCGTCAAATATGGGTTGTTGGATCTCTACCCACCTATCATCTTCTGAATTCATCCCCGGACGATCAAAACATTTTTCAATGAATTAGATTGGACTGCTTGTAACCGCCTACCATGTTCCTTACAAATTATGTAATTTGAATTTCCATGAACCCGCTGGTCATACATTTTTCTGCTCATCGTGTACTAGTGTCAATTTCATATTTATAAATCGTCGGCTGAGTGCTAGAATGTTCTATGTCCCCTAGGGGACATAGAACATTCTAGCAATCAGGCGGCGTAATATCAGTTCTCCCCATATTACCATCATTCTGAATCGCTCTACTTTTCCCAACTGCTGCTCCGTGTGACTTACTTCTTCATGACTCAAACATTTGATGCAAAGAGTTCGTATCACTCTTTATCAAAAATGCCCTCCAACCTGGGGTCCCCCAACAAATCACACGACAAATCAAATAAACTCTGTTTTGACAGAAAAAGTGGAAATAAATAGTTATTCAAGAATTTTATTTGTAAGTGTCGTCTGCCTTTCGTGTGAGGTAAAGAGATAGGGAACCTTGACTATTCTGTATTATGTTTATGGAGTAGCTACGCATGTTCAAATTTGCCCTATTTATTTAAGAATTGAATGCAATTTTTATAATCTTTATTGGAGAATGAACGCGTGGGGATGGATACAAATTATGTATGAATCCCGAACAAACTTCTAGGCTGTTTCTTCATCATTCCATCCCTCTCAGCAAGAGACTTCACGTGCTCACCGATATCAACTATGGAGATATCAGTATTCTTGGAGATAGGTCTCATCTCGTCCAAGTACTCTTTTAGGTGATCTAGCACATGTATATCACATTCAATCAAACCGAACAGTTCACCGGACTTCACTTACTTCTCCTTCTGTCATAGCACCATCTATTTTGTCTACAAATTTTTCTTTTAGGAAGGCTTTGAATGTGGCGTCGATCTTCTTCATCCCTCTCCACTCACACTCCCAGATTTCAACGAGTCTATAGCCCAAATCGGCGATGCACGTTGCATTGGTACGGGAGTCTTGTAGCAGTTCTTTCATGGGTTTATCTTTGACGTCAATATGGAGCATAGGAAGCCCATTCTTATCTTTCATGAAGGTATGCCCGTGCCAGAAGCAGCCATGGGATTGGTATACAGTCTGTGTCTTATTGCACCAACCATCAACAGGCGACTGCCGTCGACCAATCATTTTTTTCAGCTCCCTTAAACTGATGTCTGATGTGAATGTAATCTCTCATCGATAGAAACTCTAACCATTGTTCAGCCATTTTACCATACTTCATTGGATGTTCTGGTTTAAACTGGTTTTCTTCACGTCGTCTAATACTCCAACCCGTTGGCATCTCTTGCATTAGACACCAAGATATAATGCATTCGCATCAGTGCCTATAATACTTCTACATGGTTTTGCTTATTTGCCATATTTTGTTTCTCTGATTCGGGTAACATCTTCCTCGTGGTACCGGCTGAAGATAATTGAAGGTCCACCAACGATATTATCTTTCACTAAGTGATGCAGGTCTTTGTTTTTCTGGTTAAATAACGTGAAGTAGGTGTCATCATTCATGGTCTGGAACAGGTATTTCAACGTAAGGCCCGGAACACTGATACCATCTTTAAATATGTCGATTTGGCGTTCTTGATAGAAAGAAAACTCATTGTAAACGGCTTAAAGGAATGGTTTTACATCTCGGTTATTGTATCAGGTCTGAAAATCACGGACAGTTGTCATCTCCGGGTCGTTCCATGCATGCTGGCAGTACCGGTATTCTTCATTGGATATATTTTCTTTCTTGAGAGTACTGTAGAAGGCTTCATGGTCTGGTAGGCGGCCTTGCTCCAGTTTGTCCAAGCTGTCGATCCATTCATAGGGTAAATAACCCTTTGTCACGGAACAGACAAATGCTTTCAAAAACTTGTCATAGGTGAATCATGGAGCGAGGTAGTTGCAAATATCAACACACTTGAAAGATGCTGTGGAGACGCACATGTAGTTATTAGATTTCTTGACTGCAAACTTGAGTGGATTCTGTCTCTTCAGGTATGCCATCAGTTCACGCTTCACTACATTCATGTCGTATTTTCCGGAGTTGAATCCGATTACGGCCATCTCTTGTAGGTGGTCTTGACACTTCTTTTCCAACTTATGTAAAGGGTACATTTTGGATGTCTCTTCTCCCGGAGCTCGGGCTTTCGTTTACAGCGTTTAATCAATTGTTTTGCCTGAGTTCAAGTAAGGTCCACGCATGACAGGTCTGCATCAGCTGGAGGCAATGAGATGAAATATCTGTGAGTAAATTTATCATTTCTTCAACACATTCTTGAGAATTTCCGTTAGTAATAAAACACTTCGGTTCTTGGTATTCAGAAACATTACTACATACGCTCACACTCAATGGTCGGTGTTCTGCTTCCCACATCAGTTTATCACTCCCGGCTGGTAGACTGGACTTGCTACAGCAACTTTCAAAATCAAAGGTCGCACGGTATGGATAAAACTTCTTCTCTCCAAGCACTTCTATACCTTCATCTTCTAACAGAACAAATGCGGACTGAGATGGATGGTACACACCGCCAACATACTGGTACTTCACTTCATTTATACATGTCTTCTCGTGACAGTTGAGTAGAAATCCATTCTTCCATAATTTGCCGCATTTGCGGCATTCAAATAATTTACAATACTGGCCTATATCGATGATGTAGCTAAAATAGTTCTTGTAGACGTTCAGATACATGGTATTCTCAAAATTTCTATGAGATCTCGGGACTAGTTTGGCAACAAATTGGTCATCATCATTTTTGAAACGCTCATATACTTGGATATTAACTTCAAAACATTTCTCCAGGTCAGGTAATTCGGCTAAGGTTACTACACGGAATTCATTCTTTGGCTTCTTCGTATATTTGGTGTACATGGAATCTGTTGTATTATTCAAATTGCGTGGTATGGAACCACTCCATAAAGCTAAACATCGGAATATGAACAGGTTGTCATCATAATAAAATTGGTTAGCTTCAGCTTTCACCAAAGGATTTACTGGTTGTTCTGGAAAATGTAATCTAAAAGATCTTCTACCATTCCAATTGGGAGGTCTTTCAGCTTATTCACATAAAATGTGTCACCAGTAACACTCTCCACTAGCCATTTGGTGTTTGGTCATTTTAACTTGTCCCATTCCAGGATATCTTCTTCCATGACATCATCTAGGAATTCTTCAAAGTCTTCTTGGTTGTGGAACATCAAGTACCCGGGCGTTGTTTTGTGATGGGTGGTAATACTTCACTTCATTCGTTTGATTGTCCCTCGGGATAAAACCAAAACTAAAATTAATTTTAAATCTTAGCTGTTGTGACAGAAATATAGTAGTCATCAATTCATCCATCATTAATCATCTTCAGATTCACATCGCTGACATCGCTGACCCGGTAGTTATACTGGTCCTGGACGCTTCTATCATCATACGGCGAGTTCTAATAGAACTCCAGTTATCTTCGTGTACATTCAACATCTCATCGGTCTCTTCTTCGGACATTATATTATGGTCAAAATCAATCGGGTCATCATCATACCGGGTGGCCGTCGTTTTCCGTGGTTGTTTGGTTGGTTTTCACTTCGGTTCATCAGTCTTCCTTATAGCTGGTACAGGAACTGGTCGGTGGGCGACGTTCTGGTGCCGGTTAAAATGGAGTAGTTGGTTAAACTCCTGACCGCTTTCCATGCATGCATTGGTATCCAAACATCTCTTCAGATGCTGGTTCACCTTACCTTTCCTAGTAAAGACCTTGCTACAATTGATGCAGTCGTAGGTCCTCTCCTCTCCATCGTGCTTGGTACGCACATGGCGGTTCCGGTTGCAGCGGCCCGTATAGGTCTTCCCACACTTTTCACAGGCAAAAACATCAGTCCTGATAACGGCAATAGCAGCATCAGATTCCATCTTCATAATTTTTTTGCGAAGGCAAAATTGCTGTAAAAACTCTTTACAGATGTGTTCAGTTCCAAGGTTTGAATCAGAATGACGTGACGGTACTTTTCTCCGGAATTTATCTCTACGCGACGTACGCTTTTGAAAAAATGTTTTTTCATCGACATTTTCATTCTCGGTGAGCGTTTGCGTTTATTTCCTATAGGATTATAGGTTAAAGTTTGGAAATTTTGAAAATTAGTGTAGAAGTATATGGGAAAGAAACACAATGGGAATATACTAATCTAATTGGTGGATTAACTTCCCTCTGATTGGTTAGTTTAGAAATGTCTTTGATCCTCATTAAATATATTATGTAACATGTAGTTATGGGCATCATCAAAAAAAAATTGCTAAATGTAGGTCCTGACAATTAGTTAGGGGAACAGTTAAGGATGCTACTAGAAAATAGAGCGTAGTAAAGTCTAAAAATATAGTTCCATGTAGAAGCAAATGATTCTGGGTAATCACCAAAGGAACTTGCCTTTTATTGGGGAAAACCGTCATAGTGAATTCTAAAAAGGGATTCTGGGGAAATCTGAAGCAGAAAAACTACTCTAGTTCAATCAAACTCACTCCCAGCCCCCACCCCCTCCCTCGGTAATATGGCAATGTCTGCTACTATTATATGCCCAATCAGGTGGAAATCCGTATCAAATAAAGTCGTTTTTTGGTGATTTGAATAGATTGTCGGGATGTTTGGGGTAATTAGATTTACTCTTATTCAATCGAACATACCCCCGAACATACCCCTATCCTATAGGAAGCCTTCGGGTAACATAGCATTTAAGTGCTGCCATAGAAACCAAAATGGCGTCCTCCAGTATAAAAAATGGACGACGGAAACACCCACCTCCTTTGCCCCCCCCCCCCCCACACCCCATTGCCGAAGGAGGAGCGGCTCTGGGGCCCAATCTGTTCAGCAAAAATGAATCTCTCCTAATTGGCCTTCCTTCAAATCTCCTGCAGTTCTACTCTCTACTGATCCTTGACAACACGCGCTGGGCATGTGCACTAACACAACGTATCACGATGGGGATGACGTCACACGATAGCCGCTCCCGCGGGTTACCGTGACAATACAACATGGCGCCACTGGGTTACGTGACATGACGTCACTTCCGATGTCCCCCACCGAGGTTCCCCACATGTGAGGTGAAACATACGAGACATTCTACTTGTGTATGTTTAATTATAAAACATCGCAAGTTCGACAATATTCACTTGATCAGAGTGCAGGAAATCCCACCACTCACTCTCCTCTTCCTTCGTTCCCGGACAGTCAGGACCATGGACCTCAAGCAGATAAACTACTGGACCACACACAATTCATGGCTAAATGCAAAGACCGCGATAGGCGCCCCGATGTAATCACCAGGCTACCATGGGAATTTCTCAACAAACAAAAACTACCGCCTGACACAGCCAATTGCTCAACAACGCCAACCATCACTTGTGGTCGTCTCTCCATCACAGCGACCCCCTCCAAAGAAGATAAGCAGAAATCACAGGCGCGGATAACGTACTTCCGTAGCCTTCCCTCCTTTGCCACGTCCAGATTTGGCACAAAAGTTGACTAACAGTCAATGATGGCCGAAAGGGGCTTGCCCCACATCGTCCCTGCGCACCGAATGCGCGCAAAACTGTTTCATCTCAATATTCACTTGAAGTCTGGGTGTAAAGAAATAACGTATTTTGTGCAGACATTTTGTTAACTTTCACCGCATAAGCATCATAATTAGTTGGTTATCAATCCAGATCGGACACATATTAGATTTATTCATGTAGAAGCATCTGGTTTACAGTTTTTTTTAACTTCTACAACCTTGCATAAATTTGTTTAATTTCGTGTTTAATTGAAGAAAAGCTTGTCATTGATACATATTGAAATCGAGAGTAGGTTCCCATGAATTTACGGTAGTCATAAATTTCAGAGTCCTACATTTCACTATCGCAAACTATAAGTGACTGTAAATAAGACTTTTCGTTCATTTTTTCATGTCTACACGCGGCGAAGAAGCGAATGGTAGAGTACTTAGCGGTGTCGGTGTTTCGTGCGGTTTTTCTTCAAAGGAGGGACCAGTAATAAATCCTGTTTCAACAAGGTGTGATCCCGAGTTACAGGTCACGAGTCAGTAAGTCATTTAAAATTTAAAAGAAGGGAAAGGGATGGGTGTATTGCGTGGTATCACTGTTCGACATAAAGTGGGGGTAGGGGTATGACGTAGTGGCAAAAACAAATTATGTGCTGTGTCATTCAATTGTTAGACGGACCTACGTCATACCAATTAAAATTTAAGAGATGGAGAAGGGATAGAGAAAATGTCACTGTTCGACATTAAGTGAGAAGGGGGGGGGGGGGGGGGGGGGGGGTGGATATGACGTCATAGCAATTGAAATTATCTGCTACCTCCTTTCAATTGTTAGGCGGACTACGTCATTGCAATTAAAATTATTGAAATTATTGAAATAAAAATTTAATTTTCTTAAAATATGACTTCAGCCTTGTCTCCTCATTCCCTCTCCCTAACCTCCTTTGCCCCCCCCCCCCCCACCCCCTTGCCGAAGGAGGAGCGGCTCTGGGGCCCAATCTGTTCAGCGAAAATGAATCTCTCCTAATTGGCCTTCCTTCAAATCTCCTGCAGTTCTACTCTCTACTGATCCTTCACCGCCCCTACGGTTTTTACCAGCACACCTACAGTGTTTAGCTTTGGGGTTCATTCATTACTTTAACCGAAGTTGAAGAATCCTCAACTTCTTTATAAAATTCCTTTCACAATGCCAAACGAACAACAACTAGTGGTGCAGGTGGAACACTCCATAACCTCCGACTGGCGGTGCCGGTTGCAAGACTCCATGACCTCTGACTTCCGTGCCGATGTTAAAGCTATATTCCCAAGTTTGGGAATGGCACCCCCATACGTTAATGGAATGCTAGCTCGAGTTTCTGCATCAAAACTTTCGTTTAACGAAATGAATTCTTCAACCTGTCCTTCCCATTCCCGTATCGATTTCAACAACTCGGTCCACTGAAGTACCACAGTATACTCCTCTTTATGGAGTTGGCCCAGGTGTTAATTCCAAATTCGGCAAGATTTGCACCGTTCGTGTACTCGGTCCAACCCCCATCAAGTCTCTCGACACTGGCCGTGAGCTTTCAAGACATCTATGGTAATCACATATGAAACCGCCCGCCATTACTATAATTCCATTCCAAATTCAGTCAGCAAATCTGTATTTTCTTTTTTTCTAAATGGGCTTGTAAATTGTTGTCTCATAAACGCCTCAACAACTATCAACACCATGGAAACCCCCAAAAAATCCAAATATATATTTGTCGGAGACTCCAAAAACTGTAGCGTCCGTCTCTTCCCAAAATCAACAATGTCCCACTGGGTAAAAGAGAGAGGGACAGCCAACGTGTTAAGATTGGGGTTTGGGATGTTCCCCACACAGATATATTACCCTCCTCCAAAAAGAAATATAAAAGTGGCTATACAAAAAGAAACACTCAGAAAGTATATAAATGTATTCAGTATATGAACCCTTGAACCTTGGTGGTATCTTCCATGTCAGTTGAAATGCAGCAATTAGAAGAGTCCATATCCATTTTATTGGGGTAGACCAATCAATATTTTCAACGTGCAGCCTTTGATTGATTTACCCCACCCTTAACTTAGCAGCATCCTACTTAATGAATGTATGACGTACCATGTCCCTGGAAGGGTAAAGCGGCATCTGGTGTTCAAAGGGTTAAATCACACGTGGAATATATTCATAGAGTGATGTATATTACAAATAATTTTACAAGCCAGACCCTGCCGAACACCTGCACAAAAATAATTCTCCAAAACTTTCTGACTTAACCACACAAAATATGTCGATGAAGCAAAAAGTGCCAAGAATTTAGTCATGTCAGACATCCTGAATAGATTATTACACCGCGCTCCTAAATCTTTCTTAATGTTACCAGTCGGTCAAGGCAGAGCACCTGCACAAAAAAAAAATCCCAAGAGCTTTCTGACTCAACGACAAAAATCATGTCGCTGAAGCAAAAGGCATTTAGTACTTTGTCATGTCAGACACTGTATACACAATCATATTACCATGGCAACAAAATTCAATGTATAGCTACCGAAATAATCCAGCTGAGTCCGCTTTCGAATAATCCTGAAAACTCCAGCCCTGGACGGCATAAATTCCACATTCAGGGAAAAAATGTAAATCAAATTTCACTGAACGGCTAATTCATACCTATCCCAGGGGTATCGGAATCAAGATGAACATTCCGTCAAATATCAAATTAATACTCACGGGAATTAAATAGAGAGTAATCGCTTGACTGGATTGGTTACGTGAAATAATTCATGAGAAGTGAGGGACGTTGTACAAACACGAGTGCGCGAACGCGCACGAGTGTTTACAATATAGTCCCTCGTCTTGGCTGCAGTAAGTGTAGCTAAATGCATTCAATATTTATGATAAAACTCGCATGTTACAGGACTCAAATCCAGTGTGATAAATGTGTCTTCTTCTGTATCTACATAACGCCTTGGTTTGTTTTCAGGTGGAATTAGAAGAAACCAACCTTCCACGTCTGAATAAAGTTTCAGTATTAACGAACCTAGCGTTTTAGTCATTATGGCTCCCAAAGCAGATTCATATTCAGAATGTAAAATGTTAACTTCATTTTCTGATATATTCTCTATATCTCCAGGTGTTGCATTTGTACGACAGTATTTTTTTAAGCTAACCTGAGGTTGCTAAAGCATATACATATATATCTACGTACAGTATCACTAAATCATCCGCAGAATGGAGATTCCACGGAAGCAATAATTGCAAATTTGTTACAAAGCATAACAAGCACAATTAAGTTTCAGCCAATGGACCTCGGGTTAAACCCGGAGATCCATTGGCTAAAACATTGCTTGTGTTTTTTTGTCCATATGTACAAAATTCGAAAGCTATATATTGGGTGATAACTCCACTATACTTTGGTGATAACTCCATGTATTTTTACCTCTCACGTTTTGAATCTAATTGTTCCTCAACATCTCATCAATAATGATATCACAATCCATCATATATAATGAAATATATTTTATTAGTTTAATATATATTTTATCAAATGCTAGCAAGAATATCAAATTGCAACAGCAAATAATAAAAAGCATAATCGAATCAATAATTTTGTTATAGAACTTTATTTTCACTATTGTTGGGTATATTATTACTATGTGTTCAAATGTATCTTAAAAGACACTCTCAAGTAAGCCAACAAGGCACTTAACCCCGTTTGTCCACATGGAGGCACGATGACGCCGTGTACTGAGGCGTACTGCACGTCGAAGGTGCGCATGTCTTCAGCTAGTCTAACCTTGCCTGTGCTGCAGTTCCGAGTTACGATGTTGAGGACCTGGGGGCTTCTCGTCGTTGCTCGGTTGTTCTCTCCGGGTACTCAGGCTTCCTCCACCCGTAAAATTGTCACAGTCATGATTAGCCATTGTGCATAAGTATGTGACCTTAAACACCAATAAATAAATAAATAAATAATCAAGCAGGCCAAGCGCAAATACGGGTTTCCCACAGCCTGTCATACCTGCAAATATTGCAGAATGTGGTTCTTTAACTCTTTTGGCGCGGAATAATCTGAGAAACAGAACTCTTAGCGCCTAATATTCATCAGGAATTTTACAAAAAATATAGGTTGTTAGACTAAAGCGTTATTATTTTTAAAGATGTTCTAATGATCTCATTGACAGTTTATCAAATGACTTCCAGTATATATTTAAATGGCACCTTTATACTTTCGAGGGACGATATCGTTGTTCATGGATAGGACATAAATGGTGCATAAAATATAGGAATACGTATGTTTGTTCAACCCTTTACCTAACAAATCGGCAGCACCCCCCCCCCCTCGTAATATGCAACTTCAACAGGTGAAAAAATATTTTAAAAAAAATTTCAACACAACCATATCATGTGACCCCTGGTTGGAACGAGCTCGTCGAGCTCGTCCCAACGAGGGGTCACATGATATGGTTTTGTTGAAATTTTTTGAAAAATTTGAAAAAAATATATTAAAATAATAAATTTTGATATCGTCTGCGTTGGGTAAAGGGTTAAAACATTGGAAATGGACACACACAGTTGCTAATATGACTACTGCAGTACTTTTCCCCGGTTTGCCGTCTGTCCTTTTGCCTTTTGTGTGTTCAGTTATTTGTAAAGATATACTATCAGTTATTGCGCTGGCTTTTTATTAGCAGGCTTATTAATTTGTATGTTCAATATGGAATCGTTCTTGTTGAGGGAATGTACTCCATGATGGTGTATCTGTTCATTAAGTATCACAATACGAGCGTATCTTTGTCTGACTTGTCTCGCGAGATCTTGGCTATTTACTTTTTCAAATTCTAAGGAAATTCCAGATAACTTATATGCTGAATCAGGAGCAGCGGCTTCCGCTGTCTCCATAATATTGTTTGCCGGACTAAAGGTCAATTCAAAGAAAAGTCTGCCACCTAATGTCGATGGACAGAAAATATTTTGGTCAATTAATTAAAAATCTAATGGTATGCAGAATCGATTACGAAAAGCTTTAGCCACATTATTGCCTCCAGCTCCATGAGCTTTGTCGTCAGCATTAATTCGTAGTTTCATAGTGGTGTCAGTACATATTCCATGGTAAACCCCACATCAATAGGCCCTAAAATGATATCCTATGTAGAGATAATTGAATCATTTTATAACTTCAGCATCATCTATTTCTGAGACTCCAAAGTAACATTGATTTTATGACAATCGCCTGTCCCACATTATTAACGAGTGTGCGTTACGGGTATTTACTTGTACAGTTAAAACTAAAAGTCCTGTCCGGAAATGCGCACAAATAGCACGTCGATATGAGCGTTAATCTACGCGATATGAACATAGTAATGCTATCAAATTCTGTAAATATGGCCTGTACACAAGCAATGTTTCAGCCAATGGACCTCCGGGTAACCCGGAGGTCCATTGGCAGAAACATTGCCCGTGTTTGCTATGAGTAACCAGGAGAACCTGCCGTACTTTGGATGCTATTCGATATGGCAATTGCGCGCAATTCCTACGCACAATTAAGCCTAGATAAGCGCGCAGTTCGTGACAGGACTTCTAGTTTTAACTGTAAGTCCAATCGTAAAAGCTACTCTTACTGATCCAAACACAATAACATCATTCTGTGCTAATTCAGGGAAAATGACACTCACGGTGTCTCCAGGGTCAGCTGTACTTGGTGTGTTTGTGATAACAACTTTTGTACGATCTCCTTTAATACCAAAGTGTTTACGTGCCGATCTGTAAGGGTCAAGTTTTATTCCCTATTCCATTTTAAATAATATATACTATATAAATATATTTTAAATTGGACACAACAATATTGAATGGGATACTCTTAGATGATAATGATGTGGAAACATCTTTTACAAGACCAGTTGATGAAGGAATGCCAGATGTTCCTGATATCACATTACTTGATGGAAATATTGAAGTGGAAACAAGGACGACTGAAATGAATCGTTTCTATGATTATATTCAGGAAATGACTGGACTTATTCCCAATATTAGAGACCTCGGGAAGCTTGAGATGAAAGACGGAAAATTATATGTTAAATTAGAAGGACGTGCTTCGTTTTGCCTTATGGGGAGGACAGGTAATTTTCTTGGATACTTGTCCGTAGAACGTACATTGGGGACACAACGTATGAGACCTGATCTTGGGTTTGTAGATTATGTAAGTAGAAAGAAGAAGAAGACTACCCCAACGACTGCAGAAATTCCTCAGGTAACGGAAAGGACAAGCGATAGTGACCTTACAGACGCTAACTGGAGGTAACAACACGATTATAATGATGGTTTAGGCACTCTTTATCAAGTTAGACCGCATTATTACAACTCTTTAGCCCTTCACCATCCACGACGAATATTTGATAACACGGTTAGTTTTGCACAGATATCTGGTCACGGTTACACATACATGCCGATTTTATAAGACTTATTGGTGTACATATATTATTGATGAATCAAAAGAATTAACAAGACCCGATGTGGAAAGAATTAATGATTCTATAACTTATGTTTGGGCGTTGATACTGCATTTGATGTTCAAAAACAATTTGAGGCAAATATAGAACATGCAATTGAGCGACCAGAAGATTTACAAAATTCCATAAAACGGTATTAAGATATGTTATGTCACGCTCAATCAAAAACTGACTTTGTTTTCGGGGTGGGTCTCTATATGGCTCCATCAGGGTGGGTCTCTACATGGCTCCATCAGGGTGGATTTCTATATGGCTCCATCCGGGTGGGTCTCTATATGGCTCCATCAGGGTGGATCTCTATATGGCTCCATCCGGGTGTGTCTCTGTATGGCTCCATCAGGGTGGGTCTCTACATGGCTCCATCAGGGTGGATCTCTATATGGCTCCACAGGGTGGATCTCTACATGGCTCCATCAGGGTGGATCTCTATATGGCTCCATCCGGGTGGGTCTCTGTATGGCTCCATCAGGGTGGGTCTCTGCATGGCTCCATCAGGGTGGATTTCTATATGGCTCCATCTGGGTGGGTCTCTATATGGCTCCATCAGGGTGGATCTCTATATGGCTCCATCCGGGTGTGTCTCGGAATGGCTCCATCAGGGTGGGTCTCTACATGGCTCCATCAGGGTGGATCTCTATATGGCTCCATCAGGGTGGATCTTTATATGGCTGCATCCGGGTGGGTCTCTGTATGGCTCCATCAGGGTGGGTCTCTGCATGGCTCCATCAGGATGGGTCTCTATATGGCTCCATAGGGTGGGTCTCTACATGGCTCCATCACGGTGGATCTCTATATGGCTCCATCAGGGTGGGACTCTATATGGCTCCATCAGGGTGGGTATCTATATGGCTCCATCAGGTGGGTCTGTATATGGCTTCATTAGGGTGCATCTGCATATGGTTCCATCAGAGTGGGTCTCTATATTGCTCCATCAGGGTGGGTCTCTATATGACTCCATCAGGGTGGGTCTCTACATGGCTTCATCAGGGTGGGTCTCTGTATGGCTCCATCAGAGTGGGTCTCTATATGGCTCCATTAGGGTGGGTCTCTATATGGCTCCATCAGGGTGGGTCTCTATATTGGTCCATCAAATTTAGAACTAGGTGGACTTTGTTTTTGGAGTGGGTCTCCACAAGGCTCTATCAAATATAGAACTAGGTGGACTTTGTTTTCGGAGTGGGTCTCTACAAGGCTCCATCAAATATAGAACTAGGTGGACTTTGTTTTCGGAGTGGGTCTCCACAAGGCTCTATCAAATATAGAACTAGGTGGACTTTGTTTTCGGAGTGGGTCTCCACAAGGCTCCATCAAATATAGAACTAGGTGGACTTTGTTTTCGGACTGGATCTCTATATGGCTCCATCAAATATCAAACTAGGTGGACTTTGTTTTCGGAGTGGGTCTCCACAAGGCTCCATCAAATATAGAACTAGGTGGACTTTGTTTTCGGAGTGGGTCTCCACAAGACTCCATCAAATATAGAGCTAGGTGGATTTTGTTTTCAGAATGGTTCTCTATATGGCTCCATCAAATATAGAACTAGGTGGACTTTGTTTTAGGAATAGTTCTCTATATGGCTCCATCAAATATAGAACTAGGTGGACTTTGTTTTCGGAATGGTTCTCTATATGGCTCCATCAAATATAGAACTAGGTGGACTTTGTTTTCGGAATGGGTCTCTATATGGCTCCATCAAATATAGAACTAGGTGGACTTTGTTTTCGGAATGGAACCATGAAATATAGAACCAGGTGAACTTTCGAATTTATCAGTCTACAATTACAGATACTTACAGCTACAGATTCCCAATTTTTAGGGGTTAATGGCGAATTAAACTTGGACATGCAACTAATCCACACCTTACAAATAATGTGATTTCAACCCAAGCCACACCAATAATTCCCAAAATGTTGAAGCCTGACAGTCATGACAATGAACGAACTGTCCTGACGGTGGAGCTCATGGACGCTCCTTATTTGGTTCTGGAATTGAAAAAAATATATATAAAATATTATATACAATGTTTATTATTCTTTATATGAAAGCCGCAGAAGTGTCAATTCCAATGAATACTGGCAATTTTTCTGGAAATAAAGTCATCGGTATTACCCCTATTATAGTTCGTCGCCTGAGTACTACAATGCCCTATGTCCTGTAGGGGATTTCCCATAGGTAACACAGGTCACTGTAGCACTCTATGATTGAAGGTGAAATATCAACCCTCAGATTGCAACCCAGTTTGTATAATGCCCACTTATCTCGCAGTATTAAAAATATAGCAAAGGTTGAAGTTTTATTAAACCTCACCAATATGGGAATATGATTAACAGTACCCGGAGGTAGAAGTGTTAAGTTTCCTCCAAATATGAAACAAAAAATAGGTTTACACGATAAGGGGTGGTTAAAACCAGGAACCTATCTATGAGATACGTCTGTAAAGCTATATCCTGGTTCACTGCAATTACCTTGTAAGCAGATTATTAGAACCTTAACCCAACGAATCTGCTAAAACCCATACAGTTTGATGGAGAGAAATTTGGACAAGACATTACATTATGTTTTGCTCAGCCTACGTTTAAAAAACTGACGAACGGCCACATATAAACACTCGAGTTTTCATTAAAAATGGAGGATGGCACAAAATTTCAGAATGAGTTTCATTTGATGAACGAGTTGGAAATTAAAGACTGTACTACAAACACCATATGAAATGAATTGGTGACAAGTGAAGTCCGTGATTGGATAAGTGTGTACATACCTTTATGTCCGCAACTGGATAATTTGAGATTGAAGTTATACTACGAAATAAATAACTTCAGATTAACCTCTCTCATGCCAGACTTATTTAAAAAGAAAATAACTTTCGCACTAGATAAAACAAAAGCCCTCACCAGGGGAGCCTTACTTATCTTTAACTTATCTTCTCTCCAACTGTCTTTGCTCCCACTGGGGTGCCCAGCCCCGAAGGAATTCTATGTGCTAGTACCTCTATATCGGAGCCATCTCACCTTTTACCAAATGTGTGAGAGCTCTAGAGGTATTGCCTTTTTGTTTCAGGATAGGACGGACACCAGGTTTATTCACGCCTCCTAGCAGCTTACGGGGTCACTGAATTGACAGATGGACCAGACCTGAAACTCAGTTCTCTCTTAAACCACTCAGCATACAACAAATACCAATCGGATTTTACACCACCCAAAACCGGTTTCCACACAGAAATAGTCTTTAAAATCTATATGTGAACAGTGATTTATGGAGTAAAAGTAACAAAGTATCTCTATCACTGTTTGACTCAAAGAGATGGATTTCACCAGATGAAATTAACACTCAAGCTTTCGGACACAGAACTATTCCTTGATTGTAAAATAAGCCCGTGCACAATATGATGAAAGGGGAAAAATGGGAGTGTGCTAGAAATCCCTTTCCCTTTCACCAACAAGTTACACATGAGGATCGTCTGGATGAAGCGTTGTTTGCACGTTTTATAAATAAAAAAGGGTACTTGAGAGCAAAACTGTTTTATCTTGACGGAATCTCCATTCTATGTGTATAATGTTCGAACTTCGCTCTCCACAATCTGTATTTGATAATTTATTCATCGAATGGTAATTATGAATGTCATTTTCATTTATTAATATTAATTTCTTTACAAAAAAACAACATGTTGGTATCTCATTACAGACACCCTACAGATCGTACCACTTCATGCAGTGAATCAGAACCATAATTTAATTAACTTATTCATCAGTCAGTGGAACACCTTGTGCCAAAATCATTATAAAAGATGGGGTCCAGGGACTTTCTCTTCAGTAGAGATTCATCGACCAAACAAAGTAAGTGTATATAGTATAAACTATTCGACACCCGTGTATACAGATGCCCTTCTTGTTTTTATATCTGACATAAACTGTTGCCACAGAACCGATTACCAGTCGTCGAGCTTGTAGATTCTAAAAGATGGAACAAACACAATTTCTGTACAGCCTTCGTTGCGTGGGGTCAATGCCCGATTATAAACGGTTGCGAAGGGAAATCTGGCAACTATATTCTCAGCATTCGAAATTCAGTTGGGTTCATATTCACTCAACCCATTTGATATAGAGTAATGTTTAACCCAAATGAATTTCACATTGTAACAAGAACACAATGTATACTACATTTTTGTTATAAATATGTTGTGATGCATTGAATGTCTCGTTCTTGTACAGTATTGGGACAGTGGGATCATGATAGTCATGAGCCCGTCGTCACTGTTTTCATAATCAAACTGTTGCTGCAAGACCATTACCAGTCGTCGAGAGTAGTCTTGGTTCTGAAAGGCTTGAACAAACACAATTTCTGTACAGTCGTCGTTGTGTGGACTCTATGCCCGATTGAACACGTTTGGTAATACAACCCTGGTAACTGTATTCTCAGTTACACTCAAAATTCAGTTGGGTTAAACATCAATCCAAAGCAACTTAGTTTAGTGAATATGAACCCCCCTGGGTTCATATTCGCTCAATCCAATCAAAGTGGGTTAATTTTTAACCCAACCGATATTATAGTGAATTTCACACTGTGACAAGAACACGGTGTACTGTACAGTTGGCGTCATAAATATGTTCAGATGCACGGAATGACTTATTCTTGCACAGTATCTGGGCAGCGGGTCCAGTGTACGCATGCGCCCGCAGTCACTACTGAAACGCTACATAATCAAACGTTGACTTTATATATTACAGACTGCGTAATTCCAAGATGACTGCATTTTTTTTTAAAAAAAGAGCTTTTTACCTATACTAACAGTTTAATGTCATCTATATTTGGTCAGGTTATACGGAAAATATAATACGGAAAATGCTGATCCTCTGCTGCTCCTGGCATCTCAAAAATCATAGACAGAGATTATTTAGTGAGTTTGATGATATGCATGTCCTCACTTTATGACAATGCAATGCACGCTGGATTTTTATCCCCAGAAATATAGAAAACCTTCTTTAAAAAGCAATTGGCAATTGCGAGGTGTTGGATAATTCAAAATTATCGAGATATGTTTCTGTTGAACATTTTCTATTTATAACAACCCCCCCCCCCCCCCCCCCCCACCCACCCACCCCTCTTCCTCAAGATGATGTAAAAGGGAAATGTCTCTATTCGGGACCAACGAGTGTTCCAGCCTGCACTTGTGAAGCGGCCTGTAGAACACCTCGAGATTGCATATAATGCCTTTGCAAAACATTTCAGGAGTAACGCATTAGCCAAAGCATCTCTTCTTTGTAGCAGTCGTCCAAACCATATCCTGCCCTGCCTTAAGGTTGAAGGATCATTTACACTTAACAGGACATAATTATGTGTTGTTTTTTTCAAATGTTCAATTGAGATGACATTTTGTGCGCCTACTGTGATCAGCATTAAATGAACTGCCACCTTGACCTTTCACAGATCCCAACAAATCGGTACCAAGGTTGGTATAACCATGGTAGGTGGCCCGTTATTAATGTCTAAACAGGGAGGTGTAGAACAAATGAACTCCCACCGTTCAATTAAGTGGACATTTTTCCAATCATGACACGGAATTAGTGAAATGCTAATATTCTTAAAAATACTACAATTTTCACGATTTAGGTATATTGTTTTCTCAACCTATGGAAAGCCACACGTTCTAGTGAACCTTAACACAAGTGTTCAGAATGGCATGGCGATTACCCCAGAATGGTTCAAAGTTGAAATACTCCTGCTGAAATTATCTTTTGACAGGACAGAAAAAATGGGCGGTGACAGTTAGGACATTCTGATTCTGTTTGAGATTCTCTCTCAACCAAAATTAATTTTTCAGGACACAATGAATAATTGATACTCATAATAGTAGAGAAAGCAATCAGTTCATGTTGATACATTTTGGCCATGTTCTGAGAAAAGGGACCTTAGAGGATATCTAACGAAATCGACGACAAACGTCAAAAAAGAACGACGTAATAATTATGGGCGTGATCAAATAAATTTTAGATTAGAGCACTCGCGTTTTTCGTTTTATTTTCACTTCACGTCAGCAAGTTCTGAATTACAGTAATTTAAATACATTATTTCTTATTACTGTTACGATTTTTGCATTTTTTCGTTAAAGAAAGAATCACGCGTCTCAAAAAACAATCATTCTCATGAATTGGGCTATTGTTTGGAAGTGAAATCGTCGAAGCGGCCGAACACAGATTTGTTCTTGACATTCAGTAACTGTTGTTTACGGTAGAGGAAACATCTCCAGGCTTTTCAGATTTTTTGGTTGTTGGCTTTGGCTTTGTCTGCTCAGCGCACCCCCCCCCCCCCCCACACACACCCATTAAACTGTGAAATTAAAGCAATAAACTGCGTTCTAGTCTAAAAATATACTGACGCGAATAATGTAATTTTATGGCTTCACAAACGTTTTTTCGAAGTAGACGAGAAACTAATGTTTTATTTCCGCCCCGCTCATTCGACCTTGTTTATGACGTTTCACATATTGAATTGTTTACATGAACGAGTATGCGAGTATGTGCTTCTATTTATAAGTCGTTGCGTGACATCGAAATGAAAGTTGCAGTGAGCGTATGTTTCGAAAACCGTTTTGTTTCCCTTTCATTTGTGCAGGCCTGTGAAATCAATAAATCATTTAAGGCTTTACGAGAACCAGGAATGAATATTCGGTGATTTGTAATATCCGTTAAATCAAGTGAGACGATCTTTAACGTTAGTTGTTTCAATTTATTCGGCGAAATTACGATCTCCTGTAATGACTGGTTAAGATCTGCACTGCACTTGCCTCCATGTCGTCAGTACTAAGTTTTGTAAATGGTATAGACTCTGTCAAGTTGCAATGCATTTTCTAATACCAACGATATTTAGAATTTGCTACTCTCTGCCTGTGCAGGCAATCAGGCAATCAAAATCCGTTACATAGCGACAGAACTGCCGCGCCACCCGGAACACACTTTGAGCTATGCAGGCCTATTAACTTGTGAATCCATGATGCGACTACACGTACTTCTACCTGTAATTAATATCAATAAAATTATGAAGTGGAAATAATTTTCAAAACTTTCATTTAAAACTTTGCAAATACAACAAAGAGTTTTTGGTTTCGCTAGTGATTTATTTACACTGAGGTGAAGGGTGAGACCTACAAGGCTAAAAAATAGTTTCCTGCATTTTTTTTACATACGTCTTTTTCGAATGACTGGTGATTAGGAACTCACTAATAAATCGACAATTTTAATAAAATGAGTTATATTGCATTTCTCTATAAAGTAGTATAAAATTACAACACACCGTCAGAAGAACATGGGAGATAGCCTAATATTGTGAACTTACTGATGCCGACAGTAACTCAATAGTATTGTGCAGAGACAACAGTGTACAGATATTTGAACTTTTTTTCGACTTCAGTTTTATCTTTTTCGGAGGTGGGGGGTGGGGGGGGGGAGGTAAAGTAAAGACAAGTGCGATTCTTCAAAACGTGGTGGTTTCCAGAAATACTTGTCTTCCTTTATATTTCACACAATCACGAAATGATTTCAACCAAATATAGAACCGAGGCGATATGACTACTGATAACAGTAAGCCTACACTTCTAGATTCTAGAAGAGTGTAACTGGAAACTCAAAGTGATAGCCTAAATCATTGTGATATTCTGTTGATTGCCAAATACTTTGGGCACCAGTTGGATCCAATATTTTTTTTAGAACATCAGATTACAGTATGGGCTAGAATAATGTTTAAGATAACCTCAAAAAGTTGCAATTGTCTTCAATCTTAGTCTTATTAACAATACTTGCTTCTCTGGCATCATTTATTTAAAATACATGAAATTTTCTGCGCAGTAATGTCAACAGTTAGTATTAGTCCTTCTCTTCAAGAAAACGATAATAGAAGGTTTGAGTGGTTATCTTGCATCACATTCCATCCGTTTTGCAATCATGCTACCTGTTGTGCGCCTATTTTGTAATATTTACAGATATCAATTGCTCAACCTCAGCTTACACACAAAAAGTACCCCCACCCCCCTAAGAAAAACCCAAACTGTTCATGTGCATTCAGTTTGACACTTTCCTTGTTTTTACTTTGCTTCAAACTTATAGGGGTTAACCCATTATTATACACGCTAAAAACTAAAGTGTTAAAAACTACACTTGAAGTGCTGTATTTAACACTTACCAATTGCTGATCTAGCACTCTGTTCAAGTGTAGGTATCCCAGAACTTGACAGGTGTTACAATAATACCACTTGACAAGTGTAATGTCGCGACACTTAAAAGGAAACAACGCAGATGACGCGGATCAGGCTCGAACTCTCGAGCCTGATCCGCGTCATCTGCGTTGTGTCCTTTTAATTATGTACCCACCAAACGCAAATCAAATTATGGACGATTCTGGAAGAACCACCAATGCTAGACGCATGGGAAGTGCCATCCATTCGAGTTTCAGATGTCTGACGATTGTATTGTCTAAGAGCTTAAAGCATTGCACTTTGAGTGTTAAAATCAACCCCTAAGAGTTAGAATGGCGTTAACACCTTGAAAGTGTCAGTTTTAACACTTTAGTTTTTAGTGTGTACTAGCTTGATTAGCAATGAACTCCAGCGAAAGGTTGAATTCTACACAGTAACACCCGACTCATCGCCAGGTATATATTTTATAGGAGGTCACTACACAGTAACACCCGACTCATCGTCAGGTATATATATTATAGGAGGTCACTACACAGTAACAACCGACTCATCTCCAGGTATATATATTATAGGAGGTCACTACACAATAACACCCGACTCATCGCCAGGTATATATATTATAGGAGGTCACTACACAATAACACCCGACTCATCGCCAGGTATATATATTATAGGAGGTCAGTACACAATAACACCCGACTCATCGCCAGGTATATATATTACAGGAGGTCACTACAAAATAACACCCGTCTCATCGCCAGGTATATATATTATAGGAGGTCACTACACAATAACACCCGACTCATCGCCAGGTATATATATTACAGGAGGTCAGTACACAATAACACCCGACTCATCGCCAGGTATATATATTATAGGAGGTCACTACAAAATAACACCCGTCTCATCGCCAGGTATATATATTATAGTAGGTCGCTGGACATCGCCAGGTATATATATTATAGGAGGTCACTACACAATAACACCCGACTCATCGCCAGGTATATATATTATAGGAGGTCACTACAAAATAACACCCGTCTCATCGCCAGGTATATATATTATAGTAGGTCGCTGGACATCGCCAGGTATATATATTATAGGAGGTCGCTGGACATCGCCAGGTATATATATTATAGGAGGTCACTACACAATAACACCCGTCTCATCGCCAGGTATATATATTATAGTAGGTCGCTGGACATCGCCAGGTATATATATTATAGGAGGTCGCTGGACATCGCCAGGTATATATATTATAGGAGGTCACTACACAATAACACCCGTCTCATCGCCAGGTATATATATTATAGGAGGTCGCTGGACATCGCCAGGTATATATATTATAGGAGGTCACTACACAATAACACCCGTCTCATCGCCAGGTATATATATTATAGGAGGCCGCTGGACATCGCCAGGTATATATATTATAGGAGGTCACTACAAAATAACACCCGTCTCATCGCCAGGTATATATATTATAGTAGGTCGCTGGACATCGCCAGGTATATATATTATAGGAGGTCGCTGGACATCGCCAGGTATATATATTATAGGAGGTCACTACACAATAACACCCGTCTCATCGCCAGGTATATATATTATAGGAGGTCGCTGGACATCGCCAGGTATATATATTATAGGAGGTCACTACACAATAACACCCGTCTCATCGCCAGGTATATATATTATAGGAGGCCGCTGGACATCGCCAGGTATATATATTATAGGAGGTCACTACACAATAACACCCGACTCATCGCCAGGTATATATATTATAGGAGGTCGCTGGACATCGCCAGGTACATATATTATAGGAGGTCACTACACAATAACACCCGACTCATCGCCAGGTATATATATTATAGGAGGTCGCCGGAATCTTTCTTTTTTTTGTTTGGAAGGCAGGGAGTACAAGTATGTTTAGGCCGCAGACGTAAATCCTGAAGATGTAAATCTTGAGTTGGGGAAACATATGAGGGGGGGGGGGGGGGTGTTCTTCGAGTGTGGCCACGGAAGAGGTATTTTACACAAAATTATGTAGGTTCGTCTCAACCCCCCCCCCCCCCACCCCCCCCCCCCCCCACGAAAGATGTTTAAAAAAAAATTACCCCCCAAATGACACAAAAGACATGTTTAGACTGGAAAGAACGTAAATGTTCATCAAACCTCCCCAACGTACTAACTCCACTCAAGCAGGGTTAGCATTGGTTGAAGAAAAGTGCATTTTCGACGTGCAGTACGCCTTAGTACACAACGCCACCGTGCCCCCACGCGGGCAATTGGGATTTTAAGTGTCTTGTTTAAGGACACAACTCGGTTGCCTCAGGTGGAATTCAAACCGAGTACCCCTCGGCTTGCAGCCTGCATCTCTACCTATTGAGCCGTCGCGCTCCCTATAACTTAGTGTAAGACTTCATATTATTTCATGAAATTCTTTCGATGTATAGTGTACTGTTGGAGAGCTCTCGAATAGCTTATTCCAATGTATAAATGTGTTACATCAATTGCAGCTTCCATTTGTCACAGCCAAAGGAAGCTAGTTTTGATCCTTTTATAGACTGGTCCAAGTTTCGAGAGAATTATCAAAATTAATGTTAACTGAACAGAAATCACGAAGCTCTTGTCTAGCGGCTGAACGGAAAGACGGTGACCTTAAATTTCTTTTGAGAACATGAGGCAAAAGAGATGATCGTTCGCCCAATTTGTGGAATTCTGACTGACCAAATTGAAGTAGGGCAGGAGAAATTTGAAAAACTAGTCTAACATACATTGAGACCCATCCCCTCCCCCTCCATTTTTTACGACTAAAATTAATGTATTCTTTTCTAAAGATCGAGACCTGTGGGGCACGGTTTTATATCTCATAACACGTGGTTATCCACTGCAACCGGTAGTGAATCCTCATGTGTGCAGATAATAATATTGTACACTATTGTATGCAGCTATAGCCCTTGCGCGGTCGCCTTTGAGCTGCTATAAATTGTTTTTTTCTTTTTAATAATTTAACGATTCCATTCCAGTAAGAAGGGGAGATTTTGGCTGAAAAGCATTGTGAACATGTTAAAAAAATAAAACACTGGAGGAGAAACTGTCCTTATATTTTACATAGAGAGCCACCTCCCTCCCCGACCCTCGCCCGACCCTATCACAACTCGCTCGCATCATGACCAAAAACAAAATTTGGCGCCCTTCCTCCCCTAAATCCTGGATCTTTCACTCAGAAGACTCTTTGTCCGCCCCGCACTGTTCTCCCGTATCTCTGAACTGAACACACTAACCAGTGAAAAAATAAGTTCTTGATACCCATACCATGCCACACATTCTCTACCTGGCACTCTTGGACAGATGTTTTATTTTTCACTCTCTCCAAGCTATCCTTCCAACGCCTACCTCCCTCGAGTCCCCCATTTTCATAAACTTATGTCAGTTGTATCTTGGATTTGCTAACGAGAGTGACATACTGGTCGATTATGTTACAACAAAGTCCAGGCATAAGACTAACAGGATCCATAATTTATCGCTGGTATGTGGTGGTGATGGGGGTTGGGGGGGATGGGGTGGCCTCCATAGCTGTTAGATGTCTGTTTAACTGGTATTATTTTTGAAAAAAAGGAACGAACGAACTTGCATTTTTTGTGTGAAACAGACATGATCAAAAAAACACTTGCGATACAGGCTGGGTCGGACTCGGTTGATGCTTTGTTTATGTGAAGTTTACTAATCTCTCATTGAAAAATCCATGCATCTTCAGTCACAAAATTTTCGATCAAACATTTCTCCCTTAGTATATAGGTTTGGATACTAGCTAGCGAGGACACTCCTACTTTATCAGAACACTGTTTGGATACCAACTGTCAACGACAGATTGTGATAGGAGATGATAATAACCTCCTTTTCCTCTGCCTATATCTCAAAAGAGCCTTGGCGGTAGAGGTGGGTATGGTGTACCCGTTTTGGATTTGTTTTTGTTTTGTTTTTGTTTTTGTTTTTTTTTTGGGGGGGGGGGGGGTGGTTTAATTTTTTGTTTTTTTTAAATTCCTACAAAATGTTTCATTAAGTTTCTACTTGTGCCATCTGAGTTTTTTAATCCATAATTTTCTGAAACGTCAATATATCAAGTCACGAAACAAGGAAACCATCAGTTAGTTGTTTTGTTTGGAAATCTACCAAAAACACTAGACTAGCAGTGAAATATTCTCTACAGGTGAAAATTTAAAAGAAAAGTATTTTTTCAATTCCATTCGAGATTACTCTTCTCACACCATGAAGATATATCCACAATGAAAGCTCATATGGTGACTGTTAGGTCAGTCTTCACTAATACTTTGGTTGTCTGAAAGAAACATCTTCGTACTGTCTGTGAACGTCACTAGTCTGTATTGGGTATTGGTTCTTGTTTTCATTTGCAAAATCTATAACGTCGCACATGGACATTTCACGGGTATTACGCTGAAACGTCAAACGGTCAATTTAACTTAGTGAGCCCTCTGTCACCTTAATTTAGACCCCATTTTTGCCCATTTCTAGTCAGATGATCCTGAAATAAACTCTGTTGAAAATGTTGTTTTCCGGAGATGAGAGATGTGAAAGTAACTCAAATTTCATTTGTTGACCCCTAGGTTCCCTTTTCTAAGCCCACGGCCCGTTTTGCGATGGACACAACGCTAGAATAGTTCCAAATGTTTATCTAAAATAAACTAATACGCCATCCTGGCTATCAGAAATCTAATTAAATAATAATTTGGTGATGATTATACCATCTAAGTAATAGATATATCGCTATTTTGTGTACTGTATGGGTAAATAATTCTACAGTTGTGCAGTTGTGCAGGTGTCCTCCAACTGTACAATTATTTACCCATATAGTACACAAAATAGTGACATGTGTCATTTAATCCACAGCCCCTCAATGTTAACAAAAGTAAAAAAAATTATATTTTAGAAAGTTTGACACGAGTAAAACCACATTTTAAAACACTTTTTGCTTGCTCTACCCCCGAAAAACAAAATGGTGTAGCGAATTTGCCTTTGTATTTATAGATGCTACATGAGATATTTACTACAAGAGTACTTACCGATTGCGTAGAGAAATTGCACAAGTGAAATGCAAAGAGATGAAATGTATGCGTGTGTTTCAAGCGTTGGAATCTGGAAGAAGTCTAGTTGAATAATGTATCTGTCACCAATTGGCGGGTTATGACGTCACAACTTGCATCTTGGGAACCAGGTGAAAGGTCACGTCTATCATTTCACATCACTGTTCCCTTCTTTTGGAGAACTGGTTCCAAGCTGTTAAGTTTTTTCTCGAGTAATCACCCGAGGAATGATATAAAACGGAAACAGTTTGAACACAAGGTTCAAACTGCTTAAAAGAAGAATAAATAACATGGAAACAGTTTGAACATTGTTCAAACTGATTTACAATATTTGATATGTGAAAACAGTCTGAACAACATAGTTCAGACTGCTTGAAAAAGGAAAGGCAATACATACATTTTTTATATGAAATTTAGTAATTTGAACTGTAATGTTGTGTGATATTGGTTCAAATTACTTCACACTATGAATTAAGAATATAACTAGTTTTCTCAAGGAAGCAGTCTGAATTAAAAAGAACTGAATATTCAAACTACTTGTTCTTGAGAAAACATGTAGCAATAAATATATTGCTATCGGTGAGGCAATATCCAAGTTTACTGTTAAAGGAGTAAACGATAGAGTACTGGTTGAAAAGTATATGGATTAAAGTCACCAATGCAACAACAATATTTTAAATAAATAATATGAAAAAAGGTTCAAAGAAATTATTTGCCAAAAACACAAAAAAGTGTGTCTATGGTCAATTTATTGAAACCATAGACACGTGTGGCATTGGAGTTTAGTTGGTCACTGAGAACCCTGAGGTCCATGCAGAGAATACGGGACAGTTCCCCAGCATTCTCTCCGACTACAGACGGGGTCGCCCAAGGACGGTCCTGTCTGCCAAAATAGGGAGCATCAGATTACAAAAGAATCCGGTCGAGTCGGATAGCGCGAACGCCCTCCCTCTGGATCTCTGTGAAGTTGCGGAGTGCGCCAGTAAAACCAAAATAGGTATTGGGTCTGGCCAAACTCCAGGCACGAACCTGATATCTGGACCCATGAATGAATCCAGGTGTATGATTTGTTCAACGTGAGTTTGGGACCTTATGTGTCCTAGGGCGGTATAACTCACGTCGTGGGAAAGTGAATCCCCCGTGTGTCCCCTGATGTGCAATATTAGTGGTTTAGACACCAGCCTGGACAGTCCCAGACGCCGGCGAAATGTTTCATCATGCTATAGCATGGTTTCGACAGGTGAATTTGTAGACCTGTCCAAGCCTATTTCCCCAAATGCAACAACATTAGGATGTCGGACTAAGGACTCTAATTTGTTTCTGACCTCAGGGTTAGATAAGCAGTAATATTTTTTTAGGATGACAGCCTACTGCTACTTTCCATTGTGGGTGCCACACAAGCTCTGTGGGAGATGGCCAAGTTTCAGAGTCACAGAAAACTTGAACGCCGCCTACAACAGAAGTAGGAACATCAACCTTGAGGTTGACGGCTTGGATGGCACGTGCTGCAGTTTGTTGTGACTTAATGTTGAATTTTTTGTGTAGCCGATCCAAGTGAAAATGCGTGTCGTATAGTTTATTTGTCAAAGACCTTTGTTTAGGGGGCTTTGTTTTTGTGTTTGCACCTTGACCTTTACCTGCACTTTGTACTTCTGGTTTGCAGACCTTAGATTTAAATGGTATATGTATAGATGCTTCTTGTTTTGCCTTGACCTTAGAAGTCACTGCTTCAGCCATTAATGGTGTTACAGCTGGAGTGGATAATAATGGCTGTTTGTCGTAAGATTTTGGAACAGCAGTGCTTCCATTTGTATTGTCCGACGCTTTCCTTCCTGCTAACATGTTTTTAAATCTCAAGCGCCGTCTTTCAGTGCGGGACAATCCAGAAGAATGTGTGGTATGTGTGGTGCTTGTAGTGTTAGTTGTTTTTGGTGGGTCTAATTCCATTGGTGTCACAGAGAGTGATGGGGATACACCTGACGAAAAAAACATCAGGCGGTGGAGCGACAGATAGTCCAAGGCTTGCTGAAATAACAGTAGCAGTAGTAGTAGTTGTAGCTATTGGTGCTGGCATGGTGACAGTTTCCGGCACTGAACTGACAGGATTCAGTGGTATATAAGCCAAGGTGAAAACAGGCATGGGAGAGGATGTAAGAGATAGAGCACTTGACGTAATAGCATCAAGCGAATAGGTAGGCAAAGAAGTACCTGACGCAGAGACATCAGGCATAGATGCAGAAGAAACACATGACGAAATAACATCATGCGAAGGAGAAGTAAATGATATGAGATCACCTGACGAGAAGGCATCAGGCGTAGATGTTACCTGCGTAGTACTACTAATGGGCACTGTAACTGATGATTCAGTTACAGCGGTAAAGGTTTTGTCAGACATGTTTATCTGAAAAGAGAAAGAAAAGTATCATTTAGCATTTGGAACATCTATAAAAATCTATAGCATCAGCATCTTGTGATGTAACACCAATACAATCTCCATGATACCATTCAAAACAATAATCACATTGTATCATGTATCTTTTACCGGTGGGCTGACGGCATATACAAAATATTCCTTTTTGAGATTCCACTTTCACTTCACCAGTCTGATGGAAATGTTAAAGCGTTTTAGTTAGCCAAACAGATAAAGACTTATCAAAACATTTCTTAAGACGGTCATGATTAACGGCGTTCAGGGAGTTCTTGAAAAGCACTTTGTACAAGTATGGGGTCAAGACCTCCTAAACGATTCCCGGTCCCTTCCAGAGAAAGGACATAATTTTCTGCACTTGCCCTTCTTGGATGAATCGTCTAATAAGAAGTCCAGATCTCCCACCTTGTATTCATATTTATTAGTTTTCACATCGTAATCACGTTTCATCATTTGACAGGCCATTTTTAATCTTGACCTGGCTAACTGGTGACATTCTTTAGATTTTTCTACCAAATTTTGGACAAATTGGCCAGTATTTTTTGCTCAGTTTCACCAAGATGAAAATTGTACATGATGTAGCTGGGATGATTTACTTCCCTACCCAACATCATTTTGTTTGGCGTAAAACCGGTCATTCGATGCACTGAGGATCGAATTGCTCCGGCTGAGGCAGAAATTTGTCCCAATTTTTCTGATTTTTATCTACATAGCACCGTACAATATTCATCAGTGTTCGGTCCTGGCGTTCCGCCGAGCCATTAGCTGACGGTCGGTACGGCGTTGTCCTAGATTTATGAATTTGTAACACTTTACACATCTCTTGAAAAAGATTTGATTCAAAGCATGAACCTTGATCCGAAAATAGTTGTAAAGGACAACCGAACCGAGAAAAGAATTCATTTACAGCGGCAAATGCTGCTGTTTCGGCGGTTTGATCATGTAAAACGATAAATTCAACCCACTTTGTGAACTGACATGTTAGAACCAAAATATATTTATTTCCATTATCACTAAGTGGTAAAGGTCCGAGAAAATCAATATGCACTCTTTCCATTGGTGGACCTGACAGGTATATTATTTGTTCCCACTTAGCGTGTTTGCCTCCGATTATGCTCCTGACACACTGAGAACGTGCAGCAACATAACTGTCAATGTCATCAGTGATGCCGTACCAATAAAACTGTTTTCGAAGTCGTTCACGAATTCGGAACACTCCAAAATGACCAGAGGACGGTATGTCATGAGCGATATGCAAAAGATCTGGTGCGAATTTACTTGGCACTACCAGAACTTGACTATCATCTCTACAAATTTTATACAGAAGATTATTTTTTATCAAAAATCGTTTCCGATTTATCCAAAAATATTTTGTTGCTGGACCACACCGGAAAAGTTCTCGTTTAGTTGGAGTTTCTCCAGATTCTGACCATTCAATAACTGGCTTGAGGTCAGGATCAGCTCGCTCAACTTCAACCAGTTCATCTGCAGAGCAGACGTCAGACAGATTCATTTGTTCAGGATCAGAAATTTTAAGAATTCTGTAATTTGGATACGACTCAGGTGCATACTCCAAATTCAGACTAGTATTTAACCAACCAGTTTCTTGAGAAATATGATCAATTTTGACTGGGTAGGGTTCTATTTCTAGCGGTATATCCACCAGCGTGGTTTGTTTCACTGAGGATTCACTAGAAAAGTCATCGTTCCTAACTTCAATTACACCTTGAGATAAAGGCACGACGTCATCAACCACTTGTTCAAATTTGGTCCATGACAAGTAAAACATTCAATTGTAAATTTTCTTGAAGGTGAGGGCGACCTCGACTGTGGGGACAACTCACGTTTTATAAAAGTTTTCGATGGATTGCTAGCCAAATTGGTGACCAATTTTGTCAGCTGTTCCAACTGCGACACAACTTTGTCGAGCGTGGTTTCAGTGTTCAACGTCCGACTTTTGAGAGCAGCGATATCAGTCGTATCTGTTTTTGTCTTATTACTCTTGTAAGAATCACGTGGATTTATTTCTTTATCACGTGACTTATGTGTCACAGCTCGGATATCATATTCGTCATCGCTTTCCTGTTCAGTGTCTGAGGAAACACGACATATGTCTTTACTTGATTTATGCGGGAAAATAGCCGCATAGTTATGTTGGTGCCACCTGATTCCATTTATGGCTTGTTCCATTGTCTGCGGCGATTCCATAGCTACAGCCACCACAGCATGTGGATCGTTACAGCCCTGACAAAACCTAAGAATGGCTTGCCGAAAAGTAAAATCAGGCGAACAATCTTTGAAAGCACGTGTTGTCAGCGTTAAAACAGTTTCTGCCCACTCCTCTAAGGACTGGTTTGGCTTCTGTCTAGACTGCTGGAACCGTAATTGAGTGGTTTCGGGTAAGTCATGATACCCGAACCTATTTTCCAACGCCTTTAACAAAGCGTCGATTGACATATTAAGGTCACGCTCATTCATTAGAGTGAAATATTCGCTAGCGCACCCGGACAAAGACCAGCAAAGAACTTGTTTCTGTTCTTCAGGATTCCACTGTTGATACTCTGCATATTTTTTGAATTTCAATTGAAAAGGCTGCCAAACTCCAGATCCATCATAACTGAAACCACGAGGCAACCAAGGTGACCTCCTCCCTCCCCCCCCCACCCCAATCGGAACCAGACCTATAGGCTGGCTGAAAAAAAGGTGAAGGCCTAAAATGTGGCGCAAGGGGAGCCGAATGTCCAAAATAAGGAGGGTACACCGCATTTCCATTGGAATCATACAAAGGTTGGCCCATGTGACCTAAATGAGGCTGGTAACCAGAATTCATCTGGCTTGAAAATCTGGAGTGATCTACCCACCCCAGACTGTGGGATGCAGGTGGGTAACCAGAACTGGGATAAGTTGAACCAGGATAGACAGGTCCACCCTGGCTAGGGAATCCTGAAGGTTGTCCAAAAACATGGCTAGGTGGTGAGGGAGGATAACCAGAGAAAGTCTGGCTAGGATATCTGGATTGCTCTGTAAAACCTTGGGTTTGAGTTACAGAAGGGTAACCAGAGTAAGTTGGGTTAGGATACCTAGTAGCATCACCTCCCATACTAGTAGTGTATGGATGAGAGGCGGGGGTAAAATCTGTCTGTTGAAAAAGTGGGGGCTGAGTCACTGAGTAAGACTGAGTTGGAAGAGGTGGTTAAAAGACAGATGAGCAGAGCTTGTTGGTAGTGCAGTAAAAGATTCACAAGTAGATATAGGTTGGGTCACCTCCGATTGAGTTATTTGAATGGAAGGCGTATCATTAACATGTGTCTGTAAAAAAGTATTGATCACCCTCACAGTTTCGAGAAGCCTACTGCGCTCATCACTCATGGCGAAAGAATCAATATCCTTAGATCGATTAGTGTCTGGTCCCAAGGAACTTCTAACCACTGTACTAGTCTGTGGCTGCACCAAAGTGGTCACAGTTGTTAACTGCGCAATAGGTGACGTTGTAATTGGAACAGTTGCAAGAACGAAAGTCGAATCCGCACAGATCGAAGTTCTCCGGTCCGGCGACTGTATTTTACTTTCGCTAAAGTCAAAAGGTGGATCTGTTCCTGTTATATTTTTTGGTCTGACACTTTTATCAACCGTAGCAGGTGGATGATCCATTCCCTAGTGGAACGTTATTATTTACCACCTGTCCCACCAATGGTGTGCTGAGATCGTCCATCGCCGATAAACTACGGGTGCCACGAAACAATGCTATTTCATCAAGATCTTGTTTACATGTGAAATAACCCACATCACGACGACGGTTAACAATTTGTGCAGCAGCAAAAGAGCCTATTTGATTTATTTGTGCCAGCTCTTCATAAGAAGCAGAATTTATAAAAACTTTCTTTGACATATTGTTTATACTTTTGTTCACTTTATAATAAAGAAGAGACTTATAACCAAAATCAAAATCAACCAAAAATAAATCTACCAATCTCCTCCCTTTTCTCTGAAAATTGAAGCTTAGTACACTTTATCACAGAATAGAGCGAATGTCAGAATTGTTAAATCTGATTTAATGAAATCACAATGTTTTAATTAAAGAAAACATTGCGTGTTTGTAGAAATTTTGAAATTTGTCACGTTTAAAATATGTCCGGACGGTTCAACTCCAATTGCGGATCATCGCAGTAACACCGGATTTATTTCTGTTGCAGCGACGAGACACAATTGAAATCGAAAGTAGTATTAATCGACCTTCATGTTACTGGTTTTTAATTTTCGTGAAAATCGAATTCAATTATGCCCAGAAATGAAATTAAATCGACTATGCTAGACTTCAAAACATCGCAGCACGACGTTTGATTTTCAACGCTCGAAAAAAACTAGAAACACACATGAATCACCATGGTTACGGAAATTCAAATTTCTCAACTCGATAAACACAATTTCTCTCAAAATTTCACAAACCGGCAAGTAACATCGCTTGCAAGTACCTTGTATTAATGTATAATACCAAAATAACATCAGATTATTAAATAATAAACGAAAAACTGACGTTAAAAAAGTTGTAGTGAGAGAAAAATAAACAAAAGTTCATCATGGCGGCTCTTATCTGCATAGACGCACAAGACGATCAAACAATTATTTTTTTCGCAGCGACGCCAAATGTAGCGAAATTACCTTTGTATTTATAGATGCTACATGAGATATCAACTACAAGAGTACTTACCGATTGCGTAGAGAAACTGCACAAATGATGAAATGTATGCGTGTGTTTCAAGCGTTGGAATCTGGAAGAAGTCTAGTTGAATAATGTATCTGTCACCAATTGGCGGGTTATGACGTCACAACTTGCATCTTGGGAACCAGGTGAAAGGTCACGTCTGTCATTTCACATCACTGGGCATAACCCATTGTTTGCTTGCTAGAAAGTCTATTGAAGTTATGACACGCAACAGGAGTTCAGATATTGTGAACAGATCTGTGGCTTCGATGTGAACTCACATCATGACCTAATTTTTTCTCTCGCTAATGTAATGTCTCAGCTCAAGGGTGGAACAGTGATTCAATCCCTCATCAAAAGTGCGGCAGATAAATTTAATAATCGTTCATTTTTAAAGCATTTGGAAGAATAATTCTTTTTTTATCTGAAGAAGAGGTTCGCTTTCCTTCACAAGTGGCGGGTGGTGGTTCCTGATTGCCGTCTTAATATTTGAAAAAGGGCGTTTTTTTTAGGTTATTTATTTATTTACTGGTGTTTAAGGTCCCTTTTCTGCAGCTATGGCTAATTGTGACAGCAAAAAAGGTGTAAAGTCAAGTTTAGCCAATCGTTTACACCCATGCTGCCCATTTTAGGGGACTTCTACCCCGGGCATTGGTGACCTGGTCCTATTTTACCAGTAAAACTGAACTTGTTTACCACAGCAATCAAGCACTGCTTCACTTCCGAGGTTTCCACAGGAGTCCTTTTTAGGTTACCAGGGCTGTTGGTTATTAAAAGCAACACAAAATTAAAAAGTACATTATAATTTTGACACGATGCACACTCAATTCAGTTGCTCTGTCGAGAATTTATTTATTTAGTTATTGTTGTTTAAGGTCACATACTTATGCACAATGGCTAATCGTGACCGTGACAGTTTTACGGGTGGAGGAAGCCGGAGTACCCGGAGAGAACCACCGAGCAACGACGAGCAGCTGTCAGCTCTCCAACATCGTAACTCTGAACTCTGCACCGCAGCACAGGCAGGGTTAGATTGGTTGAAGACATGCGCACCATCGACGTGCAGTACGCCTCAGTACACAGCGGCATCGTGCCCCCATGTAGGCAATCGGGGTGAAGTGTCTTGCCCAAGGACACAACGCGGTTGCCGCAGGTGGGATTCGAACCGAAGACCTCTCGGCTTGCAGCCTGCACCTCTACCAACTGAGCCACCGCGCCCCCTGCTCTGTCGAGAAAAGCTTGTCGATAATTCATGTGTTAGAAAGTTTTTCACACCTCTTTTACAGCATCTTTACTTTTGAATGGTTATGATTACAGTACCGTGACAATCGTACAAATATCTAGTTATTGAGACTGTTTCAAAACCGTCCCAATATCCAGATATTGGTATTGTTTTACTGAGATGTTCTCATAAAAAACGTACTTGGTGTGATTTTATAGGCCTTGTTTTCATGACAGAGAACAAAAGCAATATTAGGTAGCTGTGGATTAAACGATATAAAATCATGCATCATATCTTGTATTGTCGAATAAGGGCCCTTCTTGTAGATTTGAAATCTGAATTTGTCAGTGAAATAACAAATTTAGCCCATCTGTTATAAATGGTCCATTGTGTTACCAAAATCGTCCGTCTGTTACCAATTTTTATCAGAACATAAATATGAACGGAAAGCACAGCATTATACCAGGAGCCATTTGATCAACAAGGAAATAATTTAGATCATGATGGCATCAGAATAGTGTTTTTTCGTTCTCCTGTTATCAGCATGTTCAATATCGTTAATGTTTTATCAACATGTGCAATATTGTTAATGTTTTATCAACATGTTCAATATTGTTAATGTTTTCAATGTAACAGCAGGAACAGTAATATGGTATTATTTGGAGGTTCTGACGCCGATTCTCCTAAATGTGCTTTCTGATTAATCCAAATGACATTTTGTAGGTGTGGTCCCCTAGAGTTTATCTTCAACAAAATAGTCGAGGAGCGCATCTTGTTAATAATAACGCACAAAATCTATTGATACACTATAAAATCGGTTTGGTTCAAAATCAACACAAATCATATGGGTTGAGTGAACATGAACCCAATTGGGTTGATTTTTAACCCAACTGATTTTAGAGTGTATTATAATAGTTGGAATTTGGTGGATATGTACACACATGCTTAATTATGTTGAGAGATATGTACATACCTGCTTAGTTATGTTGAGAGATATGTATACACCTGCTTAGTTATGTTGAGAGATATGTACACGCCTGCTTAGTTATGTTGAGAGATATGTACACACCTGCTTAGTTATGTTGAGAGATATGTATACACCTGCTTAATTATGTTGAGAGATATGTACACACCTGCTTAGTTATGTCGAGAGATATGTACACACCTGCTTAGTTATGTTGAGAGATATGTACTCACCTGCTTAATTATGTTGAGAGATATGTACTCACCTGCTTAGTGATGTTGAGAGATATGTACGCACCTGCTTAGTTATGTTGAGAGATATGTACACACCTGCTTAGTTATGTTGAGAGATATATACACACCTGCTTAGTTTTGTTGAGAGATATGTATACACCTGCTTAGCTATGTTGAGAGATATGTACTCACCTGCTTAGTGATGTTGAGAGATATGTACACACCTGCTTAGTTATGTTGAGAGATATGTACACACCTGCTTAGTTGTGTTGAGAGATATGTACACACCTGCTTAATTATGTTGAGAGATATGTACATGCCTGCTTAGTTTTGTTGAGGGATATGTACACACCTGCTTAGTTATGTTGAGAGATATGTACACACCTGCTTAGTTATGTTGAGAGATATGTACACACCTGCTTAGTTATGTTGAGGGATATGGAAAAATCAACCTCTTTTCTTAGACGCCAAATTGATGATTAAGTAGAATCAGCTACCAGTTACCCTTACTTATTCGTCCAAGTCAAACCTTGTATATTCTATGATTTACTCTTTCGGAAACGTAATAACAAAGTTTTGAACCCACTGTTGCCATTGACCTTGGACATTTGCTGAGAATTCCGCGTTTGTGGTTCATAGGCTCCACGCTTGATGTAAACCAAACCTAGATGAATCTTTTAAAACTGTAATACATTACCAATTCTATCCAGGGATTTTCCAGGATCAGTGGGTTGTATATATAAACTTTTTTCACAGTAATTATATTACTTGGAAACAGAATGTTGACAAAGGTGTCCATTAATACTTGTAAAATAATACATAAAACCTACGGTAATTAAATAAGTATTATAGAATGTAGTAAGGATTTCTGTAGTTACAGAAACCTATAGTAATTATATACATATAATAAAGTGTAGTAAGAACACGGGGGGGGGGGAGGGGGCGGAGGGTGAGTATTTAGATAAATGTTTGATAAATTTTAAGGAACGATCTCCATTAGCATTAGTACAGAAATTACAGAAAGCTGTAGTAATTATATAAGAATAAGAGAGTGTGGTTAGAACACGGGGAAAAAATAACTTGAAAAATGTTTCAGACATTTTTGGCAAGGACTTCTTGTTAGTCATGCTAGAGGTACTCATACTACAAGTAGTAACACAATTTCACTCTACACGTTTATTTGCCCATGTATAAATGTAGATTTGCACCCCCTGCTCGACAAGGGCCTTGGGATGGCATGTTAACATTTACACGTGAATCATTGTAATTTGAAATAACTTTCCCTGTAAAAACAAAAACCTATTGTAGTTATTTAAGTGCAATGGACTGTAGTAAGCACATTAGGGTGAACTGTTTTGAGAAATATTTGATCTATTTTGATGTGGGGGGCTGGTCCATATATTAAACATATTAAAGGTAACCGGAAATTAATAGTACAGCAATTTCAGAAACCTATAGTAATTATATAAGTATAATGGAGTGCAGTCAGAATACTGGGGTAATATCTAGAGAAATGTTTGTTAGATTCTGACAAAGGAGACTGGTCTACATATTACTCATATTATAAGTAACAGGAAATTACTACCACGGTAATTACAGAAACCGATAGTAATTATATAGGTATAATGGAGTGCAGTAAAAACACTGGGGGGGGGGGGGAGCATGGGGGTGCAGGGGGCAGGGGTTATTTTAAGAAATGTTTGAGACATTTTTGACAATCAAGATTGGACTACATGATGGAAAATAACTAAAGAGATGTTAGAGAAATTTGACAAAGGAGACTGCAATATATATTAGTCATATTAGACGTTACTGGAAATTACTAGTACAGTAATTACATAAACCTGTAGAAATTATATAGGTATAATAGAGTATAGTAAGAATATTGGGGGAAACAATTAGAGAAATGCTTGGTAAATTGTGACAAAGGGGTTTGGACTACATATTAGTCATAATACAGTGAGTCATACGGTAAGTGGTTATAAATTATCAATTCTACATAGGTATTTTCCCATACAAATGTAGATATTGCACACCCTGTTGAACAAGGTCTAAGGAGTGACATATAAACATTTACAAAGAAATCATAGTAACTGGAAATAACTAGCACAGTAATTACATGAAGCTATATTGAGTATACAAGTATATTAGACTGTAGTAAAACACGTGAGGGAAACATTTAGAAAAATGTTTGATACATTTTGACAAAGAAGACTGGACTGGTAGTCGTACCATTTTCTCTCTTCTATACAGTTATTTTCCCATATAAATGTAGATAATGTACCCTCTGTTCAAAAGGGGACCATGGGGGTGTCATACATACATTTACACGGGAATCATAGTAACAACAAATAACTAGCAGAATAATTACACAAAACTATAGTGAGTTTATCAGTATATTAGAGTGTGGTAAGAACACTTTGGGGAAATATTCAGAGATACATTTTGAAAAGAACTTCGGACTACATATTAGAGGTAGTCATACTACAGGTAGTTAGAAATTCCCCCGACTACACAGTTCCCCACGTAAATCGTCCCCTGAGTTCCAATGTGTTCTATGTGCCAGTAGGCACATAGAACACATTGGAACTCAAGGGACAAAATGTAGTAATTGCCTCCCCTGGTACAGTAAATGGAAAGTACTGGTACAGTAATTGCAGAAACATAAAATAATTATTTTGGTATACTAGAGTGCAGTAAGAACACTGGGGGGAGGGGGTATTATGAGAAATGTTTGAGAAGTTTTGACAAGGGAGAAAGGACTACTATTTGAGGTAACTGGAAATTATTAACACAGGAATTACAGATACATATAGTAATTATATAGATATAATGAAGTGCAGTAAGAACACTGGAGGAAATATTTAGTAAATGTTTATGTGCCCCACCATGGTCGACAAGGGACCAGGGGGTGGAATATAATCATTTACATAGGAATTATAGTAACAGGAAATAACTAGCACAGTAATTACAGATACATATAGTAATTATATAGATATAATAAAGTGCAGTAAGAACACTGGAGGAAATATTTAGTAAATGTTCATGTGTCACCGCCTGATTGAAAAGGGACCAGAGGGTGGCATATAAACATTTACCTAGGAATTATAGTAATTGGAAATAACGCGCACAGGAATTACAGAAACCTGTAGTATTTATATAAATATAATAGATTGAAGTAAACAACACTGAGGGAAATATCAAGGGAAATGTTTGAGAAATGTTCACAAAGGTGATTGTACTACATGTATGTTATATTAGAGGTAATTAGGTCTACATGTATGTCATATTAGAGGTAATTAGGACTAAATGTATGTCATATTAGAGGTAATTAGGTCTACAGGTATGTCATATTAGAGGTAATTAGGTCTACATGTATGTTATATTAGAGGTAATGAGGACTACATGTATATTATTTTAGAGGTAATTAGGACTACATGTATGTTATATTAGAGGTAATTAGGACTACATGTGTGTTATATTAGAGGTAATTAGGACTACATGTATGTTATATTAGAGATAATTAAGACTACATGTATGTTACATTAGAGGTAATTAGGAATACATGCATGTTATATTAGAGGTAATTAGGACTACATGTATGTTATTTTAGAGGTAATTAGGACTACATGTATGTTATATTAGAGGTAATTAGGACTACATGTGTGTTATATTAGAGGTAATTAGGACTACATGTATGTTATACTAGAGGTAATTAGTAGGACTACATGTATGTTATATTGGAGGTAATTAGGACTACAAGTATATATATTAGAGGTAATTAGGACTACATGTATGTTATATTAGAGGTAATTAGGACTACATGTGTGTTATATTAGAGGTAATTAGGACTACATGTATGTTATATTAGAGATAATTAAGACTACATGTATGTTACATTAGAGGTAATTAGGAATACATGCATGTTATATTAGAGGTAATTAGGACTACATGTATGTTATTTTAGAGGTAATTAGGATTACATGTATGTTATATTAGAGGTAATTAGGACTACATGCGTGTTATATTAGAGGTAATTAGGAATACATGCATGTTATATTAGAGGTAATTAGGACTACATGTATGTTATTTTAGAGGTAATTAGGACTACATGTATGTTATATTAGAGGTAATTAGGACTACATGCGTGTTATATTAGAGGTAATTAGGAATACATGCATGTTATATTAGAGGTAACTAGGACTACATGCATGTTATTTTAGAGGTAATTAGGACTACATGTATGTTATATTAGAGGTAATTAGGACTACGTGTGTGTTATATTAGAGGTAATTAGGACTACATGTATGTTATACTAGAGGTAATTAGTAGGACTACATGTATGTTATATTGGAGGTAATTAGGACTACAAGTATGTTATATTAGAGGTAATTAGGACTACATGTATGTTATATTAGAGGTAATTAGGACTACATGTATGTTATAATAGAGGTAATTAGGACTACATGTATGTTACGTTAGAGGTAATTAGGACTACATGTGTGTTATATTGGAGGTAATTAGGACTACATGTATGTTATACTAGAGGTAATTAGGACTGCATGTATGTTACATTAGAGGTAATTAGGACTACATGTATGTTATATTAGATGTAATTAGGACTACATGTATATTATATTAGAGGTCATTATGACTACATGTATGTTATATTAGAGGTAATTAGGACTACATGTATGTTATATGAGAGGTAATTAGGACTACATGTATGTTATATTAGAGGTAAATAGGAGTACGTATATATTATATTAGCGGTAATTAGGACTGCATGTATGTTATATTAGAGGTAATTAGGTCTACATGTATGTTATATTAAAGGTATTTTTATTGGTGTTTTAAGGTCATATACTTATGCACAATGGCTAACCATGACCGTGACAGGTTTACGTGTGGAGGGAGCCGGAGTACCCGAAGAGAACCACCGGGCAACGACGAGCAGCTACCAGCTCCCCAACATCCTAACTCCGCACTGCAGCACAGGCAGGGTTAGATTGGTTGAAGACATGTGTACCATCGACGTGCAGTATGCCTTAGTACACGGCGTCATCGTGCACACATTTGGACAATCGGGGTTAAGTGCCTTGCCCATGGACTCAAACGCGGGAATCCGAATTGATCGCTCAGACAGTCAACCATCCGGAGATTCTGTGATCTGACGAGAACCGGTTACGGCAACACCACCGCGCGCCCAATAAGTAAATAATAGTCTCTAGGACGATATCGTCCGACACGACGTGACCAAAGCTGTTGAAAGTTTCGTTAAACCCCAATAAAGGAATAAATGGGGCGATACCATTCAGATGGACATGGATTTAATAGCTAATTTGGCATATCAACACAACCACCGCAAGGGTGGGGGTGGGAGGTGGTGGCTCCAAATAACTTTCACATTCAGAACAATTTAGGACGATAGCATTCCAAAGCACAGCGTTAAAAGGGTTAATTTGACATATCAACAGAAGCGTCGCAGGGAGGGGGTGGTAACGGTTTGTGCTTCCCAATAACTTTGCCAGGTCTGACATTTTCGGCATCAATGGAGTTTAGAATACCAGTTCTCTCTTGTTAGTAAATCGTGTTCTTTCTATAAATACTAGATTTAACACTCTGACTTGTGGTTGACAAACAGACGTCTGTACAGCCCGCTTAAGACTGTTGGGGTCTCAGTCTCACAAAGTTTGACTACCGTTAATGAATATTTTAATTACTTAGAAAGTTGCATCACGATCCCTGCCTGTATATATTTTATGTATTCCCAACAAGTCTTGAGGGGTTTTTTTAACTATAAACCTGACTAATTCATTATTCCAGTTACATCATCAAGGCCGGTCTTCGACTAAGGCCTATCATGATTGTGTAGTGGTTTCCACGAAGGCCTATCATAATGGTGTAGCGGATTCGACGAAGGCCCATCACGATGGTGTAGTGCATTCGACGAAGGCCTTCCATCATGGTGTACTGGGTTCGACTAAGGCCTACCATGATTCTGCAGTGGATTCGAGGAAGGCGTATAATGATGGTGCAGTTGGTTCGACGAAGGCCTATCATTGTGGTGTAGTGGATTCGATGAAGGCCGATCATGATGGTGTAGTGGGTTCAACGAAGGCCTGTCATTGTGGTGCAGTGGATTCGATGAAAGCCTATCATGATGGTGTAGTGGGTTCGACGAAGGCCTATAATGATGGAGTAATTGGTTCGACGAAGGCCTATCATAATGGTGTAGTGGGTCTGACGAAGGCCTATAATGATGCTGTAGTTGGTTCGACGAAGGCCTATCATTGTGGTGTAGTGGGTTCGACTAAGGCTTGCCATGATGGCGTAGAGGGTTCGATGAAGGCCTATCGTGATGGTGTAGCTGGTTCAACGAAGGCCTATCATTGTGATGTAGTTGGTTCGACGAAGGCCTATCATGATGGTATAGTGGGTTCCACGAAGGCTTATCTTGATGGTGTAGTGGGTTCGACGAAGTTCTATCATGATGGTGCAGTGGGAAGATTAAGCTGGCCGATGTTTGAGCCATGACAGTCTGGACAACTGGGTCTTACGCTCCAGCCCTTCCCTTGCAGACATCTTAGCGCCGCCCCTGTATATCGGTAAATTATATGGAAGGTATCCAACGAGTCTCCATTTTTTAATGGAATTAATGGAACAAGTTCAGTAAACCACTGGATGAGATGAACATTCTATGTATCAACTGATCCAAAACAGGACACGAAATGTGTACCTCGATCAATAAACATATAGCGCTTACCATAGAGGCATAGCAGACGGAGGATGTGTACACAGGAGCGGTCACGTGGCCCGGGTTTCTTCAGCAGCATGAGAGACAGAGGGAGAGAGAGAGAGAGGGGGAAAGACAGAGAGAGAGAGAGAGAGAGAGAGAGAGAGAGAGAGAGAGAGAGAAGATAGAGACAGAGAAGGGAGATGTTTATTCAACATTATTTTTACTAAAACGTCATTGCAACTCCATTTGTATATAGCTGGAAGGAAGTACACAGATGGTTTACTTTCTTTCCTAAAGATTAATTCGATTTATTTGTTTCTCACATGGTTTTTAAAGTCGAGAAGAATGTACCTGCTGGCAACGTATTTAACAAAATTCCACATCACGCCGAAACATTAAAAATGTTTTTAAAATGGAACCAAAAATGTGCAAATGTCCTCATTGTGGAGCTTCAAACAAACCTTTGTGTTGGAATAGCAAACGGACTATCGATGGCATACATGAGTGCTCGGGTGCCTTTTTATGACCGACCCGTCAACGTGTACTAAGACCATCGGTAACTGTATGATAAATCAAAATATGGCAGAGTTTCGAATCCACTGCTTCCAACAACTTTGTGGTTCCTCTTGCATCTTCAAAATTACACTAATATTTAAATTTTATGTTTAACTTTAATTCTATGAATGTCAATGGGTACTCCCCGTATGTAATAACGTTTGTACGTTGATGATAAACACCTATTTATATTATACACCATTCTCACTATGAACTGATTATTTTTCTTTTATTTTAGTTCGAAGAAACAAACATGCTCAAGATAACTTGTTTATTTTTGATTTTGGCCATAGGTGAGTTGAATTATCAACATAACGCTGTTCTCTGTATTTCGTCGCCAGAGTGCTGGAGTGTTCTATATCCCCTGATGGCAACAATTTGTCCAGTGCAAGCAATACTTCAAATCATGACTATTTTGTTTAATATATCTAGCTACAGTTTCATTTAATCGACATGCAAAGTTATTTATCCTCCTGCTCTGTTAATTTATTCTGTTTGACTCTGTCGTGTCGTCTACTAGCAGGCCTTGTACTCGGGATCAAATAAAACATTACAAAGTAAATGACATTTTGCAAATAGTTATTCCAAATCCATTCTGTAAGAAATTCGACGCTGCTATGTGCATGTTTTCCTACTTTTCGTGGAGTTTGCGCGTTGGCTACTGTTGGTGTACAGTTAAAACTGAAAGTCATGTTATGAAATACGCACAAAAAATATGTCGATCTGCGTGTTAGGATCACAGTAAGGCTATCAAATTCTGTACATATGGCCTGTGCACATGAAATGTGAACAAGCATCCCAGAGGTCCATTGGCAGAAACATTGCCTGTGTTTGCTATGAGTAACCAGGAGAACCTGTTGTACTTTGAATGCCATTCAATATGGCAATTGCGCGCAATTCCTACGCGCAATTAAGCCTAGATTAACTCACAGTTCATGACAGGTCTTCTAGTTTTAACTGTAATGCTATGTTCCTCTACTCAAAAAAATATAGACATATTCTTTCGTGCTACATTAATAAATATTTCAATCAGTATGTAATTCATATCGCAGCAATCACGACACAATTATTGGAACTTTACGGCGTGAATATAAAACTACGGTTGGTAGTAAGACTCCATCCCTAATGATAATATCACAAAGAATTCGGTCAAATCACGTCTCAATTGAGCAATGTTTATTGCGCTGATTCAAAGAAAATTAATGTTAATGGTTTTCTTTTAATTGCCATTGTCTAGAATATATCGGTTGATTGGAAAAAAGCGAACGGTAGGTTTGTTTTTCCGACCAAGCGAATTTTTCCAGACGAGTAAATCTGAACATTGACGATGAACATCGTGAAGAATTTAACGGCTAGACTGGTACAGGCCATAGCAGCGTCGAAATCCACCCAAATCTGCATAACACCATGAATAAACTATAGATCGTATTCTGATCTTTCACGACTAATTGGAAACGTGTATTATTTTGTAATGTCTATTTCTAGCACCTTTCAAGATTAGAGATTTCTTTTGGACTTTTTATCCAGCACAATAATTTGTTGTGTTATTCAACTGAGCACTGTCGTTTTTGTTTCCGTCTTTCAGGTGATTGGTCATAATATCAGTGGATCAACCCTTTGTTGACTATGTCACATAATTTCAAAATACAAAAAAGTTCGAACAACATTTTTCCTATAATACAGTACAATCGTCGGGAATGGCGAAAATCCACGCGTGGGCAAGTGTTGTCCACGGGCTCCTCTCTCAATCAATGTTTAGTTGTTTCCAGCAAATATTCAATGAAAGAAAAACTGGGTCATAGGATGAAACCGTAATTCCATCCGTCTACAATCAGAAGTTAAATTTAGTTTTATTCTACCTCCATATACCGGCGGGTCTGCCGATAAACGACAGTGAACTTGGTGAAACTCTCATTCCGACTCTGTAAAAAAATAGTGAATTAAGTTTTAATGGATCTCTACATGACCACGCGTGTGGCAGTAAACAATACGGTGGGTGAAACTCTCATTCCGACCCTATTAATTACCAAGGAAATTAATTTTAAATGACCTCTATACCACCACAGGTCTGGCAATAAAGAGTTTATAGGATAAAACTCTCATTCCGAATCTGCACAACCAATAGTGATATTAATTTTTGATCGATATAGTGCGGCCGCCGTGGATTGGCCACTTTCCACGGTTAGCCAATATATCCACGGAAGCAATAATATTAGGTTCCAAACACTAAAAATAGGAATTATCATCAAAAATATAATTTATGAAGCACCGGATACAACCCGGTTCTTCATTAATTAAAATTTGGTTAATGATGATTTTATTATGATGCTTTTATTACCTGGTAAACGCATGCGTGATCATCACTGCCAACTCGTGGATAAATACCTGTCCATTGCGACTGTATTGCATAGCCCTTCAGATAAGTTTCGTTTCTACAGAATTTGGGCGTGGGGGATAATACAACAAATAAGAGAGAAATATTGACAAGAAAGAAATTATCTATCAATGTCACCTGTTTTTCTGGGAATTATTGTCAAACACACAACAGTATCATTATATTTTTAGGCGCTAACATTTACCAAATCACACCTCCTGTTATCTGGAATATTCAACAATAATGCAAGATTTCATTACAATGCTTCATAAGTTTTTTTTTTTCTCAAGGCTGCTCAGTTTTACAGACTGCATCATTTCTGAGTGCAACTTTTCAAGGCAGATAATTTTAATCCAAGTATTTAGTACCGTTATACCTATAATCTACCCCCCGCCCTACCAAAATATATTTTACTTATTTCATGTGATAACAAATAATTTATGGAGACAAATGTAACTTTTGGCGTCTATTGAGTAGAAAACATACAAATTGCGTCTTTGGAAGAAAAGTGTCCAAACTGTGAGAAAAATGTGGGTACAGCCCTTCGTAGATTTTTCTACGCTAACCCAATGAGTAAGTGGGAATGGATAAAAGCTCTTATCTTCCATTAAACACAATACAAGTCCTAAGTTAAAATGAATATTCTTCTCAAGCACACAGTTTCTTTAAAAAAATTATCTGCGTTTTTAACCTTTTGGCAAGAAAAATCATGTTTCAAACTCCTAGAAACATCATGAATCTCAAATATATTTTTTAAAAAAAAACATTGGTATTGCTACTATATAATTCAGCAATAACAATAGGCACACCCATGCTATCACAAACATTAATAGAATATTTTCTTCTGCCTTCTGACATGGTAGAAGAAAAGACCCGAAATAGGCCCCCTGTATGCCAAGTTTTATTAAAAACAATATTACAATTCATCATTCAACCTTCTTGTGATTTTAAATTTATCACTTGTAATAGATGTTTAATCACATCATGGATTCGGAGAAGCGTTCACTTTGTGTATGCTGAATATTGAATAATTGTTGTTGAAGAAAAGCCTCAAATGTCTCCGAAAAGGCACCAGGGGCCAATACTAATATGAAAATACGTGACACGTAATGGTGCACACCCAATATTGTTAATTTCGGTAAATATTGCAGGCCCCAAGCAAGATTTTTCAGGAAAGATATGGTGTATATCGCAGAAATAGCAGCGGTTATGTGAAATATAACACAGTTTGCCAAAACGTGTTGTACAGCGACATGCAAAAACCCAGAACCACACGTGTATATCGCAGAAATAGCAGCGGTTATGTGAAATATAACAGTTTGCCAAAAACGTGTTGTACAGCGACATGCAAAAACACAGAACCACACATGCATGGTCACATGTTAATGTGGCGACAAATATGGCAATCGAGAAATTTTGAAAGATTGCGGAAGGATAAAACTTAAGACAAGCTATAGTAAAACAAACCTTCATTTTTTTAAACTGACAAAATATCATAATTAATGGCAAATTGGTTCATTGGGAGTTTAACAACACTTCCAAAAACCAAGGCTATATTATGAGCGAGATTGTATATCAATTTCAATAACTAAGGTTATTATATCACGTTGTTAGTTCCCAAGATCCTTCCCATCCTTCAATACCTAGACGAGCAAAAGAGTCGTACGTGGAGTCACTCGTTCAGACAATTACTCTGTGGCTCATTTTTTCGATGGGATTCTGGTCTTTCGAGCAATCTGAGATGGTTAGCAAGCCTGTGTCAGTGCTAGTAATGGTACACGGCTGCAAGAGTGGAAGAAGATTACGGGATTTGGTGACTACTGTAAAAGCTAATCATAGGACAGACAATGCCAATATTGGGGAAAATCAGTAATAGTGGTGTTGGAGATATGAAGATCACGGAGAGGTCTAGAACTCTGCATATGCTAGGAGCTAAATTATCATCAGGTATATATAGTACTACATCATCATGTCATAGGTATCCTCCTATACCCCGATGAGCATTAAGAGTCGTAATTAAATCGCTCTTTCGATACTCATTTGCTCAATGGGATTTGAGTCGTTCGAGCAATGATTTTTTCTGTCACTGCTTAAAAGATTATTTGCTCGATAAGATTCGAGTCGTTCGAATAATACCTATCCCTGCTTGATTGTATTTTGGGTTTGAGGATCATAGAGGACTTCGTTATACACAGGGAAGGCAAAAACAGAGACGGCCAAGACAAAAAAGACTGTTGGGATAGGCAGAAATGGGACCAGTAAAAGGCAAAACAGGCCAGGAAATAGAAGGATAAACCACAGAATATATCGGGATAGATACAATACCGAGACTATGGAGCACATCCGAAACAACAAAGCTACTCTTATACAAAGGAATGCGTCTATCGTTGCGCAAAAAGAAAAATTCTCGGGGACAACAGACAGAAACCGAATATTTAGTACGAAATCCGCACTAGTAAAAGAGCTGTTGGATTTATTTGGGTAATTTTACAAAGTACGCGAACAAATACAATTACTCATACCAGGAAACGCACCTTAAAGCACTGTACTCTACTCTTGTAAGCCCAAAATTGAGGAATCCGTGCCAAATAAAGTTGTTTTGATGGTTCAGAGGGATTGTCTGGATGTTTGTGGTAATTCGATGTATTCTAGTTCACTTGAATTTATCCACATGAAACCTCTCATCATTCAGTTAGCACTACGTGCTACTAGTATAAGCCCTAGATTGGGGTTTGCTAAGTCCGTCTCGGTAGTTTTGGATTATTTAGAGGGATTGTCGGGTTGTTTGTTGTAATTAAATTTACTCCTGTTCGATCGAACACACCCTTCGAACACACCCCTTTCCTATTAGAAGGTTTTGGGTCACATAGCAACCATGTGCTACCATAAAAACCAAGATGGCGGTCTCAGATATACAAAATGGACTACGTACACTCGTCTCACCCCAACAAATCGCGCTGCGCATGCACACTAGGACCACGTATCACTATGGGAATGTTCTCACAAGATGGCGCTCACGCGGGCTACCATGACAACCAAAAATGAAGTAACTGGGCCAAGTGCCTATGACGTCACATGAGATCCGGCCAATGTGGGTCGATCGGGTACATGATCTACTACTAACACCAAGCCGAAAGATCTACGGTTAGATCCCCAGCAGGTGTCATTGAGCAAGGCACTTAATCACGATTGCCCAAGTGGGGGCACGGTGGCGCAGCCATGGGAGCGTTCTGGGGGCACATCCGCCCCCCCCCCCAAAAAAAAAAAAAAAAAATAATTCCGATAGGATCACCGATCCAATGTCGAGTTGTGACAGCACAAAAGTAGGTTTAACTGGTTGAGGGCTACATTATTTTTAATGGTCTGAATAAATTATTCAAAATTGGTTTTATTACAAATTATTGGAGAGTGCCGGTGGGCACTCTCCAATAATTTGTAATAAAACAAATTTATATAAGCAAAATATTATTTGTGTTTGACTGAATATGAAAAATGAATACCGAAACCATAGGCTTTTGCTCTAGTATCCTCATTTTTTTGAAAGCCCTGATAGTGGCTTCTAGCACTCAACCAGTTAATCATTATCAACTTATCGTACGGAACCAATTGTTTACAATTTACAATGTGAAGGGTCACTGTGTCCTTGACCTTAGATCTATTGATTCCAAAATAAATAGGGCTCTTTCTTGGAATAATGCCAACCTACCTGTGGAGTTTCGTGAACGTCGGTGGAACCATCGTCAAATAGGGGTCTTCCACTCACCTATGACAACCTACCTATGAAGTTTCATGAATGTGGGTCCAACCATAGTCAAGTTAGCATTCGGAAACCAATTGTTTACGATTTACTATGTTGAAGGTAACTGTGACCTTGACATTCAGCCTAGCGAGTCCAAAATAAATAGGGTTCTTCCTCTAATTGATACCAACCTATCTATGAAGTTTCATGAACGTGTGTTGAACCATTATCAAGTTATCATCCGGAAACCAATTCTTTCGATTTACTATGTTCGGGGTCAATGTGACCCTGACCTTTGGCCTAGTACGCCCAAAATAATTTAGCTTCTTCCTCTCACGAAAGCCAACCTACGTATGAAGTTTCATGAATGTGAGTTCAACCATAGACAAGTTATCATCCGGAAACCAATTGCTTACAATTTACTATGTTCGTGGTCACTGTGACCTTGACCTTTGACCAAACAAGTTCAAAATAAACAGGATTCTTCCACTTACTGATGTCAACCTACCTATGGAGTTTCATGAACGTGGGTCAAACCATTATCAAGTTATCGTCCGGAAACCAACTGTTTACGCCCGCCCGCCCGCCATTCTCCAAGCTATAAGTCGAGCTTGACTTCGTCAAAACTTGACTAAACAAGAGGCCCGGCTTTAATCGCTCACCTGCCAAAGTGGCTCAAAGAAGTAATTGGGGTCACATTCAGTTATGCATGGTTCATCAACACTACAAAGTAATGAAGTCATGAAAGGCAAATTTCATGGAAAAACATTAAGGAATCGATTTGAACAAACCTGAACCTAACATGCACCCCATGCCACCTCACCCCTGCCAATAGAGAGCCCAAATAATAAGCCAGGGGCTCAAATTGAACAAACTTGAACCTGATCCCTCTTGAGATGTTATATACCAAATATGAAAGAATTCTGACCGGTGGATCCGAAGAAGGAGGTTTTTAAAGAAACAAAATGTCCTCACAATGCATTACGTTAAACTTTGGGCTCAAACAGAGAGCCAACATATTTACCCAGGTAACCAATTTGAACAAACCTGAAACTGACCCACCTCAAGATGTTGCATACCAAATATGAAAGGATTCTGACTGGTGAATCTGAAGAGAAAGATTTTTATAGAAATTCCCTCATATTGCACTACGTTAAAATTCGGGATCCCATAGGCAGCCCAAATATGAACCCAGGGACTCGATTTGAACAAACTTGAATCTGACCCCCCTATAGATGTTGAAAACCAAATATGAAATGATTCTGACTGGTGGATCTGAAGAAGAAGATTTTTAAAGAAATTTCCTCAAATTGCACAAACTTAAACTTTGGGCTCCAATAGAGAGCCCAAATACTAACCGAGGGGCCCGATTTGTACAAACATGAATCTGACCCCCCCCCCCCCCACCCCAAGAGATGTTGTATACCAAATATGAAAGCATTCATACCAAATATGAAATATTTTTAAAGAAATTTCCTCATATTTCAATAAGTTAAAATTCGGCCTCCTACAGGGAGCCCAATTATTAACCCATGTACGTGATTTGAACAAACTTGAATCTGATCCCCCCCCCCCCCCCCCCCCCCCCGATATGTTATTATATATACCAAATATCAAAAGATTCTAAATGATGGTTCTGGATAAGATTTTTTTAATCTTTCAAAAAAAAATATGGGTGCTATCTGAGTAATGCTCCTCGTGGTGCCCCTTGTCAGTGCGGCAAGGTTATTTGTACAAACTTGAATTGACATATGATAAGGAACATGCACACCAAGTTTAATTTTGTCCAGTAGTTTAGGAGAAGTCGATAATGTAAAGTTCACGACAGACAGCAAGTTAAGCTCCCTTAGGTGAGCTAAAAATCAGTCCCCCCCCCCTCCCCTTCAAGTTGATACTTATATAGAACATCAGGCAAGAAATAAGGGGGGAGGGGTGCGAAATAGCAGATGTATGTGTGATATCCGACCTATCTCAATTTAATGACACCAATGTTGTCAATTATTTGCCAGACTCGAGAGATAAAAACGTCGCCGGTGTTCCGTCGCCGGATTTATGAAATAACGTCGGCGTTATTTGGTAATTTATCCGTTACTTCTGGTCCGGGTTCGCTATTTAAAATTGACGAATCTCTGGGCGCGAAAGAAAAATGAAGGCATCGTTAACAAAATTAAGACGGTAATATAACAATAACATGATTCTGGAGGACATTATGGTTCATTAGCGGCACTGCAGCAATGATCAACAGCCCGAGGGTTTATTAAAGGCCCGAGACGAAGCCGAGGGCCGTTAATAAGCCCAAGGACTGTTCATCATTGCTGCAGGGCCGCTAATGAATAATGATGCCTGACAACAATCATGTTATTACTATTATTACCACTCCCTTTTACAGCTAACCACACGAGGGAATTGCTGAAAGAAATAATCACAAAAGTCAGTTCGATATTTCTGTTTCGATCGTGTGTTCGACTTCAGTTCAGAAATACAAAGGGACGTCATCCGACTTGGAGTAATTCATTAGACCCTGGAATCTAAAAATAGCCGGGCCGCTAATGGCTATTTATACCATTGTCGCCCGCGGCGCGGCTCCGTCGAAAAACGTCACTGAAATTATGGAGTTTTAACAGGCCTCCAAACTTATGTTAATCGACTAGTAACTTATAGATTGAGTGGTAATACTATTATTTAATAAGCAATTGCTGCCAGTTTTAAAAAAGCATAAACCGGCTATTTGTCTTTATTTTGTGCGATATCATTAGGCATACTTATTTAATTCTATTCATTTAGTTTCCTCTTTTTAGTCGAATTTTTAAAAAAAAACCTTCAATACTGGTATGGCGAGGGCCGGTCGCCGGGCAGGTGGCCCTTTTTACTAAGAAACTTAGTTATTTCTGGACGGATTTTGATATTTGGTATGTGGCTTGATATGCATGTGCAACACCCGATGACGCAAAATAGGGTGTGTCCACGAGAGTTATGGCCCTTTGTTAAAATCGACTAATTTTATGCTTGAAAGCGTGAAACTTCAACAAACGTCAGCCGATTTGACGGATGTTTGGCACATGGGTTTCAAGGAACAATGTCTTGGTCGAGTTCGAAAACGGGCTCGATCCGATGTAATGCTGAAGAATTATTGGGCTGACTTTGTCATTTTTTGCAAATTTATGCTTGATACCAATGATAGCGCTATAACTTGAACAAATGTTAACCTATTTGATTCTTTTTTTACTGTATGGGTTTCCAGGATTATTGTCTCGACCAAGTTCTAAAATGTTCGGTCGGTTATATGACAGCAGAATTATTGAGTTTACGTAGTCATTTTGTTCAAATTAGTTATTTAGAAAAAGGTCCTCTCATGCTTTTTGGTTCGCAGTTATCCATCGTTGTGTTAGCCACGATAACACGACCCCGCATAGGCGATGCGGACCATTTCTAATTTTCTATAAATAGAGTTGTTAAGTTGACGTTCATTTCGTGATTGATCATAATTCAATGATTCACATCAGGCCCGTCGGAATGAAATTTATATTGGGGGGGGGGGGGGGGGGGCTGATATTGCTAATTTGGGTGAACTGGCTGATACTAAATGGGTATGGGGTATCCAGATGCCGAAGGCATTTGGCGCGAGTGCTGAAGGCACAAGCTTTTTGAGGGGGGGGGGGAGGGGGTTTACTCCCCCAGAAATTTTTTTGAAAACGGCAATCAAAGGAAGCATTCTGGTAGCTTTTGAAGCAAAAACCTCTTGATTTTTTTAAGCGGCAAAAGTTGTTTTTTTAACAAAATGTTTCAAAAATCCCAATAGAACCCCATAACATTTGGGGACGGTTCTCACACCGGGCTCACCTGTAGGCCGTGGCCGTATTCCGTCATGCTAAAAAACAGTCAGGCCTTATGGTGGATTCATTAGTTTTATCATTACGCCAACGGTTGTCGTGGTCTTCTAAGCTGCCAATGGAATTGCACAAAACGTTTGCACATCAACATATGCAGGTGCACGTTATACATTCAGTGATACGTTCATAATTCTAATCCAGGGGCGTAGTAAGCTAATTTTATTTGGGGGGGGGGGGGGTGGGGGGGGTAGGACCTATATTCCCATGACGCGATGCGTCATCCGAGCGTGAGTGGGGATGAACATGAGAGGAGGTATCCTCCGTCTCGTTGGTGGGGGGGGGGGGGGGGGTGCGGGGCCTCCCCCGGGACAATTTTCGAATTTAAGATGTAAAAACATGCATTCTGGTTGATTCTGAGCAAATAAATTGTACATTCCTATGACGCTTCGCGTCATCCGACCCGCGAAGAGGCGAGTGGGGGTGAGCACGAGAGGGGGTACCTCCCCGTCTCGTTAGTGGGGGTCCGGGGGGGGCCTCCCCGGGAATTTTTTTTTTTAATTTAAGATGTACAAATATGCATTCTGAGTGATTCTGAGCAAATACATCGTCAATAAGGAAATACGTCAGCTCTCTGATCAATTCAGAGTGATTTCCGAGCAGAATGACAGGAATAGTGAACATGCAATGAATTACCCTGTGGTTGGTTGGGGTTTAACATCGCTTTCCACAATTAGGCGAAAACACGACTGTCAGTTTTATTGGTGGAAGAAAGCCCACATGGAACCCACTCAATCCAGTAATCATTAACAGCAATGTCGGAATATGGTCACTAGTGGGCATCCCGGGTGGAGAAACCACCAACCCAGCCCAGTAAAGCCTACTTTTGACAAATTTGTGGGGGTGGGGTGGGGTGGGTGGGAAATATCTCCCTTACCCCCCCCCCCCCCCCCCTCCCTCCCCCGTTCCTACGCCACTGTTCTAATCTGAGTTAAATAATGTAATGTCCAGTTTTATTTAGATTACATCGGTTGCTCCCATAATGGATAAACTAACGACGAAATATGAGCAAATTATTGGGGGGGGGGCTGTAGCCCCCCCCCCCCCCCCGGTTCCGACGGGCCTGCACATAGATTATTAGTGTCCTCACACAAGGTGAAGGGGAAATGAATTTGAAAAAAAAAAAAGTTTCATTGTAGCTTAATTATTGATGCCTTTCACACGTCCTTAAAATTAAATAAACTGGCTTTGCGTCCACTGCTCCAATAGATTAAAGAAATTGTGTTCCACTCCCCCCTCCCCTCCCCACCCCACGGAGCAAACGTGAACGTCAACTTTGTTTCTAAAATTGGGGTTGCAGCTATATCATTCACCAATACAGGCATTGCCATTTTAAGTGCCATTTATCCTAACAACTCATAATCATGTGGTAAAAAATAGCCCTCAATGAATGTGACCCCCCCCCACACCCCCACCCCCACCCCCCATACCCTTTTTCATCAAAAACTATGATACAATTCATAAATTAATTGATGTTGACACAAAACAAACAAAATCTTGCAACAAAATTATCACAAGTGGGAAATTTATACTGATGTGGTATAATTTTTTTAAAAATTGCCCTCAATGAATGTGCCCCCTCCCTCCCCACATAGTATACCCCTCTTCATCAAAAACATGATATAATTCATAAGTTAATTAATGTTGACACAAAACAAACAACTTGTGACATTAAATATCCTACTTGTGATCGTTTTTAAATCACATTCAGGCTTCTGAAGACATTTCACATCATGTGTTTGGTGAATCATTTGCAATTTTTGTAAAAAAAGCCAGTTTTCTCAGTTAAGGCAACTAGAGTCATTGGTATGGTATTGATAAAACATAAAACACTGCTTTTTCAACAGTATGACCAGTACTGTTCATGCGGTATCTCATAGCACTGTTAAAATACCAAAAAGCATCCAATATTGATTCTGTGGTGCTGTGCTTGAGCAGCAAGTATCCATTTGGGCACTTTCACAACCTTGGATTTACTCCCCACAAACACCCATTCTGATGAAAAGAGTGAAATTGTGGAAAATATGTCTCCAAGGAGGATGAATGAGATATTTGCTTAAAAAATGTGGATTTTTTTTAGTGTTTAATACAAATGAAAAGCAAAGAAACACTTTGTCTGATGGACAGACAGACAGACAGACAGACAGACAGACAGACAGACAGACATGAAGTCACACAAATTTAAAGTCTACACAGAAATAAAAACTGACATACAATGGAAATTTTGTTAGAAGAGCCAGGAGAAGACTTCCAAACGGAAATAAACCCCAATTGACCCTGAGTGCTGCAGTACCAAAGCAAATCATAGGATACTGACAGTGTATGAGATTTTCTTTAGTTTCCAAAAACATACTGCACAGTCTTTCCAATTTTCTCATCAAATGAGGCTTCAGTATGGGTGGGTGGGTGGGTGGGGACATGATTCATAGAGAGAACAATATTTCACAGATGTTACTGTTTTGTGCTGTAACATGGGAACCATGAGAACAATGCTCGAGCTAAAAAAGATTTGATCGCATCACTTTAATTTTGGGATTCCAATATCTTTGTCAAGTATAACCCTTCAGAGAACTTTTTCCAACCCCAAAACAGGGGGTCAGGCATCAAATAAGAGGGAAAATTTAGTATTAGACTACTTTATTAGTACTAGACTACTTTATTGGTTGCTGTGCACAAATGCCATTCACTCACATTTGCAACTTTATTGTGCTATTTTTTCCACTGTTCCCCACCCCCAAATTTGTGTTACAAAATACTCTTTCAAGGAAGAAATTATTTTCTAACAATTTTTAACCCTTTACCAAATATAACGATCAAAAGCTGATGGTGCTATTCACAAGTATTGCCATTCCATGTTCATTATTTTCTTGTTTTTGTGTCAAAAACATAGCTTATGACCGCTCATTGGAATGAGGTCATTCCAATGGTGTAAATAGTCATGTCTTTGACATAAAAAATCAGTAAGTCAATAGGTTTGTGGGCAAGGGTAATCAGCTTTTCATGTCAAGTAAAGGGTTAACAGCATAATTCAGACAAACATCTAAATACCAGTAAATAAAAGTGCAATATGGGTTTTCTGGCTGTGGGTTTGAATGGTGATTGGAAGGGGGTTGGAAGATTGGAATCCCCCTCTGCCCCTAGTACTATGATGGGGAACCATGGTTTAATTACATTTGTTAATACATGTGTACATGTAGGGTAAAATAGGTTGTTATTTGGCATTTGCTGAATGCTATAGTGTGCCCTGGGAGGCTACACTTGCTCAAGATGTGAATTTGCTTGCAATATATAGCCCTTATTGCTGACGATGACAAAAACATACTTTTCAAAACAATAAAAAAAATATTGAAAGGTGTGTGGTACCCAAATTATTTTTTAAATGTGAATTAATATCTCAAAATAATAATTAAATCAGGTTCGCAAGCCATATTATGTATTTCCTTAATCAACCCCAATCCTATCCAAGATACATTTTACCTCTTTCATGTGACAAAAGAGTCATTTCTGCATGAGAATTCAACTTTTAGCTTCCACTGAGTTAAAAACATGGGAAATTTGTTCTTTAAAGAAAACTGTGTCAAATGGCTTAAAAACTGCTGTTGCCTTTTTCGACTCTGTTACCTAATGAGTAAGCTGAGAGGTAAGGAATTCATGTAGCTATTTTCCAAACCTAAACTAATCCCAAAATAAAACTAAAATCTGCATCAGCATGCAAAACTTTGAGGAAAAATTTGTCTCATTTAACCATACAGCAAGACAACGTGTGGTGTTCCAACCCCACGAAACAATATGAATGTCAATTTTGATTCAAAAATTGGGGTTGCAGCTATTTAATTCACCAATATCAAAAGACAGTACCATTTTATCCTAACAACTGATGTCAAATTTTCTTCTACATAATGTTGTGGCAAAATATAGCCCTGAAGGTGTCCCCCTAATATGTCCCTTTCTATCAAAACCTATGTCAAAATTCATAAATTAATTGATGTTGACACAAAACAAACCTCTTGTGATATTAAATTTCCCATTTGTGATAGTTTTTAAATCACATTCTGGCTTCTGAAGATATTTCACATAGTGTTTGATGAATATTTTGCCATTCTTGAGAAAAAAGCCTCTCTTTCTCAGTTAAGGCACCTAGAGTCATTGGTATGGCACTGACAAAACATTAAACACTGATTTTTCTTACAGTATGACCAGCTGAGCACTGCTCCTATGGTATCTCATAGCACTGTTAAAATGCCTAAAACCATCAAATATTGATTCTATAGTAATGTGCATGTCCCACAAGTACATGTACCCACATGGGCTCATTTACAACCTTGGATTTAATCCCCTCAGACACCCATTCTGATAAAAAGAGTAAAATTAGGGAAAATACATGCATGCATAGTATCCAGTGAGGTTGACTCAGATATTTGCTTCAGGAATGTAGTGCTCTTTAATGTTTAATATATTTGTGTATGTGTGTGTATGGGGGGGGGGGGGGGGGCTGCAGTTGCCAGTTATTGAACATGTAGAACTGTGCAAATGAAAAGCAAACCAACCCTTTGTATGATGGACAGACAGATATGCAATCACATACCTGGAAAGTGACAGTCTACATGTACATAGGAATGGTATGATGGACAGACATGCAATCACATATTTTGAAAGTGACCGTCTACATGTACATAGGAATGGTATGATGGACAGACAGACAGGCAATCACATATTTTGAAAGTGACAGTCTACATGTACATAGGAATACTGACTGGCATACAATGAAAAATATAGTGAGAAGAGCCAGGGCAGTGTTGACAAACAAAAAAAAATCAGTGGACCCTGAGTGCTGCAGTACTAAAGCAAATCATAGGAAAATGAGAGTGTATGCTGTTAACTTTCTCATCAGCTGAGGGGTTCAGTATGGGTGGTAGAGGGACAATTGTTAATGTAGTTTTGTGCTTTAACATGGGGAACCTGACAACACTAGTATCAGACTACTATATTGGTAGTTGTGCACAAAAGCCATTCATTCACATTTGCAACTTTGTTACTTTTCCCACTGTACCCCCCACCCCCCAAACCCCTTTTCCCAAATTTATGTTCCAAAATACTCTGTGAATGAAGAAATTGTGGTTTTTAACATATTTACTCACTCACTCATTGTAATGGCTGAAACAGGCTAACACCATTCACCAAAACTGCCATTCAATGTTAATTATTTTTGCATTTTTTTTGGCGTCAAAACCATATCTTATGACCCCTCATTGGAATGAGCTCATTCTGCTCTATCCAATGGAGGGAGGGAGTTCATAGCTACGTTTTTGGCGCAAAAAATGAAAAGAAATTAGTTATTCAAAAGTCGTATATTCCTTTCATGTAAGTTGAAGGGTTATCATAATAATAGTGTGCTTCTCAGTCCTGGATGCCACACTTGCTCAAGATGCATTTAACTGCATTATTTTTGGTAATATATGGCCTTTATTGCTGACTGTGACAAAAATATAACGTTTCAAAAAATAAAACAGTATTATTCGGTCTGTGGTTCTCGAATGAACATTTAAATGTGAAATAAGTGTAATATCCAAAAAAATATAATTAAATCAGTGTTGGAAGCCAAATTACATGTACATTTACATGTATGTATTTCCTATAATCAACCCTAAACCTTCCAAAGGGTAACCTACAAAACTTTTCCCTAACAAAAATCCCCCCACCCCCCAATCATTTTCACACAATGCACAAAAATCCCCCCCCCCCAGGTTTTTTTTCAGGTGAACAGAAATGCCTCCCTCCATAATTTCTGGTGAACAAAAATCCCCACCTAATTTGTTAGAAGTATATTTAAAGCCATACAAAAATGTCCAAAGCTTTTTACCACACGAAGCCGAGCACTTGTCGCTTCAATCAATGCTAACCTTGCTTGTGTGGAGTTAGCACTGTTGCCCAGTGATTCTCTCAGTGCACTTTAGCTTCCTCCACCCACAAAACTGTCCAACATGAGGTGACACGGGCTGTTGAAAGTGTCCTTAAACTCCAATAACTAAATAACTGTGTTGATAATTGAAGCATGTTTTCTTGTAAATAGTGATGAGTGTTTATGTAATTTACAAATTAAATACATAAGTTTTTAAATCCTCTTGGACTGCCTTTTAACCTTTTGGTGTAAAAGGCCGGGAGGGGGATTTTTGTACTGCTCTTAAAACTGCTCTAAAAATAATTTGGGAGATTGTGGTACTACCTTCAAAAATTGAGGGGTGGGAGGTGATTTTAATCTACATTCTAATCCATCCAAAGATACATTTTACCTCTTTCATTTGGTAAGAGTCATTTCTGCATGAGAATTCACTGCTTTCTTTGAAAACTACCCCAACCACAAAATAAAACTAAAATCTACATCAGCAGACAATAGTTTGGGAAAAATCTGTCTCATTTAACCATATTGCAAGAGAAAGAGTGGTGCTCAACAACCCCTCCCCCCCCCCCCCCCTCCACACAAAACAAAATGAATGTCAATTTTGTTTTAAAAACTGGGGTTGCAGCTATATAAATCACCAATATCAATAAACTGTGCCATTTTATCCTAACAAATGATGTCAAATTTTCTTCTACCTTTTGCTGTGGTAAAATATAGCCCTGAAATTGTCCCCTAGACCCCCAGCATACCCACTTTCATAATGATATAATTCATAAATTAATTGATGCTGACACAAAACAAACCTCTTATGATACTGAATTGCCCATTTTTGATAGTTTTTAGATCACATTCTGGCTTCTTAAGATATTTCACATTGTGTTTGATGATTATTTTGCAACTTTTGTAAAAAATTGGGTTTTTTTTAAATCCATCAGATTTATTAATTAAGGCACCAAGAGTCATTGGTATGTCTCTGACAAAACATTACACATTGATTTTTTCCAACAGCATGACAGTACAGCTCATGTAGTATCGCATAGCACCATTAAAATGCCTAAAACCATCAAATATTGATTCTGTAGTGTGGTGCTTATACTGCAAGTACCCATAAAGGCACTTTTACAACCTTGGATTTAATCCCTACAGACACTCATGACCCATTTTGATAAAAGGCGTAAAATTGAGGAAAATACAATGTACATGTATGTTTTCCAGAGAGAACTAATCAGATATTTGCTTCAAAAAGATAGTGCTCTTTAATGTTTAATATATTTGTGTATGTGTGTAAGGTGGAGGGGGTTACATTGTGAAAAATAGTCAGAAGCCAGTTACTGAAAATGTACATGTACAATGGGAAAATGAAAAGCAAAGAAGTTCCCCACAAATGAAAAAAGGCCCACTAAAAGTGTCAATAAATCACTTGTTTTATTTTTTTTATTCGTTGTCAACAATTTGTGAAGTGTACGTTCTCAATTAAAACTGAAACTGGGCTTTGAATCTGACGAAACCGGCAACGGACGACATTGGCACTTCGAACTTTCAAACAATATTTAACTCGCCAACAACTACCGAACTTCGAAAGTCACTTCATTACTTAATTATTTCTCATAGATTCCAACATTCTGCGACACTATATTTTTCATAATGTCCTTTGTGAAGTCAAAAACAATTAAATATCCGTTACAATGATTCTGGATTTTTTGCCAGTGGGAGAGCCACGCCGCCAGATGGCACCCCAAACTCTGTTGCATTGTATATAGAAAAAATATAAAATCATGGATACGTACTTGGGTTACCTATGTGCGCCCACGCCACTGCGTGGGTGTGCACTATAAAACATTTACAATTGTATTTTCTAGAATTCTATTTTCTAGTTAGGACCTTAAATGGGTTGAAATGAACCACTTCAAAATGTAGCAGTTTGCCAACTGGCAATGACTCATTTTAGTCAGTTATATTAATAGATAGAAAATACAATTCTAGAGAATACAATTGTAAAAGCTTTATAGTATTGGCTCCAGAACTTATTGATATGCCACAGACAAAACAAACAAACTAACTTTTTTCCTTGTGCAACAATATGGCCAGTATTTCATCTATGGTATCTCTTAACATTTTTAATTTGTTCCAAACTACCATTAATATTGATTCTGCACTGCTCTGATTGTCCTGCAAGTATTCATAATTGTACATCCACAGCAATAGTTTTCAATTTTACAAACATCCATTCTGAGCGAAGGGGGTGGCAGTTTAGTGAAAATGTGTCCAAAGGAACGAACCAGAAAAGAAGTTGTTTCAGGTGGAATCAGAAATGGCTTTAAGGTAGTGTGTGCGTGAGGGCGGGGGGGGGGGGGGGGGGTGCTGTTAGGATTCTGTATCAGTTATTAAAAATGTAAATTCAAGCAAATGAAAAGCAGACAAACACTTTGTAAGAAGGAGGGACAGACAGAGAGATCGACCCGTACAACCAGCAGTCACAAGTTCTGAAAGTAGAAATAAGGTAGGGACTTTCAAACAATGAAATGAGAACAGCCAAGACAAAGCAGAAAAACCATTGGCACATGATTGTTGCAGTCCTAAAGCAAATTATATGAAACAATCAAAAGCAATTCGCAGCCGTCTCAGAGAGCATATTGTATAGTCTTGCCGTATGTTTCGCATTAGCTGAGTTTACCCAGAATAGGGGGGGGGGGGGGGTAGGTTACTGGGATCATTGAAGTAAACTAGTTTGCAGCTGTTACTGCAGTTTTGTGTTGTAACATTGGAAACTGGTCAGCACTAGTACTGTACAACTATATTGATAGCTAACTGATAAGCACTAGTACTGTACAACTATATTGGTAGCTAACTGGTCAGCACTAGTACTGTACAACTATATTGATAGCTAACTGGTCAGCACTAGTACTGTACAACTATATTGGTAGCTAACTGGTCAGCACTAGTACAGTACAACTATATTGATAGCTAACTGATAAGCACTAGTACTGTACAACTATATTGATAGCTAACTGGTCAGCACTGGTACAGTACAACTATATTGATAGCTAACTGGTCAGGACTAGTACAGTACAACTATATTGATAGCTAACTGGTCAGCACTAGTACAGTACAACTATATTGATAGCTAACTGATAAGCACTAGTACTGTACAACTATATTGATAACTAACTGGTCAGCACTGGTACAGTACAACTATATTGATAGCTAACTGGTCAGGACTAGTACAGTACAACTATATTGATAGCTAACTGGTCAGCACAAGTATAGTACAACTATATTGATAGCTAACTGGTCAACACTAGAACTGTACAGCTTTATTGATAGCTAACTGTTCAGCACTGATACAGTACAACTATATTGATAGCTAATGGTCAGGACTAGTACAGTACAACTATATTGATCGCTAAATGGTCAGCACTGGTACAGTACAACTATATTGATAGCTAACTGGTCAGCACTAGTACAGTACAACTATATTGATAGCTAATGGTCAGGACTAGTACAGTACAACCATATTGATAGCTCTGCACAAATTCACATTTTCATTTAATGTCATTTTTCCAGTTTTTCTTCTTAAATATGTAGAGGTGTTGGTAAAGACTTCCAAACATCAGTGAATGGAATGGAATTGTAAAAGACACATGTAGGCTTTCCTGCTGTGTGCTTGTATCTTGATTTGGGTGGGGGGTGTCAGTTTAGATCCCTCTCCAACCCATGACTATGGGGGATGGATAACATACATTTGTTTACATGGTAGATTGCGTTGTTGGTGTTTAACAGAGATTACTGTGTGTTTCTGGAATGTATAGTTAGCTAATATAAGAATTTGCAAAAGCATTATTTCTGACAAGATAATTGTATCAATGGATTATAAACTTTGCCAAAGTATCAATGTTCCAAACAACAAAGCAGTATTGTCTGCTGTGTGACCACCCAAGGATCATTTACATCTGACAGAAACTCCAATAATTATAATATGAAGCCAACAAAATGTATTTCCTATAGATATAGCAGTACTAAACATTTTCCCACAGGCGGTGGTTTTTACTTTTGCGTGAAAAAAGTATAATCGCATCATTTTAATTTGAACATTTAAATATCCTTGTCAAGTATAGCCCTTCATACAACTGTTTTTCCCTCAAAACTGTGAGAAAAGCACAACATAAGAGTGAACGATGACAGAAAAGAAACTACCGGTCACGCGAACATTTTTTTTTCGGGGAGTTCCCATCAGAGTCACACAAATATTCCATTGTATGTTTAGGCCCCAAAAGTCATCAAAGCACCCCCACCCGTTTTCCTCTCGGATATTCAGCGATGTATAATGTTTTAAAGGATTTTTTAAAACTACACTTTACCTCACGGCTGCATAATTTCGCAGAACATTTCCGAATACAACTTTTCAAGCTGGGTAACTTTAATTTAAATATTTCGTACCGTCATAACTAATATATGATCTAACAAAGGCAGTTGCAAACTAGGCAAAATGCCACCTGCATCAAATTCTAATCGACTTCCCTACTACAGTATTCTCGAAAGATGATACTAATTCCTTTGTCATTTGTATGACAAATATTAAATATATCACAGGAAATATCTCTTGGAAAACACTATGAGTAGTGGAATGGCTGACATAGCCTCTAGGACTTAACATCGATTTCACATACCCAGATTTGATGATATGGCCACACACAAAACTTACTATAGGAATTCACAAAGTAACTTTATAGCCATACCTAAAAAACAAGGTAAAAAAGTTTGGGATTATAGACCGAAACTTATAAGCCCAAGGCAGTCCACTGGGAACTCCTATGGTAAATTGTTGTAGCAAACCTCAAAATCTTGAGGCTATACTGGCAGTGTCCTCTATTGTTCTGTATTTCTAGAAAATGTCGGGAAATATGTATGAAGTCTGTTTCATATATTATACATATATAATTATTATATACTTTATCTGATTTTACTCATCCCTTTACCCAACGGAACGGCCAAAACCGGTCAGCGGTATTCACAAAAATCGCCAATTAATGTTCATTATTTTTTCATTGTTTGTCTCAAAAACATAGGTTATGACCCTTTTCTGGAACAAGCTAGTCGAGCTTGTTCCAATGAGAGGGCATAACCTGTGTTTTTGAGATAAAAAATTTAAAAAATTAGTTATTCAAGAATTCTGTTTGCAAGTGTCGTCTGCTTTTCATGTTAGGTAAAGGGTTAACTATTTTATGGTCAGATGGAATTTGTTTATCATTATTTTCGTAATTTTGTTTGTTCTCAGCCACATACAGACGGCAGTTAATTATTAAAGTAGAATTCTTTTTGTATTTCAGTTGGCATCCAGGCGGAGGATAGTGAATTCTGTGATGAGGGATGGGAGTTGGTAGTAGCACTATGCTACCCAAAGTGCAAAGACGGTTACTATGGAGTCGGACCCGTATGTTGGGAGAAATGTCCAAAAGACTACAATGATGATGGTTTGACTTGTCGCAAAGGCTGGCATATCTTTGGCAAGAAGGCATACGGAAGAGGTGGTGGAAAACTTCCAAACAGAGTTGGATAAATCTCGATCCGTCAATCAATTCCAGCTATTTATTTAAAATGACTTTTGGGATACATTAAGTGTAAAACATCCAAAATAGTGATTGAATGTATCAAAATAAAATGATTTCATCAACTTGTGTTTTATTAGTTCTATTTACAGAGAAGAAATAAAGTAGTCTAGAGAGGGAGGGATTAGCATTACCACGAAAATACATGTCGAGCAGTGGTAATAGCAAATGTTATGTGAAAATCTCATGTCCAGTAGTGTCACCAACCGGATAATAACATATGCTAGGTAAAAGGAAAATACATGACAAGCAGTGTCACCAAGCGGATAATAACATATGCTAGGTAAAAAGGAAACACATGACAAGTAGTGTCACCAACCGGATAATAACATATGCTAGGTAAAAAGAGAACACATGACAAGTAGTGCCATCAACCCGATAATAACATATGCTAGGTAAAAAGAGAACACGTGACAAGTAGTGTCACCAACCGGATAATAACATATGCTAGGTAAAAAGGAAACACATGACAAGTAGTGTCACCAACCGGATGATAACATATGCTAGGTAAAAAAAAAACACATGACAAGTAGTGTCACCAACCGGATAATAACATACGCAAGGTAAAAAGAAAACACATGACAAGTAGTGTCACCAACCGGATAATAGCATATTCTAGGTAAAAAGAAAATACATGACAAGTAGTGTCACCAACCGGATAATAACATATGCTAGGTATAAAGAAAACAAATGACAAGTAGTGTCACTAACCGGATAATAACATATGCTAGGTAAAAAGAAAACACATGACAAGTAGTGTTACTTTTTGGATAATAACATATCTTATGTAAAAAACACCTGTCTGGTAGTGTCACCAACCGGACAATAACATATGCTAGGTAAAAAGAAAGCACATGTTGCGTAGTGTCACTATCTGGATAATAACATATATAATGTTAAAAAACACATGTCGTGTAGTGTCACTATCCGGATAATAACATATCTTATGTAAAAAAAACACACGTCGTGTAATGTCAGTATCCGGGTAATAACACATCTAATGTAAAAAGAAACATATCGAATGAAGACACGATATGGATAAGGAGGGCATATCTTATGTACAAAGAATACATGTCGAATGGACCAGAGCAGAATGGATTAGCACTACCACTGAAATACATGCCGAGTAGTGTCACAATCCGGATAAAACAAAACATATCTTCTGCAAAGTGACACTTATCAAATAAAGTCACGATCCGGATAATGAAATAACTTATGTAAAAAAAAACACATGTCGAGTGAAGTCACAATCCCGAATAATAACATATGTTATGTAAAAAATCACATGTCGAGTGAAGTGACAATCCCGGATAATAACATATGTTATGTAAAAAATCACATGTCGAGTGAAGTCACAATCCCGGATAATAACATATGTTATGTAAAAAATCACATGTCGAGTGAAGTCACAATCTCGGATAATAACATATGTTATGTAAACAAATCACATGTCGAGTGAAGTCACAATCCCGGATAATAACATATGTTATGTAAACAAATCACATGTCGAGTAAAGTCACAATCCCGGATAATAACATATGCTATGTAAAAAAATCACATGTCGAGTGAAGTCACAATCCTGGATAATAACATATGTTATGTAAACAAATCACATATCGAGTGAAGTCACAATCCCGAATAATAACATATGTTATGTAAAAAATCACATGTCGAGTGAAGTCACAATCCCGGATAATAACATATGTTATGTAAAAAATCACATGTCGAGTGAAATCACAATCCCGAATAATAACATATGTTATGTAAACAAATCACATGTCGAGTGAAGTCACAATCCCGGATAATAACATTTGTTATGTAAAAAATCACATGTCAAGTGAAGTCACAATCCCGGATAATAACATATGTTATGTAAACAAATCACATATCGAGTGAAGTCACAATCCCGGATAATAACATATGTTATGTAAAAAATCACATGTCGAGTGAAGTCACAATCCCGGATAATAACATATGTTATGTAAAAAATCACATGTCGAGTGAAGTCACAATCCCGAATAATAACATATGTTATGTAAACAAATCACATGTCGAGTGAAGTCACAATCCCGGATAATAACATTTGTTATGTAAAAAATCACATGTCAAGTGAAGTCACAATCCCGGATAATAACATATGTTATGTAAACAAATCACATATCGAGTGAAGTCACAATCCCGGATAATAACATATGTTATGTAAACAAATCACATGTCGAGTGAAGTCACAATCCCGGATAATAACATATGTTATGTAAAAAATCACATGTCGAGTGAAGTCACAATCCCGGATTATAACATTTGTTATGTAAAAAATCACATGTGGATAAGACTCAGCATCCTGATAATAAAATAATCTTGTGTAAAAAAAACATGTCGAATGGAGTCACTCTCCGGATAATAAAATATCTTATATATAAAAAATACACATGTAGACTAGTGTAACCATCCGGACAATAAGATATCTTATCTAAAAAGACACATTTCTAGTAGTTTCATTAACTGGATAATAACATATTTTATGTGAAGATTGGGTCACATCAGTGGACCAAGGTGTTAAAGCCCCATAATTCTCAAGTTTTAAAAAGAAAAAAAAGTCCAAATTCAAACTCTAAATTTCCTAAAAGTACAGTTAAAATAAGGCACCACTACACACGGTGTCAAAAAAATATGGACTTTTATATCTATAATTACCCAACAGCCCTCCACACGAATAGGACATTATGCGAATTCTTCGTCCTTCTATTACGGGGGTTCACGTACATAGTCACCTTCTCCGGTTATTTGTTTGTGTAAATGCAGTTTACTATAGCGTATTATTCTGCTATCGTTGTTGGGATGCATGCAGAGTTTACAAATTGGAAATCACAATTTTTATATATACCGTTAGAGATGATATTCTTGTGAGGATAACCTCACAAGCTGCAAACAGTGCCACAGTGTTCTATACGTCTGATGTCTAAGCCCACCCTGTAGCTGTGCGTAGTGTGGGAGGGTGGTCTAAAATTCTGTTGGACGAATTTACAAAGAATTGATACCAATATTTGTTCCATATGCTGTATAGAGTCACTTGTCAGATGTATTTACTTTATTTTGAAGGCATCTGTTAATACACTCAAACACACTGAGACACTTTTGCTGGACAACACAGTGTATTCGGATAGAACGCTGGGTCATAGATTTAAAAAAGACGACCCTAATTAATAGTGTAACCTGTTAAGTAGTTTTATATAGACAGACATTGCGAAATGTTGCATTTAATCACACAAAACATAAATAAAGTCCAATTGTGTTACTTGTAAACCACACTACAAAGAATCTGCGAGAGGAACGACCTGATTACTGACGGACGAACTGCCTACGACCAACAGACGACCCGACGCACAGACGGACATATACCCTTAGGGCCCTACCGACGGAAGAACAGAAGCGCGACGTGCACAATCATGACAAAATGCCATCACATTATATAACAGGGAATATTCATCCGAAATTGAGAAACAGTCAGTAACAATGATGAGCTTCAACTTTTGATGTATTAAACACTTTTGACTATCAGCAAATAGACGTGTCTTGTTACCGCGAACGGACTAGTCGCAACACATCCCAACATGACTGTATCGCAGCATAAATTAGTCGCTTATAAATAGTGATGATAAATTTCATTCTCTGCCTTCTCAAATTTGGATCATTGGCCATAATGTGATGAAGCACCGGAACGGTATGATCAAAATCGCTACAATGTGACCATCTCTCACCAAAATGTGACTCATAAACCCTCGCCACAGTAAGACCATTTTTCACCATGATATGATCAATTTTTGCCACAATGTGACCAACTCTCATCACAATGTGATCAACGATCGCCACAATGTGACCACATTGTCACAATAGGACGAGCTCACGGAAAAATGTGACCAACTCTCGCCACAATGTGACCAGCTCTCATCACAATGTGATCAACGATCGCCACAATGTGACCAAATCGTCACAATAGGACGAGTTCACGGAAAAATGTGACCAACTCTTGCCACAGTTTGATCAACGTTAGTGACTCTCTGTCTGAGTAAAATGCTCCATCGATAATCTTGGAAAACAAGAAATCCGAGCAACGAAAATAAGTCAGAACAAGTAAAGCTTGCGAAAATATACTGTTGTACCATTATCATCTTTAACATCATCAGTGACGTCAGAAGTTGGGTTAACTACGTACACTAACCTTTGTACATATGGATTTCTGAAGTGCTCATTCATCACATACAGAATAGTTCTTCGCCAGTGTGTATCTTTGGGGAAGAGGGCAATTCTTTCCATAAGAAGACAATGTTCGACAACATCAAAAAGTCCTGAAAGTTTTCAATTTTCCGATGACTTGCAACCGTCGAATGAATGAATGAATGAATGAATGAATGAATGAATGAATGAAAGAATGAATCTTTATTTAGAAATATACAGAATGTAAATATACGAATAACTGCATACAATACACAAAAAAGATTATATATGCGTGTATACCGCAAGGAGACGGCATTACCAGATTGGCTGTCTACCTGTCGAGTCCTGGAGATTAAATCATGCAACACTGGAATCGGACTGTCAGATGACCATTCAACTATTCTTGGTCACTGGTAGCGTAGTGTAACTGGCATACATACAAAATGTACCTGCTCCCCGCCACTGGCAACTCGTGCAAAGTGACTGGTAAGATGGAAATTCCCTGATTGTGAATTTATAACTGTAGTTTGAAGAGTTTGGCCCAATGAGAAAAAATTGTATTTGGATCGTTTACGTGGGTTTGATGAGTCCCCTTCTGATATGTTTTATCTCTTTAACATTTTCAGTAAAAAGAAATTGGATTTCTATCGGTCGGGAGAATAGGGCCAAGCGATTTATTCTTATTTTTTTTCTACTTTGGTCCTATTGCTACGAGCCGCCTAGTGGCGAGAGTCAAGAGACGAGAATTTGTCCAGATATGGACAGCATCAACAGAAATAAGCAGCCGGACAACCACGCGAAATTTCTCTCATTGGTAGCTCCAGCCCTTGACATCATTCCACGGGAAGCCCTCATAGAGAGCTCTCCGTAGAACCATGCAAAGTGTTGGGGTCATTAACAGAGATATAATATGAACGAGGTTCTCAGGTGATCATTCCACAACACATGGCATCATTCCAAGGGAAGCTCACATAGAGAGCTCTCCATGGAATGATGCAATGTGTTGAAGTCATTGACAAGGACAGAGTATAAATAAAGATCTCATGTGGTCATCCCACACCACACAACTGCCGGTGCCGTGCTTGGAAAGTGCAATAATGGTATAATCTTGTGAGTTCGTGCCTATTCTATCACTCTAAAAGTATCTGCCTATTGTTAAGTAGCACGATCAGTACAGTACGGATTGTCACAGTCAATGATAGCCGAGTATTGTGACAGTAATTGTAAAGTTAATTGTTTTTTGAAAATATTTCTGTTACTTATATTTCGTAAATCAAAGTCTAAATCATTCCACATTTTGTGGGATATATGTGTTGGAAAATGCTCGAGAGACTTTGTCCTTGTTCTTTCAATTTGGAGAAGATCTCTCCTTCTACTAGATCTACGTGTAGTGTTAACTACAGAGTGAAAATAATTTCTAAAGGACACTGGCAGGTTATTGTAATACCAGTCAAATACAAACAGGCATGCGTAGAGTTTGAAGAGATCATTTACTTTAAGAATCTTATTTTCCCGAAAGAGAGGGTCAGTATGTGCATTGTATCTCTTGTTATTTATTGTGCGAATGGAACGTTTCATGGCTTCACGGGGGATTGTAGTCTTCATTCTATTTAGTGCGAAATTTTCCCGAGCAATCTTCGAAGAAAGTTGAGATATATGGTACTTGTATGAGAGGCTGTCATCGATATATGTTCCTAAAAATTTGAGAGATTTCTCTGTATCATTCGAACCTACTTTACTTATTGTTTGACCATTTATTAAGATATCACGTTGAATTGTTGTCGTTTTTATGCTGATAGATTCATTAAAATGTATTTTGTTTTTGTGGCATTTAAGACAAGCTGATTCGAGCAGCACCATTCAAATATTTTTTTCAAGCTCTTTATTTATGATTGGGACTAGTTGATTTGGGTCTGGACCATAGGAATGTCCCGTAGTGTCATCAGCAAAAGACAGGAGATTTAGGGATGTGGCATGGTAAAGGTCATTAACATATATTAAGAAAAGTGTCGGACCAAGTATCGAGCCTTGTAGAACTCCGTGTGTAATTTTTTCCCTGTCAGAAATATGGTCACTGTATACAACATACTGTGACCTATCTGATAGATAGCTTTTAAACCAGTCATTACCTAATCCTCTAATACCATATCTATACAATTTATTTATTAGAATATCGTGGTCTATTGTATCAAATGCCTTCGAAAAGTCCAGAAATATCGCCAGTGTGCTATTTTTACTTTGTTTCTTATTTTCTTCTGATATGGCTTTCAACAGTTGCATGATGGGTGCACCGTACTGTGAATTTTTCTAAGACCTTTGAGAAGGTCGGTAATAAGCTAATAGGTCTGTAATTTGTAAAGTTATGTTGGTCGCCTGCTTTGAATATAGGAATAACTTTAGCGTTTTACATTTTATCCGGAACAGTGCCACGTGTAAACGAACAGTTGAAAATGTGTGTTAATGGGGTAACAACGGGGTCAATAGTTTGTTTAAGTAGTCTTGAACTAATATCATCACAATCTTTGCTTCCTTTTGATTTTAGAGATTTTACAGTGTTCATGATTTCGAACTCACATGTTGGGTTTATGTACAAATTATTGTTAAGATTTGAGATTTGCGTCCATGAAGTCGTGAAATGATTTGTTGGTACTAGGTATTGTATCACTAGTTCGTTTTCCTATATTTGCAAAATAGTCATTGAATTCTCTGGCGACTTCAGTCGGATCATTTATTTCTTTAATATTATGGGTAAAGAATTTAGGTAAGTTAGATGATCCGTTAGACTTTTTGATGGCGTCATTTAGTATTTGCCATGCTTTTCGCATGTTATATTTGGCCGGGGAAAAATAATTAATTTGTTCAGGTAACATGCTGAAAAAAAATAGGGTCGGTCCGTCGGGATTTTTTTTTTTTTTTCACAATTATTTTTTGCAATGAATGCCTTTCAAGCGTCTCAGAAATCAACCTGTATATCCCTATATATCCCTCATGTCCTATTTGTTTGGTTATTTTATACGATTTGCATCAGTAAATAAAACTATAAACCATTTTTCTATGCATTTTCATTTCTTAAATTGAAACCCGTAACGAGACTCCAGAATTCGAAGATCGCGGCTACGTACGATTGTTCCATTGTTTCTTTGTCAGGTCGAGAACGTGATCTCACTTTGCGGTCATGTTTTAGGTGTGGAAGATGGAGAGAATTTAGGTGTGAAAATAAAATTCCACGCCCTTTCATAGCCGAACAAACATGTCGGTCAAGCTATATTGCAGTTCTTGGGGAAAATGGGCTATATTGCGAGTCAGGGGAAGAGGGAGGTCACTTGCGTACTGTAAAAAACTGCATGGTTTGACAAACGACCCTGCCAGTGTGCTAGTTGATTCTATATCGGGCCGATGTCGGTGCAACAGAAATCCTGTCATACCGACATCGGTCCAATATGGAATTAAGTAGAATGCTATGTGAGGATATATAGTTTATGTTCACATTGGACTCTTTTCGCCGAGTTGTGAAACTTGTTGCTATGAGCGTCATCGGTCGACGTGCACGCGCCCTTTAACATGAGAAACGTTCCAGGGACAGTCGTACCACGCAAAGTTGGTGCTATTATTTCGTTAGGCGATAGCGATTTCATTATTTTTTCTTTTTCTTAATTTTTTTTTTCTGTGCAAGGTAAAAAATATTTAGGGTCGGCGGCAAAAATAGGGTCGGTCGGGTTACCTGAACAAATTAATTATTTTTCCCCGGCCTAAATTGTGTTCGTCCAAGATATTTTTGAAATAGTTTGCTTTGCATTGCTTTTTTACTTTATTGAATATTTTACTGTAAAGTTTATAGCTTTTAATGTTGAATTCGGTTGGGTTTATTATTTTTTTTATAAAATTTGCTTTTGTTATTCGATGAAACTATTCGCCCTTTTGTCATCCACGGTTGTCTTGTTAGGAATTTTGTATTAGTACAAACACGTATTCGGGGAAAAGCCACATCAAATAACTCCAGATATATACGTAAAAAATTGTTGTAAGCTGTGTTTAGGTTGTCCGAACCCATAACTGTGGAAAAATCACATTGTGCGAGAAGTAATTTAAAGGTTGCTATTGTCTCCGCGTTTATCTTTCGTATCCATAAGTCTGGCTCTCTGCTAGTTTTTTGGGGAATGATTTCTGCATAGAAAGTACCAAAGTGATCGGAAACATCAGTTATTATTATGCCGGATATTGCAGCGGATACAATATTGTTGGTAAATATGTGGTCGATGAGACTGGCTGAATGAGTAGTTAAACGAGTGGGTTTTTTAATGACAGATAAAAATCCTTGGCTGAACATTAGGTTCATATAACTATCTGTTTTGGCGTGGGAATCATATTTAAGAAGATCAATACTAATGTCACCCATTATGTAGGAAGATACATTTTCCTGATTTAACTTGTCAGTTATTTCGTTTAATTTATCTAAGAAAATGTCGATGTCCGCTTGCGGTGGTGTGTTTGGTCTGTATATTACCCCAATAATTCTTCGTGATTTATTTACATTTATTTCGATGAAAAGAGATTCTATGATATGAGGAATGAAAACCGATAGGTCATGACGAATTTTAAAATCAATATTCTCTTTAATGAAGAACCCGACTCCACCTCTACCGTCATCGCCGTCAGGGCGGTTGTGTTTTATAAGGTTATGGTAGCCGTCGAGACAGTATGATATGTTTGAGGGGACATGGAAGATTTCTGTTAGGCCAATGATATCAAAGTTATTATCGGTTCCTTGCAGGTTAAAGAGAAGGTCGTGTAATGACTCCCAGTGAGTATTAATACTTTGACAGTTAATATGAAAAAGCGAGAAGGATTATCTTTCGTTATTAATAGTCGGTCGAAAATTTTCTGGCAGATAATATTTACATTCAAGTTTATGTCCTTGCGTGGTAGTGATAAAATTGCACTTCTTATTAATAAGTTAGCTTTTATTTTACAGGTCAGAACTTCTAGAGCTACTTTGTTACAGGTACAGCTATCTTGCGTGCGTTTGCTAAATGCGTCTTGTATTGCATTAGGTAAAGGATTAATCGCTGGGATTCGTTGTTCATCGGTAGTCAACTTGTGTTCAGTTCTGGCGGGAAGTTCTTTTGTTTTGGGAAATCTCGTTTTGGTTTTGGAGACTTGACAATAGTACCAGTTATGGAGACTTTGATGTTTACAATATGAGAATACTTTTATAATTTTTGGACAACCTAAGTCATTTCGAAATGGTAAGACTATTTAAAGTTTTATATGTTCGTTTATTGATTGTTGTTCCACCTGCAGTTCAATCAGGGTTTTTGATGCTGATTATTTTGCAGTCGGATCAACAATGAATCGTTTATGTTACCTTTTTTCGTTTAAAGGGTTAACCTCCATAACATTATTGTTCACTGGTACTTATGTCATTTTACTTATTTATTTCAGGGTTTATAATTTATTTATCTGAATAGAGAGAAATGAGATTGGGGTGATACAGGATTTTATTGTAAATAAACTTATGTTCAGATAATCTACAAGTGTTTAACAACTGTTTTATTTCTCTACCTGGGTCCATTTTTTTGCAAAGGAATCCACGCGACTACCTATGACCTCTGCGATACTTGAAATGGAGAATCCTCAATATCATCGGGCGAGAAAGATTTATTGTTATAGTGGGCTACGAAATCGTATTCGAAGCCAGTCTGGACCTCGCCTAAATTTATGTCACCCACCATACTGATTGGCTCTACTATTCTCGCCAGGTTCAGCATGTGTGCTTAATGACAGTATTAAGACATTTGAGATGCATTCGACAGCCCGATTCCATGTGCTCATATAAAATTTGATTGGAGAAGAAAAAAATAAAAACAAAGAAAAAGTAATTGAGATAAGTGCGAGATAAACTAAGAGTTTCATTATTATATATAATAATCAATAAAGATGGGGCTCACGATTCATACTGCATAAGGATATTTCTAATTATCAGCGTGTCTTACACAATTATTTTCTAAGTAATGAGGAGTAGTAAATAATATTTTAGGAGTTTCTCACTTATTTTCTAAGTGATATGGAGGAGTATACAGCATTCTAGGGGTTTCCCTGGTAGAGGATTTGAAATCAGTTGGGGCTAGTCGGTTTATCTATCGTCATCTTGTCCATTCAAGCGCCCTCCCACAAAACAGTTGGGGATAGCCGGTTTATCTATCGTCATCTTGTCCATTCAAGCGCCCTCCCACTCACCAACTCGGCCACCCAACCACCCATCCACTCCCACATTTGCTGATCGCGACAATAGACAAATAACTTGGCTCGAGGCAACCCAGTGAATGGATTTGCAAAACATGGATAGGTAGATCAAAATCCGTAACATCGTCATCCAACCATCAAACACTCATCCGTTCAGTCACTCACTCATTCATTCGAACGGATGAATGAATGAACGGAGGGATGAATGGATAAATGGATGAATGTACGAATGGATAAATGGATGAATGAAATAATGAAGAAAAAAGAAAGAAATGGAGGATTGAAAGAAGGAGGGCAGAAGAACAGAGTGGATAGCTAACAAGTAATGAGCGAAGTATCCGAAAACTAACATTTCAAAATTCAGTCAGTACAAATTACCCGTGGAATCTGAAATGTTTTTATTAGTATCTGGTAAAGCACACAGCAACCCATTCAAATGCATGTCGCCCCCCCCCCCCCCCCTACTCCCTAAATGAACGAGTAGATGACTGAGTGAGTAAGTGAATGAAAGAATGAGTAATGAATAAAAGGAAGAATGAAAGGGAATTTGATCTTAATTTGTTTATTTGTCAGTATCTGGTCAAACGGCCATTCATCCAACCGTCAAGCACTCCTCCGCTCATTTACCGAATGGATGAATGGATACATGAATGAAACCATGAATGATCGAATGGATGAATGGAAGGAGAAGAAAGGATTGGAAGAATGAAGTGTAAATTACTCGTTGAATCTATGTTTTTTTTTGTTAGTATTCTGGTCAAGCACACAGCTACCCATTCAACTGCATGGCCCTCCTTCATCCCCCACTCCCTAAATAAACGAGTGGATGATTGAGTGAGGAAATGAATGAATGAATGAATGAATGAATGAATGAGTGATGAATAAAATGAAGAATAAAAGGGAATTTGATCTTGATTTGTTTATTTGTCAATATCTGGTCAACACAGCCATTCGTCCAACTGTCAAACAATCCTCCTTTCAACCACTCACTCATTTATCGAATGGATGAATGGATGAATGGGTGAGTGAACGAATGGATGAATTAACGAATGATCGAATGAATGAATGAAAATGAAAAGAAAGGAATATAGGAATGTAAGATGGAGGAAGGAAGAACAGAGCGGATAACTTAATGAGTGAAGCATCCGAAAACTAACATTTCAAAATTCAATCTCAGTATAAGTTACCCGTGGAATTTGATATGTTTATTTATTAGTATGTGGTCAACCACACAGCTACCGATCCAACTGCATTTCCCTTTGTCATCCCCTGACTCCTCGAATGAACGATTGGATTATTGAACAAGAGAGTGAGTGAGTGAGTGAGTAAGTGAATGAATGAATATATAATGAGTAAAAGAGAATTTCATCTTGATTTGTTTATTTGTCACATAGCCATTTACTCATTAATTCATCCAACGAATGTGTGGATGAATGTATGATTGGACGAACGAATTAAAGAACGAAAGAACGGATGAGTGAGGAAATGAAAGAATGAGAAGTGAGTAAGTGAAAGAATGGATGAGTAATGAATAAAAGAAAGAATGAAAGGGAATTTGATCCCGTCGATTGCTTTTAAAAGACGATACTTTGATGGTTGTAAAAATATATTGTTGATGTGATGATTTTAAAAATTTTCGCAGCAATCTAAGTTAAATATTTACAAGATATTTTAATTATTGTTGACAAAAAACGGTATGATTATCTCCCTTGATTTCCAATGGCCTTCCTTTACGTCCCTTTGACGAGGAGGGGAGGGGGGGGGGGGGTGAATAAAGGGAGATAATTTATACAGTTTGATTGTCTCACTTGATTGTTAACCCTTTGAACCCTAGCGGCCGCTTTCCGGCCAGGAACATGATACGTCATAAAGTCATTAAATAAACGTGATGTGGAGATCAATCAATATTTTCAGCGTGCACCTCCGAGGTTGCACGTTGAAAATTTTGATTGGTCTACCCCAAATAATGGATACGAACTCTTCTAATTGCTGCCCATTGAACTGGCATGGAAGATACCACTAAAGTTCAAAGGGTTAAGGGCTACGTTTATGTCCTTTCAAAGGGGTGGTGGTCTGGGTCGGCGTGGTGGTGGTCTGGGTCGGCGTGGGTTTGCTGGACTTTTAAAACAGAACCGTTCAGGTTGTCTTGCTCTAACCACAATGCACGTCTAGCTGTTAAGTAGTTTTTATTGTATCTCTCGTGACATTCTCTTCCTGTAATTGTTTGAGGGGTGCTATACTAGATCCGATATTTGTATCAATTTAAACATAGCCGTCTACTATGCACTTTCTGAAAACAGACGTGAAATAATTTAGGAATGGCAACTGGTTGGACATAATGCGCCCTTTAAAGAGATTTGTTTCGTCATTTTTAATTTAGTGAGTAAAAATACATGTCTTGGTGGAGATCGTTGATGATAGACAGGGAGTATACAAAGGTTTGCAATTTGGAGATGTAGTAGAAATCTTTCTTGGTTCGATCGATACAATAATAACTAAACAAACATGTCGTTACCTATTGTAAAATAGGCGTCATCGCGAAAGAAGAGTCTACTCGCCTGGGACGCGTGCATTTTTCTTCTTCGCATACCAGGCCAGGGTGGGGGGTGGAGGAATAAATGCCTGACATCTATTCCGGCCTGAATGGGTGGCCGGAAAAATGTGTGTTTGTAGTTTTTTTCCAATTTAGTCCCAGAGGCTACGAGGGGTGTATATGATAAGTAAACTTTATTAGCCAACAAATTGGAGTATTTACATGCCCACAAGTATATATTGCATATATATTTACTTCTGGTGACCTTCGCTGCGTTGACTTTTCTTACACCGGGACAACTGTTTTGGTACAGTCACTCCCAAGTCGTGGAGTATATATAACATGGATCGGGACAACAGGCGTTTGAAAAAAAAAATAACCTTTTAATCCATAGGGTGATTACAAGTCTTGGACCGATCGCAAGCCATGGGGGGGGGGGGGGGGTGGGGGTGGCAGAGTTGTAATCGCTCTCACTCAGTGGCTTAACGGTGGGATATGTAATAGTTACCAACCTAAATGAAAGTAATTATGGACTTTGGGAATCTGAACACCAGACAGTCGAAAATGAGTGATACCGAGACGACATGTGTGAAGTGCTACATCACACCGACAGGTTGTTCAAATCCATTAATACCAACAACTACACTCTAAACTCAGTTGGATAACTATTTAAACCAAATCATTGGGGTTCAGTGTATATCACCCCAATTCCGTTCATATTCACCCAACCCGGTTGATTTGGGTTGATTTTTAACACAACTGCTTTTAGACTGCAGGTTGGTAAATAACTTTTAACTCTTTTGATTAATGAATAAAACGCATGGAATCAGGAATACTCAGAAGACGAGAGATTTTTTCTTTGGAAGCGATTTACGTGAGTTTGATCACAAGGACGTAACTTGATAATAAAAAAAAACATATTCAACCTTAATTCGCTGTTTCAAATGAGAAGAAAATGCAAATAAAACAAATTCAGTGGCGACAGTGAACGAGGAGACTTTGTTAAATTATGGTGATGATAACGTAACGTTAACGTGACCAAAATATGGCTGTAAATTTGATTTGTGTCCAGAGACACATGGACACCTTTTGAGGAACTAAATTTATTTTATTTTCAAATAATGAGTCAAGTGACATCTTTTATTCTGGAAGAATGATATTTATTAAGAAATAATGGGAATAGAAAAAAAAATGAGGTGGCTGGATGTCAAGACGTCCATGCCAAGGAGAGTTGTTTATGTCAGAGTTCTTCACAGTCTATCACTGGTTACGTGTTTTGATGAGTCAACATGTAATCACAGTTTAGACTGATACCTTCCAAATATATAAACAGTTCCCCACAAAAATGGATGCCATGGCACTCACTATCATGGTTATACATAAATATCTTCTTTTTTTTCATCAGTCGAATTGAAGGAATATTTAAACCCTTTCTTTTGCATTCCATTATTGTAGTGTATTTTCAATTATACCTTTGGGAACATCTAGACACTTTTTAAACCTGTGATGGGAAAGTTTAATTAAAATCAAAAACAATTTATGGTGAGTTTTAGTTTTTAATTTTCATAATTTCTTACATAATAGCATTCTTTAACAAATATATATGCCACATGATTCATTAATTGACAATGAAATACATTTAGATCATTTAAAAGTGTCCATATAATTCTAAACACGAATATTTTTTTCAGCAACTTGTGGTCATGTGTTGCCATCACCTCAAATGAATCAACTGCATGCATCTCCACAAAAAAGTCGTATCCTGTTTCTATCTATTCCCGTTGAAAATTTGTGAGAAAATGTATGTTGACAACAGAGCTAGTATGATTTGACAAAATACCGATATATTAAGACGATCTATGAATCTCAGTTTTCCATTTAGTTTCCTGTGAACATAAAAGCCATACACCGAAAAGGAAAAGTGTATATATTTCAAACGTATCAGAACTTTCATAAACTGAATATCCAGTGTGGTAACCAACATAAGTAACGGCCACTGACCTCAGATCTGCTGTTACCACACTCCTTCCCTGCACGTTTAAGATGCAAGTTTATCTTAAAGAAAAACTTATATATTTAAATTGATGATAGATTACAATATCCTTTTGTCAAATAAGACACCTCATTAGAAAAAGCGATTTATACCGAGAGTCGCAGATGATTGGTCGTAATCCAACCATTGCCAGTAATGTACACGCACCCGTTTACCAGGTAACAAAAATAACATCACAAAATTTTAATTGACTCAGAACTGAGCAGCGAGCTCACCTGGAGGTATCCCAGCCTCATGCATACCAATGACACGCAACCTCTGATTTTCGGTTAACCTTGGCATTTTTTAAAATGTCCGAGAACAGAAACTAGCGCGTTTTCTCAGTAACCCAGGCTCTGTAGCACAAGAAAACACAAATAAAATCGTTGGTCACACATTCAATTTGACATTCTTGGGTAGCACGTGCAACATTGTATACGGTTGGGTGAACAGCAGCAACATGTCATTAAACTCTTTGTACGACTTCTTGTCCACAAACATGCAACATTGGAACTATTATATTACATCCTTTATGCTATTTTTCACATTTGTTTCTATTATGCTTTCTTTTTTGACTCAGTATATCGTCGCCTGAGTGCTAGAATGTCCTATGTCCCGTATGGGAGCTATATGTGGATGTATATATGGATATATATATGTCCCGTATGGGACATAGGACATTATAGCACTAAGGCGACGATATTCTGAGTATATCGTCGCCTGAGTGCTAGAATGTCCTATGTCTCGTATGGGGGTACTCTGTCCCCTATGGGTATACTCTGTCCCGTATGGGACATAGGACATTCTAGCACTAAGGCGACGATATACTGAGTATATCGTCGCCTGAGTGCTAGAATGTCCTATGTCCCGTATGGGGGTACTCTGTCCCCTATGGGACGATATATTATTCCCCGTATGGGACATAGGACATTCTAGCACTAAGGCGACGATATACTGAGTATATCGTCGCCTGAGTGCTAGAATGTCCTATGTCCCGTATGGGGGTACTCTGTCCCCTATGGGACGATATATTATTCCCCGTATGGGACATAGGACATTCTAGCACTAAGGCGACGATATACTGAGTATATCGTCGCCTGAGTGCTAGAATGTCCTATGTCCCGTATGGGGGTACTCTGTCCCCTATGGGTATACTCTGTCCCGTATGGGACATAGGACATTCTAGCACTAAGGCGACGATATATTTAAATGGATGATGATTACAATTTCCTTTTGTCAAATAAGACCGCATTAGAAGACGCGATTGATGCAGACAGTCGCCGATGATTTGACGGAATCCAAACATCGCCAGCAATGTACACAGACCCGTTTACCAGGTAAAAAAAATAACATGACACAATTTTAATTGATAAAGCACCGGGTTGTACCGGTAATGTTCTAATTGATGAATCACCGGGTTGTCTGGGTAATGTTTTAATTGATGAATCACCGGGTTGTCTGGGTAATGTTTTAATTGATGAATCACCGGGTTGTCTGGGTAATGTTTTGATGATTATTCTTATAATTAGTGCTTGGAGTCTAATATTATTTCGTCGCCGGAAATATTGCGCTGGCGCGGAAAGTGACACGTACTGTAGTTGAATTCGGTGTTATTCCTTTCTATACCCTCGACTTTATATGTCAAATCACGGAATGCAAATTTTACGGACTCGGCTAGGAATCTCAATTACGGAATCCCTTTTTAGAAAATGTCTGTGGCTATGGAATCCCTTTTTCTGAAATGAGTCTAAGAGTCGTTCGAGGAGTCACTCGAACAAGCAATTGCTCCTTAGCTCATTTGCTCGATGAACTTCGAGTCGTTCGAGCAGTATGTCGAGTCACTCGATCGAGCAGTTACTCGATAGCTCATTTGATCGATGAGCTTCGAGTCGTTCGAGCAATGACTTGTCAGTAATTGCTCGATAGTATACAAGGGGAATCTGGGATAGGTATGCCTTGAGATATAGGTAATAATATCCTTAGATAAGTATCCTATAAAAGGTATCCTCGATAGGTATCCTCAAATAATACAATACCGGGCCATAGGTATCCTCAAATTCTGCAATGAGTCGAAGAGTCGTTCGTGGAGTCACTTGAACGAGCAATTACCCGATAGCTCATTTGCTCGACGGACGTCGAGTCGTTCGAGCAATATGCCGAGTCACTCGATCGGGCAATTACTCTAAAGCTCATTTTCTCGATGGGCTTCGAGTCATTCGAGCAATGACTTTTCAGTAACTGCTCGATAGCTTATAACGGATATTTGGGATAGGTATGCCTTGTTATACAGGTAGTAGTATCCTTAGATAAGTATCTTATAAAAGGTATCCTCGATAGATAGCCTCAAATAATACAATACCGGGCCATAGGTATCCTCAAATACTGAAATGAGTCGAAGAGTCGTTCGAGGAGTCACTCGAACGAGCAATTGCTCGATAGCTCATTTGCTCGATGACTTCGAGTCGATCGAGAAATATGCCGAGTCACTCGGTCGAGCAATTACACTAAAGCCCATTTGCTCGATGGGCTTTGAGTCATTCGAGCAATGACTTTTCAGTAACTGCTCGATTGCTTATTGGGTTTGGGAATGCCTTTGTTATACACAACGGAGATAACTCTGCATACAGATTATGGGAAATCAAGCAATATGATTGGTTAGTTATAATCTGTATAAATGATCTAGATAAATGAAACAACAAGAGTACTTGGAATAGGGTCAGAACTAACAAGAACAGACCAGAATAGCTAAATATAGTTTTTATAAGTAAAGCGGTTCGAACTGATAGGCTCTTCTACGCTATTGGAGTATACTCCTGAACAAGGGAACATGGTCAGGTAGAGGAAAACTATTTCATATATAGATAGAAGCAGAGAATTCTGATAGAATTCGAAATAATACAACTTGTTGGGGGTTGCTTGTGGTAATTCTTCGAGAATTATAAGAGAATTCCAAGCCAGACAAATACTCTTGTTCAATCGAACACACCCCCGGTATCCCCTTGGTACTATACCACTACGTGCTACACCGATAAAATGGGGAATCCGTAGTAAATAAAGTCAATTTCGGTAATTTGGAGGGATTGTCGGGTTTATTTAGGTAATTCGTGATACTCCGATTCAATCGAACATACCCTCTGAACATAGCCCTGTCTTGTTACAAGGTTTTGAGTAAAATAGCAACCACGTGCTACCATAGAAACCAAGATGGCGGTCTCCAGTATACAAAATGGACGACGGAAACACGTATCACCCTAACAACACGCGCTGCGCATGCGCACTCACACCACGTATCACTATGGAGATGACGTCACAAGATGGCCGCTCACGCGGGTTACCATGACAACACAACATGGTGCCACCACCAGGTCACGTGACATGACGTCACTTCCGGGGTTCCCTGCGGGGTCCCCCAATTGGGCACGTTTCATCCCTCTCCTTCTACTAACAAGTCACTTCACACAAATTTCTGTTTATTGACCCTCACTAATTGTTTATTGTGGAACACAGTAAAACCAAGTTATGCGAGCGCCAAACTATTACATTCAGTAGATGGCACATGTGTGTGGTGGTAAATATGTTAACATTCCTATAGATTAAATTAATCATGTTCCTCAGGTACCATACTTCATGAAGTATTATGTTTGCTGAGTGTAGTGATGAAGCACATATTTCATAACACATCTACAGTTAAAACTAGAAGTCCTGTCACGAACTGTGTGCTTTTCTTGGCTTAATTGCGCGTACGAATTGTGCGCAATTGCCATATCGAATGGCATCCAAAGCACATCAGGTTCTCATGGTTACTCATAGCAAACACAGGCAATGTTTCTGCCAATGGACCTCCGGGATACTCGGAGGTCCATTGGCTGAAACATTGCTTGTGCACAGGCCATATGTTCAGAATTTGATAGCATTACTAGGATCATAACGCATAGATTAACGCGCAGATCGACGTCCTATTTGTGCACATTTCATGACAGGACTTCTAGTTTTCACTGTAATGTGAGCACTATCCTATGATATACAATACCTAATCTATATTTCACCCCATTACAAAATTTACTGCGTAATTTACTTGCAAATATGATAATACCTGTGCATTTATTTATCTATGTGCCAACATATCTACACCTTCTATAGAAATGTTTAAGCCTTGTTTGTGCTCCATACTGAATAAGCTGTATTTCGTTCGTTGTGACTGCCGATCCTTGAGTACGCTAGACCCGTATGGGGCTGTGCCAGAGCTAATCAACTTAAAGAAGATAGATGATATAGACTGCGATGCCGCTCGTTTTGTTAGAGGGCTCACCCGATCAGTTTCAAAAAACATATACTTCTGGACGTTGGCTGGCAGCATCTTGATGAAATACGCTATGTATAAAGATGGGTTTATTTTATAAGACTGTCAAAGGTCAAACCCCATCTTACCTGACAAATTTATTGCTATCCACTTTTAATCAAATAACGTCACATAACCTGCGAAACGCTTCGAATTTCATACCATTTGCAGCACGAACGGAACTGTTGAAACGCTCTTTTCTACCATCTTGTGTTAACATCTGGAACTCCTATGATGAGAAAACTAGAAATGCTCAGACACTTCAGATTTTCAAATCAACGATAAGCCCTCAATTTTACAAACCTCCTGAATACTTTCATTTAGGAAAACGGAAAATAAACATAATTCACAGTCAACTAAGAAATGAATGTAGTGATTTAAATGGGCGCAAATACTCCCCGTACTGTATTTTGTTATTTTGTTCACCCTCTCTGTCCGTTGCTTATAATGAAACAATTTTTAGAGCTGTGCATATATTTATTAGAGATTCTAAGCGTTTCAGTTTCTAGCTCAAAAAATTTGAGAACGAGAATAATGAAATATATTATTATTATTATTATTATTATTATTATTATTATTATTATTATTATTATTATTATTTCAACACGAAGTGACTCTGGCTGTCGAAGGTGTCGTTAAACCCCAATAAATAAATATTGATATATTTATTATTATTATTGTTATATTATTATTATTATTATTATTAATATTATTATTATTACTGCTGGTATGTTCGAATGTAGAAGGCAATATAAAGTTGTGAACCGGAACTGTGGACTAGCTGCACAGGTTAGGCAGGATGTTCCGTATTCTCAATTCAGTAGCGGTGTGTGTGTGTCTCCCCCTCTCTCTCACTTCTTTTTCTCAGTGCTTATCGCTACCTCTCTATCTCTCACACATCTTAAATTACTTACTTGTTATATTTTTGTAATCTTCAACATTGTGTATAATATTTTATATTTATTACTGTTTTTGTTTGTGAATAATTTTTTATATTTATTTCTTTTTTTGTTTGTGTATAATATTTTATATTTATTACTGTTTTTGTTTGTGTATAATATTTTATATTTATTACTGTTTTTGTTTGTGTATAATATTTTATATTTATTACTGTTTTTGTTTGTGTATAATATTTTATATTTATTACTGTTTTTGTTTGTGTATAATATTTTATATTTATTACTGTTTTTGTTTGTGTATAATATTTATGTTTATTACTGTTTTTGTTTGTGTATAATATTTTATATTTATTACTGTTTTTGTTTGTGTATAATATTTTATATTTATTACTGTTTTTGTTTGTGTATAATATTTATGTTTATTACTGTTTTTGTTTGTGTATAATATTTTATATTTATTACTGTTTTTGTTTGTGTATAATATTTTATATTTATTACTGTTTTTGTTTGTGTATAATATTTTATATTTATTACTGTTTTTGTTTGTGTATAATATTTTATATTTATTACTGTTTTTGTTTGTGTATAATATTTTATATTTATTACTGTTTTTGCTGCACAAGATTATATTTATGATATTTGAAACGGAAAGGAAGGATTTTTGAGTGTTAAGCAATTGTCTTCCGATCCGATTTGCTGTAAACAATTTGCAAATAAAATATGTTTAAACTAATAAATAAATAAAATAAATAAATAAATAAATAAATAAATAAATAAATAAATAAATAAATAGGAGGATAACATTCCGAGGGACAGGGTTACAAGAGTTAATGTGACATATCAATACAGGTGTCGCAAGGTGAGGTGTGCCCCCTCCCCCAATAACTTTCATATTCTGAACATTTTCGCCACTAATGAAGTTTAGGATATACGTTCTCCCTTGATAGTAATCGTGTTATTTCAAGAAAGACTAGATTTGATACTCAGACTTGTGTCCCACACAGAGTCGGTTATACAATGAGAGATCCCTGGAAGCCACTTCAGACTGTCAAGGTCCCTGAACTGACCATTTTGGAGTGTCGTTAATGCACGTGCTAATAAATTGGGAAGTTGTGGCACGATTCCTGCCTGTATATTTTTTGTTATTCACAACAAGTCTTGAGTAACAATCAGCCTGACTGATTAATATTCCAGTTACATCTTCAAGGCCATTTTCGACGAAGGCCTACCATGATGGTGTAGTATGAATATTAACACTGTCGTGACTTAAACCATAACAGTCGGACAAATTGGATTTCAATCCCACCCCCTCCCTTTCCGGACATCTTAACGATGCCCCTGTATATGGATTAATTATATGGAGGGTATCCAACGAGTCTCAAGTCGATAAAGGCCAAATATGATGGTGTAGTGGAAATATTAACCCTACCGTGACTTAATCCATCACAGTCGATACAAATAGGACTTACACCCCACCGCATCAGAGTCGATACAAATAGGATTTACACCCCACCCTCCCATTCCAGACATCTCAGCGACGTCCATATATATTTACGACTTTTGGGATGGTATCCAACGAGTTTCCAGTTTTTTGTGGAATTTATGAAATGGGTTGAGTTAATCACTGGATGAGTTGAACATTCTATACATCAACTGATCCAAAACCAGATACGAAGGATCAATTAACATACAGCGCTTCCTATGGGTAAATAGGAACCGGTGGGAGCTAAAGAGGGTTCACGTGCACCGAAATTCTCCAGAAGTAGGAGAGAGTTTAGTCCAACGTTATTTTTACGAAAACGACATCCTGACGTACACACATGCATTTTGAAGTAAAAAAGTGGGCGTCAGGAATACTTTAGGGGGTCAAAAAATGTGATTTCCAGCAATTCTGAAAAATGCACTCAATAACCCCTAGATGACCTCCGTGACCGTGACCCATATTTTGAACCTCCATCGGGTGTCGACTCATTTAGTGTTGGTCCCAGGTCCATAGGTCACACCACGCTTGAGATATGGGCGTGACCCACTTTCAAAAAATGTGGCCACGCCCATTTTTTTATGACAAAATGCATGTATGTACGTCAGGAATACATTAGGGGATAAAAAAATGTGATTTCCAGCAATTCTGAAAAATGCACTCAATGACCCCTGGGGAATCTCTGTGACCTTGACCCATATTTTGAACCTCCATCGAGTGTCGACTCATTTGGTGTTGGTCCCAGGTCTGTAGGTCATACCACGCCTGAGATATGGGCGTGACCCACTTTCAAAAATTTTGACCATGCCCACTTTTTTATGTAAAAATTCATGTGTGTACGTCAGGAATACTTTAGGGGGTCAAAAAATGTGATTTCCAGCAATTCTGAAAAATGCACTCACTGACCCCCAGGGGACCTCTGAGACCTTGACCCATATTTTGAACCTCCATCGAGTGTCAACTCATTTGGTGTCGGTCCCAGGTCTATACATCATACCACGCCTGAGATATGGGCGCGACCCAGTTTAAAAAATGTTGGCCACGCCCTCTTTTTTTTACGTCAAAATGCATGTATGTACATCAGAAATAGTTTAGGGGGTCAAAAAATGTGATTTCCAGCAATTCTGAAAAATGCACTCAATGACCCCTAGTTTAGCTCCGTGACCTTGACCCATATTTTGAACCTTCATCGGGTGTCGACTCATTTAGTGTTGGTCCCAGGTCCATAGGTCATACCACGCTTGAGATATGGGCGTGACCCACTTTCAAAAAATGTGGCCACGCCCATTTTTTTACTTCAAAATGCATGTGTGTTCGTCAGAAATAGTTTAGGGGGTCAAAAAATGTGATTTCCAGCAATCCTGAAAAATGCACTCAATAACCCCTAGTTGACCTCCATGACCTTGACCCATAATTTGAACCTCCATCAAGTGCTGACTCATTTCGTGTTGGTCCCAGGTCTATACGTGATACCACGCCTGAGATATGGGCGTGACCCACTTTCAAAAAATGAGGCCACGCCCACTTTTCTGACGTCAAAATGCATTATGTACGTCAGGAATACTTTAGGGGATCAAAAAATGTGATTTCCAGCAATTCTGAAAAATGCACTCATTGACCCCTAGGTGACCTCCGTGACCTTGACCCATATTTTGAATCTCCATCAAGTGTCGACTCATTTCGTGTTGGTCTCAGGTGCATATGTCATACCACGCCTGAGATATGGACGTGAACCACTTTCAAAAATGTTGGCCACGCCCACGTTTTTTTACGTCAAAATGCATGTGTGTACATCAGAAATAGTTTAGGGGGTCAAAATATGTGATTTCCAGCAATTCTGAAAAATGCGCTCAATGACCCCTACTTGACCTCCGTGACCTTGACCCATATTTTGAACCTCCATCTGGTGTCGACTCATTTGGTGTTGGTCCCAGGTCCATAGATCATACCACGCTTGAGATATGGGCGTGACCCACTTTCAAAAAATATGGCCACGCCCACTTTTTTTACGACAAAATGCATGTATGTACGTCAGGAATTCTTTAGGGGATCAAAAAAATGTGATTTCCAGCAATTCTGAAAAATGCACTCAATGACCCCTAGGTAACCTCCGTGACCTTGACTCATATTTTGAATCTCCATCAAGTGTCGACTCATTTCGTGTTGGTCACAGGTCCATACGTCATACCACGCCTGAGATATGGGTGTGACCCACTTTCAAAAATTTGGGACACGCCCACTTTTTTACGTCAAAATGCATGTGTGTACGTCAGGAATACATTAGGGGGTCAAAAAATGTGATTTCCAGCAATTCTGAAAAATGCACTCAATGACCCCTAGATGACCTCCGTGACCTTGACCCATATTTTGAACCTCCATCGAGTGTCGACTCATTTGGTGTTGGTCCCAGGTCTGTAGGTCATACCACGCCTGAGATATGGGCGTGACCCACTTTCAAAACACCCCTACAGACACCCCTGGTACCCCGGAATCTGAAAAACATAGGTGGCCGAGAACTTGTGGCTGTCTATCAGCATGCCAAAAATCAACGAGATAGGGCAATTCGTTTTCGAGCTATCTTGCGGACAAAAAGTGATGAGAAGACAGAAGACAGGAGAAGAAGAAGAAGAAGAAGAAGAAGAAGAAGAAGAAAAGAAAAAAAAAGAAGAAAAAAAAATAAAGAAAAAGAATCCGTGCAAAAACAATATTCTGTGTGTTTCACACAGACTTAAAAGGCAAAGTGCCACCCGCAGCAAATTCTAATCGACTCTCCCTCTGCTGTATTGTACTCGAAAAAACTGATACGAATTCCATTGTCATTTGTATGACAAATATTAAATATATTACAGATAATATGTCTTGGAAAACATTGTGAGTAGTGGAATAGTTGACATACAGTTAAAACTAGAAGACCTGTCAGGAACTGTGCGCTTATCTAGGCTTAATTGCGCGTATGAATTGCGTGCAGTTGCCATATCGAATGGCATCGAAAGCACGGCAGGTTCTCCTGATTACTCATAGCAAACACGGGCAATGTTTCTGCCAATGGACCTCCGGGTTACCCGGAGGTCCATTGGCTGAAACATTGCTTGTGCACAGGCCATATTTACAGAATTTGATAGCCTTACTATGGTCATATCGCGTAGCTTAACGCGCATATCGGCGTGCTATTTGTGCGCATGTCAGGACAGGACTTTTAGTTTTAACTGTAGCCGCTTGGTCTTAACACAGATTAATAAATACCCAGATTTGATGGTATGGCCACGCCCAAAATTTACTATAGGAATTCACAAAGTAACCTTTTAACCATACCTAAATATCAAGATAATAGAGTCTGGGATTATAGCCACAAACTTATAGACCATGGCAGACCACTGGCAATTCCTGAAGTAAATTATTGCGGTAGACTGCAAATTGTTCAGGCTTTACAGACAGTGTCCACTATTGTTGTGTATTTCCTCAAATATCGGGAATATGTATGAAGTCTGTTACAGATATTTTACATATATAATTATTTGTTTAGGAATTATGTACTTTATCTGATTTCACAAAACTGTTTTATGATGAGATGGAATTTGTTAATCATTATTTCCGGTTTTTTTTGGTTTGTTCTCAAACACGACATGTGATTACTAAAGTTGAATTATTTTTACATTTCAGTTGGCATTCAGGCTAGTTAATTCCGTAATGAGGGTGGGGAGTTGAAAGTATCACTATGTTATCCAATCGGCAAAGGAAGTTACTAGACAGGCGGACCCGTGTGCTGGGAGAAATGTCCAAAAGACTACCATGATGACGGTTTGACTTGTTGCATAGGCTGGCATATCATTGGCAAGAAGGCATACGGTAGAGGTGCTGGAAAAATCCCAAACAGAGTTTGATAAATCACGATCAGTCAGTCAGTTTTAGCTATTTAAAATGCCTTTTGAGATACATTAAAACATAAAACAATGAGTGATTAATAGAGCTGTAGGTTAACCGAAACCGAACCGAGGTTTTTAGTTTTTAAAAAAAAACGAAACCGAAACCGTCGACATCCCGTAATCTAATGTTTTTCGTTTTTTATTAAATATTCTCTTGCTGCAGAAATTCACAGATTGTACCCTTCCCAGAGTAGTGAGAGTACCCAGACACTGCCAATGGCAGTGTCTGGGTACTCTCACTACTCTGGGAAGGCTACATTCTGTGAATTTCCCACATTTCAGTTTAGTTGTGTTTGCAGCTTTGCTCAAGTTGTGTGTAGGTGTCAGACCTCGAAAAATGGCCAAGCACAATAAACGTTCTGTATATTTAGGTAATTATTATATTGGCCTTCCTGATTCTTCATGTATTATAGCCTATTTCGGGCATTCATTGAGTTTCACTCAATTTCACTACCATTCAGTTATGACTCCGGACATAAGAATGAGTTTTATTGAATTTTGCTTGGCCTCATGAACAAACCGAAAACCGAACCGAACCGAGGTTTTACTCCACCTGAAAAACCAAAACCGAAACCGAACAAGAAATTTAAAAACCTCCAGCTGTAGTGATTAAACGCGACAAAATAAAATAATTTCACAAACTTACTTTTTGTTAGTTCTATTTAGACAGAAAAAATAAATGTTATATTATTATGTAAAAATCACATGTAGAGTAGTGTCATCAGCCGGATAATAACACATGTTATGTGAAAAGAAAGCACATGTCAAGTAGTGTCACTATTGGGATAATAACACATTTTAGTTAAAAGGACACATGTCGAATGTTTGTTTGTTTACTGGTGATTAAGGTCATATACTTATGCACAATGGTTAGTCGTGACCGTGGCAGTTTTACGGGTGAAGGAAGCTGGAGTACCCGGGGAGAAGCGCCGAGCAGCGATAAGCAACGGTCAACTCCCTAACATTCTAACTCTGTTCAAGCTCCGGTCAAGCAGGGTTACAGCGGTTAAAGACATGTGCACCATCGACGTGCAGTACGCCTTAGTACACGGCATCATCGTGCCCACATGTAGGCAACCGGGATAAATTGCCTTGCCCAAGGACACAACGTGGATCATCGGGGATCGAACTTGGGACCTCTATCATAGAAGTCCAACAGTCTACCACTGAGCCACCGCGCTCCACACATGTCGAATAGAATAGAATAGAACAGAACAGAAGAGATTAGCATTACCATTCAAACATATGTTGAGTAGCGTCAATAATCGGATAATAACATATCTAATGTAACAAACACATGTCGCGTAGTGTCACTATCCGCATAATAACATATGTTATGTATTTATACACATTTCAAATGGAGTCACTATACGGATAATGACATATCTTATGTAAAAAAACACATGTTGTGTAGAGAAGAGCAGAAGAGGTTAGCACTATCACTCAAACACATGTCGAGTAGCTTCACAATCTGATAATGACATATCTTACGATAAAAAGCACATGTTGTGCAGTGTCATTATCAGGATAATAACATATCTTATGTACAGGATACATGTCGCATGTAGTAACTTTCCGGATAATAGCATATCTAATGTAAAAAAACACATGTCGAGTAATGTAACCATCCGGGTAATAACATATCTTATGTGAAAAATAAATCGTTTCAAGAAGTGTCATCAACCGGATAATAACATTTCTTATGTTACAAATAGGTCACATCGATTGGATCTAGGTGTTAGGCCCCATAATTCTCAAGTTTTGAATAGACAAAAAGACGTCCAAATCCAAACTCTAAAATTCCTAAAAAAAATACAATTAACAGAAGGTACCAATAGACACGGTGAAAAAAGCATACTGAATTTTATATCTATAATTGCCCAATAGCGCACCCCTTGGATGGCACATTATGCTGATTTTTCATCCTTGTATTATGGGGGCTGATGTACAAAGCCACCATTTGTTGGTGCAAATGCAGTTAACTATATAGTTTTATACTGGGATGTATGCATAGTTTGAAAATGAGACATCACAATTTTGATATATATATAGATGATGCTCTTATGCGGTTAACCCCACAATCTGCAAATAATACCACAGTGCTCTATATATCTGACCTCTAATCTCACCCTGTAGCTCTCCTAAATGTGGGAGAGTGGGCTAACGTTCTGCCAGACCAATTTATAAAGAACTGATACAAATATTTGTCCCATATGCTTTATAGAGTCACTTGTCTTTTGAACTATCTATATTTTGGAGATATCTCTTAATACACGCAAACACTCAGGGGCTGGCTTGCATGACAACACAGTGTATTTGTACAGAACGTTGTGGAATAGCTTTAACAACAGGACCCTCATTTTTAATTCTGCAACCTGTTAAGTAGTTTTATACAGACATTGAGAAAGAAATGTTGGATTTAATCACAAAAAGCATAAATAACCTCCCAGTCCAATTGTGTCACTTTAAAACACCTTCCAGCAAATCTGCGAGAGGAGCGAACGCATTACTCACCTAGGAACTACAGCATGACAAACAGACGGCACGGCTCACACCCTAAGGGCCCTACCGACGGACGAACAGAAGCGCAGACGTACATAATCATGACCAAAAGTCATCACATTCCATACATAGCAGAGGATAGTCATACAGGACGATAATCAATGAGAATCAATAATGACCATCAACGTATGATCTATTAAATATTTTAGGCTATTAAACAACAGATGCGTCATGTTACAGTACTCGGACCAGTCGCAACACGTCCTAACTCGACTGTATCGCAGCGTTAGATTGTCATCTATAAATAGTGATGATACATTTCCTTCTTCGCATCCTCGAATTTATTTGGATTATTGGCCAAAATGTGACAAAGCCTCGCAGCGATGTGACCAACATCGCCACGATGTGACCATCTCTCACCACAATATGAACCACCAACCTTCGCCAAAACGAAACCAACTCTCGCCACGATGTGACCAATTCGAGCCACGATGTGACCAACTCTCGCCCAAATATGACCAACTCTTGCCACAATTTGACAAACTCTTGACAAAACGTCACAATTGTCGCAACAATATGACCCACATTCGCCACAACATGGCCAACACTTGTCAGAATGTGACCAACTCTCGCCACAACAGGACAAACTGTCGGCAAAATATGTCCAACTCTCGCCATAGTTCGACCAACGTTCGCGACTCGATGTCTGGGTTAGATGCTCGTTCGATAATCTTAGTATAAGGAATACTTGCAAAGGAAATAAGTCAGAACAAGTTTATTGATTTATTTATTGGTGTTTAATGCCGCATACTTATGCACAATGGCTAATCGTGGCCGTCACAGTTTTACGGGTGGAGGAAGCCGGAGTACCCGGAGAGAACCACCGTGCATCGACGAGCAACTGTCAGCTTCTCAACATTCTAACTCTGTTCAAGCTCTGCTCAAGCAGGATGACAGCGGTTGAAGATATATGCCACATAGACGTGCAGTACGCCTTAGTGCACGGCGTCATCGTTCCCCCGCGTAGGCAACCGAGATAAAGTGCCTTGCCCAAGGACACAACGTGGGTCGTCCCGAACGAGGATCGAACGAGGGTCCAACAGTCTACCACTGAGCCAACGCTCTGCCAGAACAAGTTTGGATTGAGAAAACTTTTGTTTTCTACCATTGTCATCTTTAGCATCATCAGTGACTTCAGAAGTTGGGTTGACATGTACCACTAATCTCTGTACATATGGATTTCAGAATCGCTCATTGATCACATACAGAAAGTTCCAAACCTGGGGGCATCTTTAGTGTGAGGGCAATTCTTTCCATAGAAAGACAATATTCAACATCAACAAACCTTGAAAATGTTTAATTTCCCGATGCCTTGCAACCGTCGATTGCTTTTTAAAGAAGATATTTTGAAGGCTACAAAATATATTGATGATGTGTACATTTCTCGCAGCAATCTAAATTAAATATTTGACTTTTATTGCACTACATTTATGTCCTTTCAAAGAGGTGGGGATCGGCGCATGAGTGGGTGTGCTGGTCATGTGAAACAGAACCGTGCTCTTGCTCTGCCCCGATGCACGTCCAGTTGTTAAGTTGTTTTTATTATATCTCACGTGACATCCCCTTCCTGTAATTGTCTGAGAGGTACTATACTAGATCCGAAAGTGTTATCCATTTAAACACAACCGTGCACTGGTTGGCTGGTTGAACACGATGCTCCCTTTAAAGAGATTTGTTTCATTGTTTTTAAATTAAAGATTAAAAGTGCCTGTCTTGAGCGAAAGTTCGTTCATGATAGGTAGTATACATAGGATTGGAATCTTGATAGACAGTAGATTCAGTAAGGGCTCGTTGATGATGGGTAGTATACATATTATTGGAATGTTAATAGGCAGTGGATTCAGTAAGAGATCGTTGGTGATAGATAGAATACATAGGATTGGAATCTTGGTAGGCAGTGGATTCAGTAAGAGATCGCTGATGATAGGTAGAATACATAGGATTGGAATTTTGATAGGCAGTAGATTCAGTAAAAGATCGTTGGTGATAGGTATTATACATAGGATTGGAATCTTGATAGGCAGTAGATTCAGTAAGAGATCGCTGATGATAGGTAGAATACATAGGATTGGAATCTTGATAGGCAGTAGATTCAGTAAGAGAACGTTGATGACAGGTAGAATACACGGGATTGGAATTATCGATATAAGATAACAATCATTATACGACATGATGTTAGCAATGGATAAATAGACGTCAATTTTGCAGTTTTTGTCCGAGAGGCTCAACGAGCCTTAAATGATAAAGTGGTCCTTATCAGCCAACACAATGGAGTATACGGAGAAGTATATATTACATATGTATTTACTTCTAGTGGCCTTTGTCGCGTGTACTATTCCTCCTCCAGGACCACTATTTTTTTGGTACAGCCACCTCCAAGCCTTGGAATATCTATAATATGGACTGATACAACGGGCTTCTGAAGAAAAGAAACACAATTCAAACCACAGGGTGATTACAAGTCTCAAACCGACCACACACATGACGGGTGACTTGTAATCACCCTCAACGGATATAATGGGTTGGCTATGTAACAGTTATCAATCTAGACGAACGTATTTATGGGTTTTAACAACTCTGAAGTGAGTGATACCGAGACGTGATGCTGTGGGTGTTACAGCACGCTGACAGGTTGTTCAAATCCATGAATACCAAGAACTACGCACTAAGCTCAGTTGGGTAAAAAGTTAAACCAAATCAATATGGGTCAATGTATATCAACCCATTTCCGTTCATATTCACACAACCCGGTTGATTTGCGTAGGTTTTTGACCCTACATATTTTTTAAACTGTAATTTTATTTCTTTCAAAGTAGAAATTGGATTTGGCGAACAGGCTAAGCCTATATAAAAGCCTTTCCATACAAAGACAATGAATTCTAATATACAACATAGAAACAATGAAACGAGTGCAAGTGCTACAGTTAAAACTAGAAGTCCTGTCATGAAATGCGCACAAATAGCACGTCGATTAGCGCGTTAATCAACGCGTTATGACCATACTAAGGCTATCAAATTCTGTACATATGGCCTGTGCACCAGCAATGTTTCAGTCAATGGACCTCCGGATAACCCGGAGGTCCATTGGCAGAAACATTGCCGGTGTTTGCTATGAATAACCAGAAGAACCTGTCGTGCTTTGGTTGCCATTCGATATGGCAATTGCGCGCAATTCCAACGCGCAATTAAGCCTAGATAAGCGCACAGTTCCTGACAGGACTTCTAGTTTTAACTGTATAAGGAGTGAAGTTAAGGTATAGTAAAGAGCTTTACTGCAAATTGTTCTATAATAAATACGTTAAACTTAACTCCTTGGTAAAGTTGTACGTTTAGGTGGATATCTACTGAACAGATTTCCTGCTATTGCAGATTAACACTGTTTTGCTGTATTAGGCAAGATTTTCACACATGTAAACTTAATATTGCGTGCTTTCGTATCCAAAACCGCATTCACATTTCGGGTCATCGATAAGAAATCTATCAAATTTGTGAGCATTTAGATTGCTACAACCGAAACACAATTCCACGTGATATGTCTGGCCTATTATTAAGCCCGATAAGTAGTGTATTGGGACAGTCCAGGAATCGCGTTTTAATATACACCTAAAACTTGTGGTGTATCACAACTGCGCGATTCAGAGCCTAGTTCGTTCCACAGCCGAATTATCGACGGCAGAAATGAAGCTGCAAAATGTTTGTTCTATCCTCTGTGCTGCAGTACGAGGTAAAAGTCATGACAAATAATCTGATTCGTGTTTCATTTGGTAGCAAAATATTAACTTGTGTCGGGTTCGTCGTGTTTGCAGAGGGACGAAACCGGTTTCTATATAAAGTAATTGGTGACTGGTACCGCGGATAGCGCTGTAAATTGTTCGAAGTGCGTCTAGATGGATTGGAGATTCTCTAAAGTGAATGCTTTCTCCTATGTGCATTTGTCCCATATCACATCGGCATAATCGAATAAAGGGAGTATAAAATGGGTGTACCGCGTGGCTAGAGCTGAGCGCGATAATATTTATTTTAAGCTCCGAAAATAATTAATTTCCGGACTTAATGTTTTGCCTATACTGTCTACTTGCATGTCTCAAGAACCTGAGATTTGAAAAAAATAAGTCCTAGATGCTTGTGATAGGTGACCTCTTCGATAGTTTTATCCAGTAAGAATAATTGTGGTTTTGGAATTGGGGAAGTTTTACGGGAAACGCTTAGGGCAACTGTTTTCCAGGACTGAAATTTACCTGTCATTGTTGGAACAGTACCCAATTTCTACAAGATCTGCCTTCATAATTTCACTTGCCAAAATACGGGTTTTCCACTCTCAAGACAATGAAGTGTCATTGACGTATAGCCTAATATTCGACTTGATGCTGTCAATGATATCGTTTAAAAATATATTAAACAGCAAGGCTTCAAGGACCGAGCTTTGTGGTACCCCTGATGAGAAAACTTCATTTGACGAATTTTGACCATTAATTACATACAACTCTCTGGCTTCGCCATTTTAGGTAATCCTCAAACCAAGATAGTAAACGACCCCTTATGCCAATTGCATTAAGCTTATAAACTAGGCCGGCGTTTCACTCTCTGGCAAATGCCTTACTTACGGACTTCTTTACAGTCATCTAATGCAACTTTTTTGCTATGACGTAGGTCAATTAATTGGCAGACAGTGCTATTACCTGGCATAAAGCCAGACTGCAAATGCGTTAGAAGGCTATTCTCCAGGAGGAATCGAAAGACACGTTTAAATATTATTTTTTCCAACACTTTACTTACACCACTCGCCATTGATACAGGTCGATAATATTCCTTTAAATTGACAGAGGACTTTTAAATATTATTTTTTCCAATACTTTACTCGTCCACCTTCAAACGTATAGAGGAGTCACCAGGTCTGTAAATCAATAACTCCAGAGGCTTAAGGTGTGACTGTTAGCAGTGTTGGGGTTCAGAATTAGTGGGGGATGACATACATGGAAATACCATATCAGGACACATCCATTCAAAATAAATAAAAACATTTTCAATCATACTTTTCATAAATATCTTACAGATGATGGAAAAAATCGAAAAAATCGAAAAATCGAAAGACTAGATTTTATACTCTGACAAATAGAGGTCTGTGGTGCCCACTTAAGACTGTTGAGGTCCCAGTCTCACCAGTACCTTTAATGCATATGTCATTTAAATAGAAAGTTGCACCACGATTCGCGTCAGTATATATTTTATTTACTCACAATAACTATTGAAGGTTTTTGTTAGTTATAAACCGACTGACAAATATTCCAGTTACATCATCAATGCCGTTCTTCAACGAAGGCCTATCATGATGGTGTAATGGGAATATTAACCCGGCCAAGGCTTGAGCCATCACAGTCTGGATAACTCGGATTTAAACTCCACCCCATCCCCTTTCGGACATCTTATCGACGCCCCTGTATATCTATGAATTATATGGAGGGTTTCCAACGAGCCTCCAGTTTATACTGTTTTTGTATGACAAGTTTAGTAAATCACTGGATGAGTGGAAAATTATATACATCAACTGATCCAAAACCAGATACAAATTGTGCAACTGGATCAATCAACATATAACGCTTCCTACCAGGACACAGGAGTCGGTGGAGGCATAGGAGAGGTCAGGTGACCCAAGATTCTCCAGACGTAGAGATAGAGAGAGGAAGAGAGAGAGAGAGAGAGAGAGGGAGAGACTGTGTGTTTCTCCAATATTATTTTCACCAAAACGTCATCGCAACTTCAATTAAATTCAGCTGGAAGGAGGTACAAAACGTTTTACTTTCTTTCATAACGATTCCTTCGTTTTATTTGTCTCTCACACGGTTTTTAATTTGAGAAGAATGTAAATGCTGGCAACATATTTAACAAAATTCCACAGCAGGCCGAGACATTAAAGACGTATTAAAAATAGAATCAAAATGTGCAAATGTTCTCATTGCAGAGCTTCAAACAAAGATTTGCGTATTGCATTCCTATCATGTTACTGAGACAAATGGGCCATCAGAGACATATTTGAGTGTTCGGTTGCCTTTCTAGGACCAACAACTCGCGCAAATACCTCCGGTAACTGTATGATAAATAAAAGAAATAGCAGGATTTCGAATCTACGTCTTGCAATTACTTCGTGGTTCCTCTTGCATCTTCAAAATGTCGCTAATATATTAGAATTGTTTTTAATTTCCGTTCGATAAAAGTCAATGGTTTAAACCAAAATGTAATAGCGTTTGTACGCTGCTATTAACCCTTTACCCAACGTAACGGCCAAAACCGGCCAGCGCTATTCTCAAAAATCGTCAATTAATTTTCATTATTTTTTTCATTTTTTTGACTCAAAAACATAGGTTATGACCCCTCATTGGAATGAGCTCGTTGAGCTCGTTCCAATGAGGGGTCATAACCTATGTTTTTGAGACAAAAAATGAAAAAAATTAGTTATTCGAGAATTTTTTTTGCATGTGTCGTCTGCTTTTCATGTTAGGTAAAGGGTTAAACATATATTTGGCGTTATATTACACACCACCGTCATTAAGTTTTGATTATTATTCTTTTTGTTTTAGTTCAGAGAAACGAACATGCTCAATATAATTTGTTTATTATTGATTGTTGCCATAGGTAAGTGGACTGATCAACTTAATGCTGTTCTCTGTATTTGTCCAGTACAAACAATACTTCAAATCAATTTTGTTTAATATATCTAACTACAATTTCATTTAAACGAAACGCTGAGTTATTTATCTTCCTGCCCTGTTAATTTATTGTGTTTGACACTGTCATGTCGGCGACTAGTAGGCCCCGTACATGGGATCAAATAAAACATTACAGATTAAATGACATTTTCCGAATAGTTCTTCCAAATCCATTCTGTAAGAAATTCCACACTGTGATGAACTGTTTGTTTTTCCACTTTTTGAGGAGTTTGCGAGCAGGCTGCCGTTGATGTAATGTGATGTTATTTCACTCAAAAGTATATACAGATATTATTTCGTGCAAAAGTGATAGATATTCCAAACAATAAGTATTAATTTCACCTTGTAGTAATCAATATATTAACACAATTATTGGAACTATTCGTTCTGATCATAAAACTATTGTTGGTAGTAAGTCTTCATCCCTAATGATAATATCACAAAGAATTCGATCAAATCACGTCTCAATTGAGCAATATTTCTTGCGTTGATTCAATGAAAATTAATGTTAACCCTTTACCTAACATGAAAAGCAAACGATACTTACAAAACAAATTCTTCAATAACTACTTTTTTTCATTTTTTGTCTCGACAACTCCCCAACCCCAGGGGTCAAACCGAGAGCCGACAAGGAGAGATAGGATAAAACAGTATGTATTTGAATGCTGAAACGTAAGGAGGTAGAATGAGGGGACGGGTTCCTAGTGCTATCGGTACCAATAATGAACACCTGTCTACGCCTCTGTCTGTGTGTAACCGGTGCCCCCTCCCCCCTCTTCGTTTGATGTATAATGTGCCTATTTTCAAAGACTTATGTATCGACGCCTTTGCCACTACGCTACCCCGCGGGGAGAGACGAGGACCTCATATGCGAACTCTACGATCTGAGTCATTTTATTTGATGTATCACATGTCTACTTATTAAAGGCTAAAGTTTTGACGACCTGATCCCCATCCGCTCCCATCGGGAAGGGTTAATAACCTCATTTTCGAACTCTACGCACCGATAGTTTTCATTTGATGTATTGCTTGTCTACCTTTCAAAATGGAAGTTTTGATGCCCTCGCCGCCACCCCTCGAAAAGTGTCGGTCACCTCATTTTCGAATTCTCCGCGCCGATACCTTCCATTTGAAATATCGCACATGCTGGGGACGTCCAGGGGTTCTCCCCCGGGAATGTTATTAAATATGAAAAGTGTTGTCGAATCCATTTCGGGGATCGTTGTTTCTTTTTAAATGAGATCAAAATCACCGAAGTTGGAGGGTCAAAATGCGACGAAAGAGGATGCCATCCGTGCAGCTTTGGAGAAACAGAGACCCTAGAACGTTTCCGATTAGAACCCCACAAGTACCTGCCCAATAGCATACAACTCCTTGAGAAATTAACGGAAGAATGGATGAAAACACGAGAGATAGGAAAGATGGACGAAGGGAGGAATAACGGAAAGAGTCAGTATTTAGTTTCGGTGATTGAGAAGCCGACAAGGAGAGATAGGATAAAACAGTATGTGTTTGAATGCTGGAACGTAAGGAGGTAGAATGAGGGGACGGGTGCCTAGTGCTATCGGTACCAATAATAAACACCTGTCTACGCCTCTGTCTGTGTGTAACCGGTGCCCCCTCTCCCATCTTCGTTCGATGTATAATGTGCCTATTTTCAAAGACTTATGTATTGACGCCTTTGCCACTACCCTACCCATCGGCGAGAGACGAGCACCTTATATGCGAACTCTACGAGCTGAGACCTTTTATTTGATGTATCACATGTCTACTTATCAAAAACTCAAGTTTTGACGGCCTGACCCCCAACCGCCCCCATCGGGGAGCGTTAATAGCCTCATTTTCGAACTCTACGCACCAATAGTTTTCATTTGATGCATCGCTTGTCTACCTTTCAAAATGGAAGTTTTGATACCTTCGCCGCCACCACTCGAAAAGTGTCGGTCACCTCATTTTCGAATTCTCTGCGTCGATACCTTCCATTTGAAATATGAAGTGGTTAACTTCGAAAGGAGAAGGCGCAATCAATGAGCAACCACACTCCCTGTCTTGTCATTTGTTGGCTGCAGGATTCCACCACCATCATTTATATTATGTGTATAAATAGCGCACTTAAGTGATATGGTAGAACTCTAGTAGAATCGCACAGACGAGGGCAAAATTCGAACTTGATTTGTATTGTCACCTGGGAAGTCCGCACACAAAATTTCGAATTAATACCGAAATTCAAACTCAAGTTATCAGTTGGAAACCATTTGTTTACGCACCGACCTACAGAAAGGCGGACAGACAGACATATAGGTGGACTGGCAGACAGACGGAGAGACTGTCAGACAGACATATGGCAACTTTGCAAAAAGAATTTCAAATCGATACAGAAATCCAAACTGAGGTTATCGGTCGGAAACATGTTTTCCTTACCAATTTTCAATTGAAATTGAAGTCTCATACCTGCGGTACCATAACTCCGGTAGAAATGCGTTGGCGAACTTTATCTGTATTTTCACCTGGGAAGTCTGCATGTAAAGTTTCGAATCGATACCGAAATCCAACTCAAGTTATCGGCCGGAAACCAATTTCCAAGTCAAATTGTTCAAAGTCACGTAACCCCGGTAGACATATGCGAGTGAGGCCAGAATTCGTATCAATCTGTATTTTAACTGTTGAAGTCAGTATACAAAATTTCGTATCGATACTGAAATCCAAACTCAAATTATCCTTTACCAGTTTCCAAAATAAATTGTTCAAAGTCCCATAACTCTGTGAGAAATGCACAGGCGAGGCCAGAATTCAAACGTGATCTGTATACTGTATTTTCACCAGGGAAGTCCGCATAAAAAAATTTCAAATCGATACCGAAATACAAATTCATGTTATCGGTCGGAAACCAATTGTTTACAGACAGACGGACAATGTAAATACAATATCATTTCTATTGTATTCAGATGCTATGAAAGAAATAATGCCACAATCTGTGGTATTCAGAATAATGTTAACCTCCCCCCCCCCCCCCCCCCCCCGTCCTGCCTCGAGATATGTAAATCTAAATTTCCATATTGCTGTGTTGGGGTTTGCAGGACAGGCAAGAAATAGCAAGTCTACTTACCGAAAACAACTACGAACAAAACAAAATAATATAGAAAGATGAAAATAAATATTAATTATTAGCATATAGGTAGTCTATATTGTGTAAAAATTAAGAACATTCAAATTTAGACCAGCCAAATCTATTGCGATGGGTATTATTTATCAATCTCGTATTTACAGCCGAACCGAAAAGAGACTACTCATTTCACCGAGAGTACTTTGAATCTTACACTTAATTTACAGTGTGAATGTATGCAATTTCAAACACATAAATCACTTTTGTTGTTCTCGGTAAGTCGTTTGGTCTAAAAAAATTTCTTACATGATATAGAAATACTATTCTCATCAACATATACCAGGGCTTTGTCCATTCCAGTAACCGACTTGGTAGCATTAAAATTGTTTGTTTTTTATTTGATATATTACCAGCTGTTCCTGTCTTAGGTTGTCCCATAATTGGAATCTTACCCGTCATCGGAAACAGATCTGTATCAGCAAACTTACTTCTTTGTGAGTCTTTTTTTCCCCCTTTCATTTTGGTTTTATGCATATTTGCCCTTTTTGGTGGTACTTAACGGTTGTGCTTCACTTCTCATGACCCGAGGATCTCTTCAGACTTTTGCCCATTATTTATGTCAAATGTTAGGCTTTTAGTGCTGATTGCACTTTTCACTTTCGAGTTCTTTCACTCGTTTTCGTTTGTTTTATTTTACCTTTAACCCTTTGAACTCTAGTGGTATCTTCCATGCCAGTTCCTGACAGCAATTAGAATAGTCTATATTCATTATTGGGGGTAGACCCATCCATATTTTCAACGTGCAGCCTCGGGGCTGCACGTTGAAAGTATTGATTGGTCTATCCCACACATTTACTGAACAGCCATCCTATTTAATGACGTTATGACGTATCATGTTGATGGCCGGAAAAAATGCCGCTAGGGTTTAAAAGGTTAATTTTTTTTCAACAAGTAGTCTCTTCTCGATTTGGCGCCCAATTGCGGGATTAATAAAAATAAAATCCCCTTCACCGTTCACCCTACTTGGCTGGTTTAAAAAAAAAAAATTCCTGACTTTTACATTGTGTACATATACGCTAGCAATAAACGTTCATTTTAATTTAATTTAATTTTTTTTTATTCTTTTTTTGTTCTCGTTAATTAGTGTATACACAACTATCCAAGGACATGTCTAGGGCATCACACATGATCTCAAAATATGTCAGAAATACTAAATGGCGATTCCCTTTCACAAAACCAAAACAATTTGAATACTTTGTTGAATGATGAAATCTGTTGGGAAATCAATTTGTCTGATGCTCTAGACTTGTTCTTGGATATCCAAGGCATCTTTAGCCATATACAGTTTTAATATAACTTCTCTTTGTAGTCTATACAGTTATAACCAAAATACAGTAGACGACTTTCAGGAATCATTAGAATCTGTTTCCACCAGTTTATTTATAGACATGCGTTTAGTCCTGTTCTAGGCAACACAGCTTTCATTTGATGTATTCTATGCCTGTGCTGTTCAGATATTAGTTGAATTTCATCACCAAGAAGTTTTGCCGAAAAAGTATTATCGTTACCTAGATACAGCCTTAAGGTGCCTTTACACTATTGCTAGACCATTTCAGCAACTAATTCGTGCTCCCGCGTTGTGTCCTTGGGCAAGGCGCTTAACCCCGATTGCCTACATGGGGGCACGATGACGCTGTGTGCTAGGGCGTACTGCACGTCGATGGTGCGCATGTCTTCAATCAATCTAACCCTGCCTGTTCAACGGTGCAGAGTTCAGAGTTACGATGTTGTAGAGCTGACAGCTGCTCGTCGTTGCTCGGTGGTTCTCTCCGGGTGCTCCGGCTTCCTCCACCCGTAAAACTGTCAACGACGCGATATGGCCCTGGCTGTTAATGTGTCGTTAAACCCTAATAAATAAATAAATAAATAAATAAATAAATAAATAAATAAATAAATAAATAAATACACTGCTGCTATGCGTCGACGCGTGAGATGCGATCGGAGCGTCCTGATGAAAATCAATAATTTTTGTGAACAGATACGTTCGACGCAAAGGTCGCTCTGAACCCATTCCATTCATTTTCGCAGACCTTAAACATATATCAAAATCACATTCTACACAATTAAGAACATTATATTTATTTACAATACTCAAAGTTTGCTAAGCACCAAATATTAGACACACCATTGTGAAATATGCTTGTGACATATTTGCGATATTTTTTATGGATATGGCAGAGGAATGTATTCAGACGGTCCCCAGTGCTTTCATTAGCTCTCTTGACAGGTAGACGTTTCGTGACAGTCATGGAAATCATGTACCCCTTGATTTTCATGATGTCTTCGTGTACTGTCTAAATGTACATGACATGTGCAGGGTATTCAATCTTCATTTAAACGTAACAATCGCCCGAGTTCGGATGCTTGCACGGGGTCAATGGGTTAAAAAAAAATCCCATACATAGGCTTACGACACTAAATCAGTCGATGTTGCTTAAGCTTTTACATATATGCGGGAATACAGTAAACTGGGGCTAGTAAATTTATTTGTTGGGGTATAACGACACTTCCGACAGCCAGGGTCAACTCGTGTCGGACGGTTTTACGGGTGGAGGAAGTCACCGAGAGAACCACCGAGCAAGTGTCAGGCTCCCCAACATAATAACTCCACACAAGCAGGGTTAGCATTGGTTGAAGACAAGTGAACCATCGACGTGCAGTACGCCTTAATACACAACGCCACCGCATCCTCACGTGGGCAATGGGGTGAAGTGTCTTGCCCACGGATACAACATGGTTGCCGCAGGTGGGATTAGAACCGATGATCTCTCGGTTTGCAACCAGCACCTCTACGTACTGAGCCACCGCGCCCCGAGGGTCAGTACATAATTATGTGCTGCAGGAATATTATAGAATGACGATTTGAATGTTCATCTCTGATTAAAATACTTTGATAACTGCCCAGCAAGCAAAATTTTGCGACAGCAAAACACTGACGTAGTGAACGATTCAAAATTTTCAAGAGGTGCTCCTATTAGGCCAAAGTGATTCAAACTGTCAAATGTTTAGGCTTATGAACATATATCATCAAAATCACATTCTACACAATTAAGAACATTATATTTATTTACAATACTCAAAGTTTGCTAAGCACCAAATATTAGACACACCATTGTGAAATATGCTTGTGACATATTTGCGATATTTTTATGGATATGGCTGAGGAATGAATTGAGATGGTCCCCTTTGTTCACAGTAGCTCTCTTGACAGGTAGACTTTTCGTGACAGTCATGGAAAGCATGTACCCCTTGATTTTCATGATGTCTTCGTGTACTGTCTACATGTACATGACATGTGCAGGGTATTCAGTCTTCATTTAAACACAAACCCTTGTGATTTAATGATTGAATACGGCAAATGCAAATGTAAGAAGACGTTTGTATGAAGCAGAAATGTGGCGGGCTGTGGGGATGGTGGAGCAAGGGGCTAAGGGGCTACCCATTGTCAGGTTGGTGAAGCCCTTGGTGTGCACCATACGGTGATCACCAGAGCCTGGCGAGATTTTAGCAGTATGGCACACCATTAAGACGGCATGGTTGTGGCAGAGACATGGCAACATCTGCAGCTGAAGATCGGTTTTTGATCATTCAGGGCCGTAGGAACCGCTTTGCAACAGCAACCCAGCCTCGCAGTGACCTTCAGAATGCATCCGGGTAAATGTTTCGACGCAGACTATCTGGGCAAGGTTGCACGAAGGTGATCTCCGATCGAGAAGGCCATGTATTCGCATTTCGCTCTCCCAGAACCACCACCAGGCACGATAGGAATGGGCCATGGGTCACGTTGAATGGACAAGAGAAGATTGGCGACCTGTTCTTTTACATATGAGTCAAGGTACTGCCTAGACCACACATACAGCTAAAACTAGAAGTGCTGTCACGAACTGCGCGCTTATCTGGTCTTAATTACACGTAGGAATTGCGCGCAGTTGCCATATCGAATGGCATCCAAAGCACGGCAGGTTCTCCTGGTTACTCATAGCAAACACAGGCAATGTTTCTGCCAATGGACCTTCAGGTTACCCGGAGGTTCATTGACTGAAACATTGCTTGCGCACATGCCATATGTACAGAATTTGATAGCTTAACTATGGTCATAACGCGTAGATTAACGCGCAGATCAACGTGCTATTTGTACACATTTCATGACAGGACTTCTAGTTTTAACTGTATAGGCGTTCTAGGGTATGGGGAAAACCAGGAGAGCGATTCCATGCAGCCAACATTGCTGAGCATGACCGCTATGGTGGAGGGTCAATCATGGTCTGGGGCGGCATCAGCTGGGTTATACGTACATAGCTCTGTGTCCTTGAACGTGGTACCTTGACTGCACAACGGTATATTGATGAGATCCTGGATGTCCACGTCAGATTGTATGCAGGTGCAGTGGATGATAGATTCATTCTGATGGACGATAATGCCCGTCCTCATGTTGCCCATGCTGTCGGGGAGTATCGACAGAGGGAGGGGATTGAGCGTGTGGACTGGCCAGCAAGTTCCCCTGACCTCAATCCAATCGAACATGTCTTGAATGAGTTGCAGTTTGCAATTTCATTCCGTCCAGTCTAGCCAAGAAGTGTCCAGGAGCTTGGTGCCATGCTGGTCCAAGGATGGAACAACATACCACAAAGGACCATCTGGAACCTGACTGGGAGCACGAGGAGGCGTTGCCAAGCTGTAATTAACAGTAGTGGGTCTCATACTCGATATTGAACCCATACCATTCCGCTCCGTCAACTTTTTGGCAAATCGAAAAATTTCCTCTTTTAATAATAATATCCATTGTCCATGGTTATCATATTCAAAAGCTAAAAAATAATGTCAAACACAAATAAAAACTTAAACTCTGTACTTACGTCATTAAAGATATAATTAAACAAAAACATATATACACTTTCCATTACAATATTTCAACTAAAGCGTAAAACAGGTAGTTGGATATACTTGGTGCTTAAAAAACTTTGAGTAGTATATTTATTGGTGTTTCAGGCCACGTTTCCTCATTTGTGTGAAGGCAAGTTTGGCCAATCATTTACACCATTTTAGAGGACTTCCATCCAAGGCATTAGTTATGGGGGCCTATTTTATCAGTGAAATAGAACTTGCTTACTGGAATTAAACAGGCAATGCTTCACTTGCTGAGGTTCCATCGGGAGAATTAAGAACAAAAATGTGCATATAAAAAATATGGTTGAGTGTTTTTTTTCCGTTGCACAGTATAATTTTTCAGACAAGCGTTTTCGTGATTTTTTGGAATACAAGGGAGGCAAGGTAATACTGATAAGGTCTATCTGAGTAGTTGCAAACAGTGTTTTAATCCTTTTATTGCCACGCCCACTTTAGCCATATATGGAGGCCCCCTGTTTACGTCTGTAGGCGAGGAAGTTTAAAAAGATTAATGACATCCTTGAAATTCTATCATCTGATTAATTGTTGGAAAGGGCTCTCGGAGCCTTTACAACAATTAATAAGGTAATAGGTTTAATCTGCGCTTACCCGAGCCGTACATATAATCATAAAATAATAGGTGACAATAGTCGCTTTCGGCAGCATTGCATCATAACACTTCACTGTCAACGAAACTAACAAGTCTTAAGATATTGTTTGTTGTTGCCTAATTTTCGACAGGTACCAATAGTTTTGTACATGTCATACCAAACTTGATATTTGTCATACATCTAGAGTTAAGGTTCAGTAAAGCCATGTGCTCTTTTACTTTGGCAAATATTAAATATGTGTGTGTTAATTTTAAGTTAAATTTATGATAACCGGAGATGCGCGTTAATTGTAAACGTTTACATCTGTAATCTGGAATTGCATTGTTCTTATTCATTGAACGAAGCAGGCATATGCAATGCGTTTCAATTGATGTAATGTTGTTTAACGTAATCCTACCGTCCTTTACTGCCTCTTGCATGAGAATGAATTACAAAAATACTGATTCTCATGTTTTATAATAATGAATATGTAAGCATCAAAGGTTATGAAACAATCTTTGTAACCGACAAATGTTATATCCAGTGCTTTAGTTATTGTGTGTGAATCGTAGGCTTGTTAATCATCAGTAGAGCCATTGAGAACAACAGGAATAGATTTAGAATATTGGTACAGTACGTGGAGAGTGGATTATAACTAAATCACCCGCGGAGTGGAGTTATCACCCAATCTATAACTTTCAAATTTTGTACATATCGACAAATAAACAAGCAATGTTTCAGCCAATGGACCTCCGGGTCTAAGCCGGAGGTCCATTGGCTGAAACTTTGCTGGTGCTGGTTATGCTTTGCAACAACTTTGCAATTATTACTCGGGTGGAATCTCCACTTTGCAGGCGATTAAGTGATAATACACTCTCCACGTATTGTATGTGTATGTAAAATCAATAATATCTAGTTCCTTTGGTAGTCCATGTACCTCCTAAAAATCATGACTGACTGTGCTACTTTTCTATAATGTGCTATAATGATTGTCTCCATCAATCAGTACATTGTCCATGTCGTCACTATTCCATTGTGTTAATGATCTTTGCTTGCTATTTTTCAGTGCAATAAACGATATAGCGGTGCATTGTTTACCTTCATTGTGCGGAAACATTGAACTAGCCTGAGGAAAATGACCTTGAATATTTTCCTTAATACCATCATGTATTCCTTGTGATACTAGTGTCTAGACGATCAACAAAACTATCATTTACCCAATGTAACGGCCAAAGGTGGCCAGAGCTATTCACAAAATTCGCCAGTTATCATTTTTTTTTCATTTTTGTCTCCAAAACATAGGTTATGACTCCTCTTGCGGGCGCGTTGGTCCAGTAGGTAGAGGTGCAGGCTGCAAGCCGAGAGGTCCTCAGTTCGAATGCCACCTGCAGCAACCGCGTTGAGTCCTTGGGCAAGACACTTCATCCCAATTGCCTACGTGGGGGCACGGTGGCGTTGTGTACTAAGGCGTACTGCACGTCGATGGTGCACCTGTCTTCAACCAATGCTAGCCCTGCTTGTGTGGAGTTCGTATGTTGGGGAGCTAACAGTTGCTCGCCGTTGTTCGGTGGTTCTGTCCGGGTACTCCGGCTTCCTCCACCCGTAAAATGTCGCGGTCATGATTAGCCATTGTGCAGAAATATGTGACCTTAAACACCAATAAATAAATAAATAATAATATGACTCCTCTTTGGAACGGGCTCGTCGAGATCTTTCCAATGAGGGGTCATAACCTATTTTTTAGACAGCAAAATGAAAGAAATTAGTTATTCAAGAATCTTTTATGCAAGTGCCGTCTGCTTTTCATGTTAGGGTTAAGGAGATTTTCGCCAGCTATCAAGTCAGTTTCTCATTCATATTTTGTGTCCAAAAAATAAGTTTTATGTGATTCACGTAATTCGCGACCCAAATATTCTGCTAGGTTTCTCTTTACTAATAAGGTTACTTGTTTCATTCTACGTCTGTTGCTGTTTTGTTTTTGTACTTAATTAATTCAGTTTTTTTTCATTGTTGTAATTGCAGTTGTCTCATTGCTATATAATCTGTTTGATTCATTGCTATATGCTCCATTCTTTTCATTGCTATAGTTATGCTTTGCGTCAGTTGTTTTGTTTATACTAACTGCATCACCCGAATGTAAAGATACACTCGAATTTGGTGTACTAATGCACACTGGTAAGACAGTTGGTTTCGTCAGCTCTGCTTCATCCGAAGGTGAAGGTACATTTACAGTTGGTGTACTAATGCACACTGGTAAGACAGTAGGTTTCGTCAGCTCTGCTTCATCCGAAGGTGAAGGTACATTCAGAGTTGGTGTACTAGTGGACATTGGCAAAACAGTCTGGGATTGAAGGCTTCCCTAAGGAGATGCAGACCTCAAGGCACTTGATTGTGAATCCACCACAGATTCGCATGTACCCCCAGAAATACAGTTCTCCTTCTCCCGCATCATTGCTATAGCTATGCTTTGTGTCAGTTGTTTTGTTTATACTAACTGCATCACCCGAAGGTAAAGATACACTCGGATTTGGTGTACTAATGCACACTGGTAAGACAGTTGGTTTCGTCAGCTCTGCTTCATCCGAAGGTGAAGGTGCATTTACAATTGGTGTACTAATGCACACTGGCAAGACAGTAGGTTTCGTCAGCTCTGCTTCATCCGAAGGTGAAGGTGCATTTACAATTGGTGTACTAATGCACACTGGCAAGACAGTTGGTTTCGTCAGCTCTGCTTCATCCGAAGGTGAAGGTACATTCAGAGTTGGGGTACTAGTGGACGTTGGCAAAACAGTCTGGGATTGAAGGCTTACCTAAGGAGATGCAGACCTCAAGGCACTTGATTGTCAATCCACCACAGATTCGCATGTACCCCCAGAAATACAGTTCTCCTTCTCCCGCATCATTGCTATAGCTATGCTTTGTGTCAGTTGGTTTGTTTATACTAACTGCATCACCCGAAGGTAAAGATACACTCGAATTTGGTGTACTGATGCACACTGGTAAGACAGTTGGTTTCGTCAGCTCTGCTTCATCCGAAGGTGAAGGTACATTTACAGTTGGTGTACTAATGCACACTGGCAAGACAGTATGTTTCGTCAGCTCTGCTTCATCCGAAGGTGAAGGTACATTCAGAGTTGGTGGACTAGTGGACGTTGGCAAAACAGTCTGGGATTGAAGGCTTCCCTGAGGAGATGCAGACCTCAAGGCACTTGATTGTGAATCCACCACAGATTCGCATGTATCCCCAGAAATACAGTTCTCCTTCTCCCGCATCTTCGCCATGTTGGCCCTCATATTCTCACTCCTCCTTTTTCTTGACGCGATCTAAAAATATTGAACATTTATAAGTTTGAACAAGGAAGTCTAACAAGATCCATATCCTCAGCCGACGTCTGTGTTATGACAGAAATAAACATATGAGGTGATCACGACAGATGAAAAGATGGATGAACAAATACCGAGGTGGTGAATGAAAGTCATTGTACAAGGTTAAATATTCAACTTGGTTCATTATAACAGAAGAAACAATATGGAAATTTCCAATGAGAAGAAATCAAAGCACACAAAGGGAAATTTTCATAACATCATAATCAAACCGGACATATTAGCAATGTAACTTGGCAAACAGCTTTCCAGCCTTTATTTCTGAAGATATAATGCAAATAAGTGCAATTCTCTTTCAGGACAACAGGGGACCATATCTCAGGACAAGCCATAACAAGAAAAAGATGAAGACAAATATATCATCACAGAAATTCAGACGAATTATAAGGGCAATTAAAATGCGGACTCATCTCATTACCGACTAGCACCTCTCTTCATGCCCATTAATGTAACTCAATAAATATCATTTATTTCTTTTATAGCAACTGAAGATATCCTCTAAAAAACGGAACTTTTACAGAAATTCAGAAGAATTCTAAGTACAGAAAGGGCCATAAATCTTGTAAAGATGAAGACCAATCTTATTATCGACTTGGACATGTATCCTTACCCAATAATGTCACTCACCAAACATCGTTTAATTTCCTTAATCACAACTACAGCTAAAATCAGAAGTCCTGTCATGAAATGCGCACAAATAGCAGCACGTTGATCCGCGCGTTAATTTATGCGTTATGACCATAGTAAGGTTATCAAATTCTGTACATATGGCCTGTGCACAAGCAATATTTCAGCCAATGGACCTCCGGGTAACCCGGAGGTCCATTGGCAGAAACGTTGCCTGTGTTTGCTATGAGTAACCAGGAGAACCTGCCGTGCGTTCGATGCCATTCGATATAGCAATTGCGCGCATTTCCTACGCGCAATTAAGCCTAGATAAGCGCACAATTCGTGACAGGACTTCTAGTTTTAACTGAAATACGCCCATTTTGGCATTACCAATTTCCAATAAAAACTGTTTAGTGTAATCCGGCAGAATTCGAACTCTATCCACATTTTAACTGGTAGAGTGTTAGAGTTTTTAGCCTCAATTTACTCAGACTTTACCATTCAAAAGTTGCAATATTTGGCTAACCGGTCACCCGTTCGTGTAGAGTTAAATTTGCGTAACCACAATGCAAAGGAAACACGCGTTCTGGTCCAATTTTGCACACTGGATTGAAAATTAGTGAATTGCAGGTCCCTATATTTAAGGGTGAATCATTTACCATACCTTCAGGACAAATTTGCCCTGTTAATTGCATATATTCTATAGAGTAAACTCCTGTTAATTGAATAAAAATATCTTGAAATGTTGGGAAATTACTCTGAAAATCAGTGAAGTATCCTTGAATATTGCTTAATTTGGCCTCAATACATTCAATGCAGACTTTTAAGCTATTATATTTTGATTGAAAGAGATCACTGAGCTGTCAAACAAGATATAATAGAATAAATGCACAGTTCATGTCTGACTACAGGACAGTGATCAAATCTTTATTATTTGAATATTCCTGTTAACTGAATTATTCTCACTGTAAAAGTGTCTACTCAATTAACAGGGTTCTATTGTAATGACAACGTAGAGTTTATGCTGGGCAATGGTAGCGGATGGAGATGACGGACAGAAAATGATCAGTAAAGTTGACATTGAGCTTTGCTAAGTCAGCTAATAAATAAGAGGTCTCACTAGACCTGAAGTCGCTCACCGTTTTTAACAAACTAATCTACACCTCAAAGGTAAGCTTAATGCCCTCTATTAAATCATTTTATCCACTGGTTCATGATAAGAAGCTTTTTGAAGCTTTTGGCACACTTCGGGGCATGACACTGTGCAGGAAGAAAAGCAAAATTATGTTTGAACAAACAAGGAATGTCATTAGGCAAAAAACATTTAAAGCGGTTCGGGAGATTTTTTTTAATGTTTTTTCCCATTACCGATGTTAAAATTTGTTTATTTATTTAGTAATGTTTAGGGTAACTTTTTTGCGGCTAGGGCTAATTGTGGCCGCAACAAAGGTTTAAAACTGAGTTTTCTGCAGCTAAGGCTAATTGTGATTACAACAAAGGTTTAAAGTTAAGTTTAGCCAATCGTTTAAATCCATGTTGCACATTTTAGAGGACTTTCACTCCAGGCATTGGTGACCAGGTACTATTTTACCAGTAAAGAAGAACTTGTTTATCTCAGTAAACAATCATAATGCATTGCTTCACAGGAAACAATGTTAAAATGTGAAGCCCCATAAACAGGCCTTTAGATTAACCCATTTTCAATCTTTTACTGATGTCCCAAAATCAAAGAAGGTGTGAAGGCATCAAGAAAAATATATAAATTTTCCTTGCCTCTTCTGCATTTTTATAATAACTTTCATCATAAGATGACCATAGAAATCCAGTTTCGAACTTGATGAAGGATCTGTTCCCTGAAACCCACATACAGTTAAAACTAGAAGTCCCGTCCTGAAATGCGCACAAATAGCACGTCGATTTGCGCGTTAGTCTACGCGTTATGACGATGGAAAGGCTATCAAAATTTGCACATATGGCCTGTGCACAAGCAAAGTTTCAGCCAATGGACCTCCGAGTAACCCGGAGGTCCATTGGCTGAAACTTGGCTTGTGTTTGCTATGGGTAACAAGGAGAACCTGCCATGCTTTTGGTGGCATTCGATATTGCAATTGCGCGCAATTCCTACGCGCAATTAAGCCTAGATAAGCGCACAGTTCGTGACAGGACTTCTAGTTTTAACTGTAACTAAAATGAATTGGATCGTTTATCGTCTGTTCAAGTGATCGCGCTATCGAGCACAAAATTCGCTAAAGAATGATTAAGTCAGCTCAACAATTTTGCTGTCAGATATCGGTCGAGCCCATTTTAAAACTCGATTAAGATAGTCTTCTAAGAAAACCAAATAACACCATTGAATCAAATTCGTTGACGATTATTTGAGTTATCGCATTATCAAGCACAACATTTACAAAAAATGACTAAGTCAGCACAATAATTTTGCTGGCGTACATCGGACTGAGCCCATTTTCAAACTCGATCCAGACATTTTTCCTTGAAACCCATGTGCCAAATATCAATCTAAATAGAGCACAAAATTCGCAAACAAATGACCAAATCAGCTCAATAATTTTGTTATCGTTTTCCGGGCTGAGCCCGTTTCGAACTCGATTGAGATAATCTTCCCAGAAAACCATATAACAACAAAAGCACCGTCAGGTGTGGCTAAGTTGAATAAAACGCCGCCCGACCATAGGTCCCCCGAAACAAGGGTGTAATTCGAGGTATTTGAAAAGAATTGAGTCGAATAAGGGACATAACTATGGCAAAAAATGTTGGACCAAGCCCCAACTTGACCCGCATTTTATGTTGATACACCTACATACCAAATTGTATTGCATTCGGTCAACAACAACTAAAGTTATCACCCGGAAACCAAAAACAAAATGAATCTTTGACGCCACAAAAGTGACATTATTCTGTCAAAAATTGTCGGACAGCGCCCGATTCGAACGTGATCTGTATTTTACGTTGCTACATGTACACATACATACCAAATTTCATTTAATTTGCCCAACTACACTTAAAATTATCATCGGGAAGCTAAAAAAATGAATTTCCGAAGGTGAAAAAGGGGCATAACACTGAAAAAGATAATCGGACCGCACCTCGATTCGAAATTGCCTTGCATTTTATGTTGATACACCTACATACCAAATTCCATTTGATTTGTCCAACAATACCTAAAGTTACCATTTGGAAACCAAAGTGGGACGGACGTAGGGTGGGACGCACGCACGGACACACACCGGCTATTTTTTAAAAAAAATCGGAGGACAAAACGGGACGTAACTCATGTAAAAGTAATTGAACGCAACCCATATTTAAACTTAATCTGTAATATTCACTGGAAAATACACATACCAACGTTGGTTGAGATCAAATAATCCAAACTGGAGTTATTGGTTGGATACCAAAAATGTTCATGGACGTCGAATTCTAAGTCAAAAAAGTAAAACTAAATGGAAGAAACCCATAATCGAACTTGGCCTGTATTACTAGCTGGGTAATACACATACCAACTTTGGTTGGGACCAAAAACTCCAAACTGGAGTTATCAATCGGAAACCAATTTTCGTTACCAATTTCCAATTCAAAGTGTTCAATGTCTCATAACTATGGGAGAAATGCGCAGGTGAAGCCAGATTTCGAATTTGGTCTGTATTTTCACCTGGGAAGTCCGCATACAAAATTTCAAATCGCAACCGAAATACAAACGCGAGTTGTCAGTAGGAAACCAATTGTTTACGAGCGGACGGAGGGACGGGCGGACAGAAAAACGGAAGGACAGACAGACAGGGAGTTGGACAGACAGACAGACCATTTACTTAATACGACCGATTTTACAAACGGACGTATAAAAATGAATCAAATCGTTTGACGTTTGTTTAAGTTATCGCGCTATCAAATACAGAATGTACAAAACATGTCCCAAGTAAACCCAATGATTTTACTGTTGTACATCGGACAAGCCGCTTTTCGAACTCCATCAAGACATTGCTCCTTGAAACCCATGTGCCACATATCCATCAAATCGGTTAACGTTCGTTGAAGTTATCAAGCTATCAAGCTCAAAATTAGCCATAACTCATGTGAAAAAGCAATGACGCACCCTATTACGCGTCATCGAGTGTTGCACATGCATATCAAGTGACGTACCAAGTATCACAGACCGCCCAGAAGCAACCCAATTATAAACAAAAAGGAACGCCAGTCCATACGCATCCGTCCGCCTGGCGATCGACACTCGCCATTCCAATAGCACAGATTTTCTTGAAAGCTCGACTAATAAACTTGAAAGTCAAAGTTACAATGATGTCATATATTGAATATGAAAGCATTCACTTCCCCATTACAAACAGGGGTAAAAAAATGCTGATACAAAGTCCCGGAACAGTACCCTATGGCAAAACCGATAGCATTTTGTTTTTCACCATTCCTTTCTGCTGGTCTTATAGAAGCTCAACATCTTGTCTCCTGTGGTTTTCACCGGGCAGCAATTGTTTTTCTGCATACATCAAGTATTTATTACCCATATCAAATGTGGTTTAAATAGACCTCTCCGTTCAGAAAATATAAATTTTGGGAGGGGCCAAAATTCTTGCCTCTTCAATTACGATGACAAATATTTCCTTACGAACTTCATGGGAACAAATTTAAAACCACACACCAAAAGGAAGCCGAACACCAAGTATCAAGTCATTGCAGCCAGCACTTTATGAGGAGACGTTTTTTAGATTTATGCACACTTCGGAGCTGTGGCCCCTCCGAAACATCATTTGAACAACTATGAAATGGTGTTGACAGACGCAAGATGAGGGTGATTGAATAAACCCACTTGGCTTCGTCAAGATGAGCTGAAAATGGGGGTGGAGTTGAGACAGGAAAGTGAATATTATTTTCGTACTTCCGTTTTGTGAGTTGAGGTTAACTTTAGGCTTAACACACATAATCATTGTGTGTTCATTTGTTGACTTGTTCATACACATTTCTTTTATCATTGTTTTTTTCTGTTTTGCTCACTTTTTCCATTGACGAAGATAACTTTTTACTGGGAGGAGAGGAGTCAAGCTTCAACTTTCCCAACAGACAAAAATACAAAATATTTTCCAGCAGATTTGAGATTCGGGAATCAAATTTCTACCGTTTTGGCATCCAAAACGTCTGTATTATTAACAATTCAGTGTACATATATGTTTTAGCCAAAATGTCAATAATTTTCCTTCTATGCATCCAAAACATCTGGATTATTGAAAATCCAGAATATATACATGTATATGTGTTTTAGCCAAAATGTTAATAATGTTCATTCCATTTTGTCATATTTTATGTACAAAAAACTCAATTATTTTCCAACATACTGAAAAGTTCTGGGAAACTAGGCGTTGGTGTAGGGCGTGTGCTGACCCCCCCCCCCCCCCCCCCACACACACCTCCCCATTATTTGCGATGCAACTGAAAGATAACTTATTGTTGTTCGGAATTGTTTATAAAGACAAGTCACATTTCAACTCCATGTCGTTTCATGGTATTTTTATTCCCGTTTAAAGTGCATGAGAAATTACTAAGTATACTGCCTCGTTAGGGGGTGGGGAATTTTTGTTCACCAGAAATTATGGAGCGAAGAATTTCTGTTCACCTAAAAAAACATGGGGGGGGGGGGGGGGATTTTTGCACATTGTTTGAAAATGATTGTGGGGGGGGGGGGATTTTTGTCATGGAAAAGTTTTGTAGGTTACCCTTTAGAAGGTTTGGGGTTGATTATAGGAAATGCACACATGTAAATGTACATGTATTCTGGCTTCCAACACTGATTTAATTTTTATTTTTTTGGATATTACACGTATTTTACATTTAAATGCTCATTCGAGAACCACAGACCGAATAATACTATTGCTGCATCCCGAAGTGTTTTGAATGCCTAGCTTCGTTCTCGGATACCTGAAGCACATTGGGCCACGAGTTGTTCTCCGAAAATATTATTTTATTATCAGTTCTGGTACGAATACGGTTGCCGACTTCCAGCAGTCAATCCTGTGAGTTAACTGCGTATATTTCGTGTTCTATACATCACCACCTTCATTTTGTTGCATGATTTATGTATATTGAAAATGAATTCAGATATCAGAGGTGGAAATTACAAAAATGAACAAATTACACTTATATAGCACCTTAACGGTTTTATATTTTTCCACAAACATAACTCACATTTATTATATCTTATTTGATTGCGAATAAAACTACCCGATAATTGCGGTTTTGCTACAACTACAGCCTTCTTATAGTGTAGGGGAAATGAAAAGACCGCCGTGTGATTTACAAAGACTACAGCGACGGCCTTCTTATAGTGTAGGGGAAATGAAAAGACCGCCGTGTGATTTACAAGGACTACAACTACGACCTTCTTATAGTGTAGGGGAAATGAAAAGACCGCCGTGTGATTTACAGGGACTACAACTACGTCCTTCTTATAGTGTTGGGGAAATGAAAAGACCGCCGTGTGATTTACAAGGACTGCAACTACGGCCTTCTTATAGTATAAGGGAAACGAAAAGTCCACCGTGTGATTTACAAGGACTACAACTACAGCCTTATTATAGTGTATGGGAAATGAAAAGACCGCCGTGTGATTTATAAGGACTACAACTACGTCCTTCTTACAGTGTAGGGGAAATGAAAAGACCGCCGTGTGATTTACTAGGACTACAACTACGTCCTTCTTACAGTGTAGGGGAAATGAAAAGACCGCCGTGTGATTTACTAGGACTACAACTACGGCCTTCTTATAGTGTAGAGGAAATGAAAAGACCGCCGTGTGATTTACAAGGACTACAACTACGTCCTTCTTACAGTGTAGGGGAAATGAAAAGACCGCCGTGTGATTTACAAGGACTACAACTACGTCCTTCTTACAGTGTAGGGGAAATGAAAAGACCGCCGTGTGATTTACGAGGACTACAACTACGTCCTTCTTACAGTGTAGGGGAAATGAAAAGACCGCCGTGTGATTTACTAGGACTACAACTACGGCCTTCTTATAGTGTAGAGGAAATGAAAAGACCGCCGTGTGATTTACATGGACTACAACTACGTCCTTCTTACAGTGTAGGGGAAATGAAAATACCGCCGTGTGATTTACAATGACTACAACTACGCCCTTCTTACAGTGTAGGGGAAATGAAAAGACCGCCGTGTGATTTACAAGGACTACAACTACGTCCTTCTTACAGTGTAGGGGAAATGAAAAGACCGCCGTGTGATTTATAAGGACTACAACTACGTCCTTCTTACAGTGTAGGGGAAATGAAAAGACCGCCGTGTGATTTACTAGGACTACAACTACGGCCTTCTTATAGTGTAGAGAAAATGAAAAGACCGCCGTGTGATTTACATGGACTACAACTACGTCCTTCTTATAGTGTAAGGGAAATGAAAAGACCGCCATGTGATTTACAAGGACTACAATTTCGTACTTTTTATAGTGTAGTGGAAATGAAAAGATCGCCGTGTGATTTACAAGGACTACAACTACGTCCTTCTTACCGTGTAGGGGAAATGAAAATACCGCCGTGTGATTTACAAGGACTACAACTACGTCCTTCTTACAGTGTAGGGGAAATGAAAAGACCGCCGTGTGATTTACAAGGACTACAACTACGTCCTTCTTATAGTGTAGGGGAAATGAAAAGAAGGAAGGCCGTAGTTGCAGTCCTTGTAAATCACACGGCGGGTACCAGTTTAACCCTTTACCTAACATGAAAAGCAGACGACACTTGCAAAAGAAATTATTGAATCACTATTTTGTCTCATTTTTTGTCTCAAAAACATAGGTTATGACCCCTCATTGAAACGAGCTGAACGAGCTCGTTCCCGTGAGGGGTCATAACCTATGTTTTTGGGACAAAAATGAAAAAAAATAATGAGAATTAATTGGCGATTTTTGAGAATAGCGCTGGCCGGTTTTGGCCGTTACGTTGGGTAAAGGGTTATTGTTAATCGGTCATAGACCCCACTCAACGAAGACCGTACAGGAATTATGTTTGTTCCAGCTTTTTTAAAACCAACACGCGCGAAGACTGGTAATCAATTTACATTAGATATAAAAACATTTAGGGCATCTGTAAACACGAATATCGAATAATTTATATTAACTAAACTTACCTTATTTGGTCGATGAATTTCTACTGAATCAGACTTCATCTTTTATAAAGGTTGTGTCACAAAGTGATACACTGATTGGTGAATAATTGAATACAATTATCGTTCTGATTTACTGCATGAAATGATATGATCAGCAGGGTATCTGTAATGAGTTTCTATTTGTTAACCCTTTACCTAACGTAACGGTCAAAACCGACCAGCGCTATTCTCAAAAATCGCTAATTAATTTTCATTATTTTTTTCATTTTTTGTCTCAAAAACATAGGTTATGACCCCTCGTTGGAACGAGCTCGTCGCGCTCGTTCCAACGAGGGGTCATAACCTATGTTTTTGAGACAAAAAATGAAAAAAATTAGTTATTCAATAATTATTTTTGCAAGTGTCGTCTGCTTTTCAGGTTAGGTAAAGGGTTAAAATCCCATACGCCTACGTAGTATCATATGCCTTTCTTGATCAAAGAGTATGACGACCACATGTTCTTTTCGAGCGAAAGCATTTCTAATAAACGTTTCAAGTAATGATAGAAGTGCCATTAATAATTCCCAAAGCACCCTTTCATGCGATGAATTCCCCATACACGTTTCATTCGATGAATTTATTATCAAATTCAGATCGTGGAGAGCCAAGTTCTAACAAAACACTCACAAAAGGGAGATTCCGTTAACAAAAATATTTTCTTCTCAAATGGTCTATACATAAATGAGAAGTGCAAACAACACTTCACACAGACGATCTCCCAGTTCAACTCTTTCTCTTTACATAACGCCACACGGGGGCGCCACTTGCACCCACTTCGCAATTTATGAATAACTACAACTAACTCTCTCATTTGAATCAAAAACACATTGATGGCACTTTGTTGGGGAGATGCGATGAACCCTTTCCAACCAAGGCCAATAAAGTGTGTTTTTGAAAACAACTATTACAAAGAAGTTTGTTATTACCATTATGTGGGGACCTAACCACACTCTGTAAAATATGTCCTCGACGCAGGAAGATTACCGAAACAGAGTCCGGGGATTTCGTTACAGAAATAAAAACAATGTCAGACATCACATGCTAAATGATCCTGAATTCGACATTTTTAATGGAATGAATGTTATTGAAATCTTCCCTAACGGTTATATTTAAAGAAGCTAAAAGAGCATTCGGACATAAATCTTTAAACTGTGACAAACAGCAAAACTAATCATTTTTTTTGCAAACTCGGGCAAATCAGCAACATTTTTATTCAAAAACATTTATTTCAAAATATTGTGGACACGCATGTGGTTATTTTCACACCATTTCTGAAAATTTCGTCAAAATCCGCTTTATAAATAGCTAGAAAGTTGAAGATATCGTTCAGACAGAAGTTTAACTCGCGTACGGCAATTCGTGAAAGGCGGGCGTTTTGATGCACTATGAAACTAAGTCTTAGCCTCCTGTGTTCTGGATTGCTGCTACCTTCATGTTACGTTTGTCTTGAAAGAA